>JBBMOE010000068.1:1074474-1606948 GCA_037975065.1 Chaetodon trifasciatus
CGAAACAACACACGGCGCAGACAGACAAGCCGGCCCCGCCAGCCGAAGCAGGCAGCCAACCAAACCGGGCAGCCACGCGCTGCACGCCACGCTCAGTTGATGCAAACGCACTGGACTGAGAAATAAAAGACATCTCGGTTCATGGGAGCCGTTGTACATGCATCCTGAGGTTGTCAAAGAAAAACACACACATGCACAGAGGGGGTTGGAAAAGGGTGGGAGTGGGAGGGGCGCTGAGGGGGTGCTGATATTAATATGTATGCAGACACCTAACTGGCCACCACCCCACTCATCTGTTTCATCGTTTTCATTTTATTTTCCTTAAAGTGGTCCTTGTGTGAGTTAAGGAAGTAGTACAGGGGTGTGTATCCTGCATGGTAACAGGTGCACAATGTGTGAAAGTGTTGTTTTCTGCACTGAAGTCGTGCGTGTCATGTGACATAAGAGCATTTTCTTAGCCTAAGTCTAAAGTAAGAGTGGCATAAAAGTGCTTCCCTTTTTCTAAGTTGATGCTCAGCTAATAAAAAACATTAAGAAAATCCCCCACTTCTACTAAATGACTGAGAATTATTTAAATTGTCCCTCATGCAGGATGGGTTTATAGCTCAGAGCAACATGATTTAAAGTCCTAATCTGATATCCAGTGTTAACAAAATGTTCACCACACCACCAAAATTCAAAGCACGGGATTGAAACCTGCTTTCACTCCACAAAATCAAAACGATTAATATTTTCAGATACTTCTTAAGGTCTCTCTAAATCAGTAATGTTTGTAAATCCAGCAGGAAAACATGACATTTTCTTTTATGATCTGTTGAAAAACACACAATGTCAATATCTCATCTGTTACTCTGCAACTGCATATGTGAGCACACCTGTAACCGACAGGATCTAAAAAAATACCAAGAGAAGAAAGATCACTATTGGCAATAAGAGAGCTAAATGCTTCAATGACTACCTGCGTCTCGGATTAAATAAGATTCTTGATGTTATAAAATAGAAATTACCCTCTAATTATCCTCTCATACATGCGTAGCAGACTTTGCATCTCCTCACAGAACCTCACAGTGTTTATTAGGAGGCGAAGCGCATCGATATGAGTCTGTTAATTACAAATTTAAAAAAAGTCCATCTCTGGTCATAGCAGACAATAATTACATCCTCTTGTGCAGACATTAAAGTAAATCAGATCCCAGGCCAATTTCTTAGAAAAAAACGTAGAGGTAGACACTTGTGCACACGCACACAACAGACACATACTGTACCCCAAAAACAAAAACAACCACACATACACACGCACATACACACACATGCAGTATTTTCAAAGTCATAAAACGAAGGGACTTCAAATGCAGCTATTTGTTTGGGGCCTGTTATCGTGGGAATAGTCAGTGCGACTGTGCTGGTTCATTAGAATTCCTTTCAAGTTGTGGAGTGCGGCCTCCCTGTGTTCCTCTCCCCATATTCCCTGACCCCGATGCATCTCCGTGGGGCTGAGGTAGGGCGGGGCACAGGGAGGGGAGGGGGAGGGAGGGGCTGGAAGTAAAGCACGGTGCATTACACTGCAAACACGCACACACACACACACACACACACTTTGGGATGCGCACGTACTGTACTGTAAACACACACCGGAAAGAGTACTTGAACTGGATGTGAAGTCACCAGAACTCGCACAAAAAGGAAGAGCAACAAAACACACGCTTGCTGCTGCAGACACACACATTATATTTAATGCAGATAAACAAACACACACACACATACCCAGAACTCTCCTCCCTAACGGTGTCACCTCGCTGCATCACCCTCTCAGGGATGCAGGGGGGAGGTTCGCCTCAGCAGGCACAGCTCAACGCTCGGTCACAGGAGAGACTGTGATGTTGTGTTTTTGCCACCAGAGATGGTGGCAGGGAAAATTGTTTGTGTAATGCACCTGGATCTTTTCTGGCACACTTATAATTACTCCCCTCATCTGCTGCAAGAGCAGCTAAATGTTGCCTCAAAAGTCCTCAAAATGAAGATGAATTTAGAAGTGTCTCCATCAGGTGATGACTGAAAATGAGTGAGTGGCATTTCAAACATAAAACTGGATTACCAGCGCGTGTACTAAGATTACTAACGAATGCAAAGGAAAATTAAATTTCTGACATCTAATCATTATGGCACTGATGGATTCAAACACATTTTCTGTAAATACATGAGAAAAATGTAATGAGATCATTTCATTTGTTTCCAGAAAGATTTCAAATTTGAACATCATCACGATGACTCATCTAAAAACATTAACACTTACTTCTAGAACAAGGAGAAATCAACTAAACATGTTGGCAGAACCATTCACTGTAAGGAAAGAATACCTTAAGGCCCAATATGCATTTCTTAAAGAGATGCATAATAATTCACTTAATTACTTGCTGTCTAAATATTGCTTTTGTTTTCGGTTAAAATGTTATAATGGTCAAAAAACAATGTTCAACATGATAAGAAGCCGTTTCGTGACCGTACAAATACATAAATGATTATAACACAGATCAGTGATGGTATATCAATGAAGACTGAACAGTAAAGTATATGCCAAAAAAATCTTAGCTAAATTATCATGTAAGATGAGTCAGCATTTTTGATGTAATATTAAGTGACGCACTTATTATTGGGAGTTGAAAATATTAAATTTCTACTCCAAAATGATAGTGCTGGTTCATTTGTTTTGCGGCGCTGTCCAGTTCGCAGAGTGAAAATGGCGTGAACCGCGGCCTGTATGAGCTTTTTTTTTTTTTCCCCCGTCTCAGTTGGAGTGAGGTCACTTTGGCAGGCTGAGCTCCCGGACGAGACCCCAGCGGGTGCCAGACTGCAGGGAGAGGGACGCGGAGCTGCTGCCCGTCACAGCCCACTGGTCGCCTGACGGGCCCCAAGGCCTGCCAGACTGACACCACCCCCGGCCGGGCAGGAGGCAGAGAGGGGGCAGGGGAGGGGGCCAGGGAAGGGGTGTATGGAGGTGGAGGTTGGCATAGGGGACAATCAGTAGCCAATGCATTTATCTATTTCATGTAGCAGGATAGAGGAGGAGAGAACACTGAGAGAAGGGTTAGTCAATGGTACTGTACTGTACCCACAGTAACGTGTGACTGAGGCCGTTTCAGGTGACAGAGAAACTGCAAAAGACAAGAATTACTCAGCTTATAATAGATAGACAGCTATACAGGTAATACGCAGCTGCAATAGTGTTTGTAGTTGAGTCAGAAAAAAAATCTGGCTGATAAAAAAAAGTCATGTATTATCTGCGAGAGAAGCCAAAGAATAAGATAGGGGTGGAAAAAAGGATAAAGGAGAGTGAAAAACTAGTTGTGTGTGTCCCAGCATGTGTCTGAGGCTGGCGTGGAGGAGGGAAGAGGGCAACACTCACAGAGGCTCTCAGGCGTGTCCAGAGCATGAGCCAAGTACCTCTACTACATTCAAGTACACACACACACACACACACACACACACACACACACACACACACACACACACACACACACACTCTCTCTCTCTCTCTCTCTCTCTCTCTCTCTCTCCTATACACACCCGCACACAGACACACAGCAATGTACATGCTTGCAGTTCATCGCACCGACACACACTCAAACTTTTACCCTGCAGTTATAAAGTTCATGCAAAGTCGTACTGGACATGTATGTTCTTCTCCAGTTGTTCCAGTAGGACTGCGAACATCTCGCCTTCATTCTCTAACAAGACGTCTTATTTCACAGAGCTAAGAAAACACAGATATCTCTATTGTCTGTGTGTATCTTTGTGATATTTTCCAAAGCTTTCCTGTGCTTATGTAAACATGACAGGTCTTGCATTCAGAGAAGTGCTTATCTCTCTACACTGAGTCAAGTTTGCAGCGCTCACTGCTTTCAGTAGCTCTAGCGCTGGGGGAAGGGATATCACATCCAGGGAAATGCAACATATATATGTAACGTGTAAATGCATGAGTCTAACATTTACCTTGAAGATATTCAAATTGAAACACGCTTTTGATGCACACTCTTGCAGGTACACGTTATAAACACACACCAGCAAACATCCTCGCACATGGAATAAAGCAGTGGTTGGTGAGGGGAGCAGACTGAATGTTGTCAAAGAGGGGTTCATGTTCTACGGCGGAGCGAACACTGTAACTTTGCAATTAAATAGTAAATGGATCAATGTTTGTATATGTTTGTGTGTGCATGTGTGTGTTTGGGGGGCCTCAGGGGCCCGTCCTAATGAGCTATCTGTGTGCATTTCTAACAAGAGCTCGGTGCAGCGCCCACGGCACTGTCATCCTGGGCCGCGGCTGACCTTGCTCGGCTGCTAGGCTGTGTCGTTTGCTATATTTATGGCACCACCACCATCTTGCTCTGTTTCTGTGTGTGTGTGCGCGTGTGTTTCTGTCAGTGTGTACATTCACCAGTGTGTGCATTCCAGGAGGGCGGGAGTGCAGGGGGGCTCACTCAGGAAGCAAATACTGTGTATATCAGCATAATGAATCAAGTGAGAGAGAGAAATAGACAGAGTGAGAGAGGGGGGGAAAGAGGGGAGGGTAGAAGGGAGGAAGGGATGGAGAAAGCCATTTTCCCTCTGCTGTTTTCTCCCCTCTCTGCAACCAGCCCCTGTGGTGTTTGTTCCCCCTATTCTGCATTTGCCTTTTTCCCTTTCCCCCTGTTCCCTTTTGCCCCCCTTTATTTCTTTGCTTGGCCTGATCATAGAGCTGCTCCCTCCTTCAGTACAGCATTAACACGAAGCATTCAGGCAATGCGAGTCAGACTGGACATGGCTCTCATGAGCGTATTTGCCACTCTATATGTGTTTAATGCTGTCTCTGTGTCTGCTCCAGACTTACAGTATTAACCAGCCCAATGAGAATAGGAGCTTTGAGCATTTAGACAATGTACACAGTAAAATGTAAGCTGGTAGCATGCACCAATTCATGTTGAGCCACTGTGCATGCATGCATGCAGCTCTATGAGTTTGGCACCAACCCCGACCCCCTGTTCGTTTCTGGGCAGGGGAGACAGGCTGCTGAGCACACACATGCACAAAAACACACACACACACACACACACACACACACACACTAAGATACATACACGGCCTCAATATGCAAAGCTCCCCTGTGCTGGGTTAAGGGAGAGGGGCGTGCTGCTGTGAATACTCATCTGAGCCTGGCAGAGGGAGCTGTGTGTATCCCCCCATAACCTCAGGGCGAGGGGCAGGGGAGGGTGCTCCATTTGCGCGGGACACACATACACAAGTGGAAACACACACATCTAAAAACACGTTTGCAGACACACACACACACACACACACACAAACAGAAAAGTCAGACACATACATGCTCATTCGCCAACACACACATATATAGCCCATGCATACACACATTCGCACATGCAGGCGATAAGCGAAGAAGCACTATGGGGAGGGGGCGCCGTGACCAAAAGTAAAGTTTTAATTCGGTCCTCGGGGACACTGCTTACTCATCCAACTCCCCTAAGGACCGACTTCCTCTGAAATCTATTCAAATCACATCTCTCCTCCGCCTTTTATTGCATTTCTCATATCCCCCCATCACAAAGTGACAAATCACCACACACTTCACAGAGCCAACATCACTTTCTCTCCATTTTGGGGGACAGATAGATTTGGGGGATTTTTACTTTTAAAGTGATTAGAGAAACTCACTTCCTACTGGTTTTTCCATTATTTTCCATGAGCATTACTGTACATGAGTTGTCACTTCAGGAGTCCAGACATACCTTTACCTGAAGAAAACATGCAGCTGAAACACCTGGAATTATTTTGAAGACGAAGGCCTATTCATCTGACAAGTTTGAAACTGAACCTCCCTCACCACTATATACGTACACACACACACACACACACACACAGATGTACATCACATACAGTATTTCAAGTCCCACCACGACTGCCAAAGCAGCTCACACACTTTTGGCCTCCCTCTCAAATACATATCAAACACCGATTCCATCGCAAGCTCCCTCCCAAACATACAAACACACAAGTGTAGGAACACACTTTACTACTCAAGTCCCACACTTCCTGCCAGTGTTCTCCTCTCCATTCTCAATAAAGCAGGTGATGAGAGCGTTGAGGTCTAATTAGTTTATGCAGACGTATGAAGCTGGTGGGACAGGCAGCATTGTTATTATTTCTCTGCCAGCCCACTGCAGACACACACACACACACACACACACAAACACACACAACAACAACAGTGACACTTACAACGTCGCCTGCCGCATTCCCGACCACGCTCATCGTAGATGGTTGAGGGGGGTGAAATGGTGGGGCGGGTGAGGCTGGATGAGAAAGGGGGTGTCAGGATGAGGAGAGCTGGTGTGCGGGCATGAGACGAGAGGGAGAGAAGCGCCACTTGATATATTCGTAATGTTCCTTAATATTTTCATTTTGATGTAATTTGTGGCCCCGGTTTTTTAAATATCCGCTCTGTAATAATGTTTAATTTCAAGGGTCAGTCTGCCAAGGAGTATATTAAAGCTGATAAAACTCATTTTCCACAGGCCCAATATCGCGCCCAGATCAGGTTAGGAGGCCAGCCTCCCTGAATATTTCATCTTTTATCATGCCGATAATGGGAAGATGACAGAGGCGCATTATTACAATGAGAGAATTGCTCATTTTCCTGACGGGGAGGGCTGCCTGGCTGCTTGGCTGCCTGCTTCCCTGACTGCCTGCATCAATGACTGGCTGGGGCTGCCGAAAGCCGAGGGCTCCATAGAGTGTTTGTCGCAATAAAAGAAATTTTTCCCTGGGAGAGGAGAGGTGACGAGTGGAGAGGAGGAGAAGAGGCGCAGGGAGGGGATGGAGGTAGAGAGAATGAGGGAGAGGTAAGAAAGAAAGTGAGAGAGAGAAAAGCAACTTTCTTCAACCACCTCACTTATTTGATTGCGATGAATAATAAATGTGCGCGCTTGCAGTTGCGGGGGGGGGCTGAGCAATGGAGCAATAGCAGTGTGCGTGTATGTATGTGTGCTGGTGGTGGTAATGTGGCAGGGTAGGGGGCTAGGTGATAATCATAGATTTGAAGAGGGTCCCCATTCCGAATTAACCCATTTAATTGAGCCATTAGGAAAGAACAAAGCTGGGGCTATGGGGCGAGGCGGGGGTGCAGAGAGAGGGGGGGGGGGGGGGTCCAGTCCATCAACAGCCTTGGGAATGGAACCTGCCCCGCACGCAAATGACTAACTGGACCATCTCTGGCGCCAGAGCAGCTTAATAAATGGACCCAATCAAGGCTGTTCTGGGGACCACCTGTGTCCCGTACAGGTCAGAACCATTAGACCCACATTAGAGGGCCATGATAGACGCAGGCGCCACTCCAGCCACCTCAATAATGAGGATAATAAGAGTACCATAATGGCATATTTATGGGCTGGCTAGGAAAAGAAGAGACTGGCTGCAGTGTTTTGGGTTTTTCAGAATGGCAGACGAGGAAAAGGTAGAACTCTGATCCGCAGACAGGTGATTGTGTGAGACTGTATGGCTTTAGGCAATGTACAATATCATAGCCCACGATTTCAATTACCAACATGATTACAGGACTTAATCCTTCATATATAAAAGCTTGTAATAAAAGAAGCCGCAAACGAGTAAACCAGGAGTGATCAGAATAAAATTACTCACAAGAGACCTAGTTATGATACATTTCCATTTCCACTGACTGCGCTGTGTGAAAGATCTGTCACACACCAGGTGGGCCTATCTTGGCATTTAATATGTTAATCTCTCATCTTCCTCTTCATTCAACTATTCTACTACAGGCACCGCATTGAAGGAATTTTCCCCTTTTCTGTCTCTCTCTCCAGTACTCCAATCTTGACACTTCTCACTGTGCCAGAGGCACTGGTTGCAACAGAGAAGCCGTGAACTACGGATGGGAATTTTTAATCACCTACTCATTTAAACATTATGGTCAACCTAAAAAACACCAGTCATTTAAATCAAACATTTTTGTAGCGCTTATCAAATGAGCTCTGTCTACAGACTAGTAAAGATCTGTGTGTGTGGTGGAGGGAGGGAGCCCACCAATACCTGAAGCTATAGCAGCTGGGCAGGCATCATCTGTGCACCAAGCCTGTTCCTCATCCCTGTGGAAACTGCGATGAAACAAAGTAACATAAAAAGTTAAGCTTCAGTTCAGTTTAGTTTTGCATGCCTGTTTCTATTTTCCCACTTGCACTCTCTCTGATTCTCTTCCCACTTGTTATCGAGCATTTCTGCGTCCAGGCAAATGTAGAGATACTTTCAGATACAAAGCTTATCTTTGTGTTCATTGATGTGCATAAATTTGGGTTTTTTTTGTTTTATTGGTTCGTGTTTACTGCTCGCAAACAGCCACATGATCTGGCACAGGTGTACCATCACCACAGTGGGACACAGAGCCACTGTGGTTGCTGTCCGGCACCTGTGCTCGTCTGGGCGGGAGGATCCCGCCACCATCACTGAACCACCATCACCGCTGAATTCTTTGTTGAAGTTGAAACATCAACAATACAGCAGATGCATTCCCCTCCTTTTGTGTCTTTCCACTGACTTTACATGCATTTGCGCCATTCAATTCAAAATGCACTACAACAGCATGGTGAGTGAGTGTGTGTGCTGTTGTTGCTTGCTGCTCAGATGATCAGCTTGTCTTCTGATCTGAGAGGACTACTACAGGACATTTAAGTTTGTCCTGCCTTCTTTCCACCATGTTTCATCCTCCTGGTGTTAAAAGGGCACTGGCGGGTGTGGGAGAGGTAATAAGCACTTCAGAGCAATGAATAATGTATTATGTTGAACTGAAGTTAGAACAGTCATTCACATGATGATATCCTGGCAAATGAATGGTTACTGGCTGCTGCAGAGCACGGATTTCAAAGGGGTAACAAGGGGGGGCTCTCAGATTTGGCAACTACAGTTTGGCCAAAATAACATCTTTACAAGCTTGTCAGTGATGTCAAACCAGTGTGTTAGCTATTGTAAAAAAGCTTATCCCAAGCACAACCCATCCATCCTTAACCATCCTCCAAAAAGGTGCCAGACACTTTGGGTGCATCCCTGTGGAGAGGAAGAGGAAGTGATGAGTACCCCAAAGGGCAACGGAGGTCACCGCTGACCAGCGTGACTGCCAATGACCCCAGGGAAGGGTGGGATGGAGTCAATGTGTCTGGACCCCCACCCAAATCCAAAAAAAAAAAAAAAAAAAAAAAAAATCTGTCACCATGTCAGAGGGGTGAAAGGGAGGTGGTGGGTTGGGCCAGAGCTTAGGGGGAGTGGGTGATGGTGGGTACCAGACTGGGGCACCTCGGGGGACTTTTGGAGAGGAAGAGCCATGCACCATGTCTCCTGCTACCAACCGTAGTTCCCTCATTTGATTGTGAGGCCATGAATAATGCATGGCGGATGGGACTGAAGGAGGGGGAAGGATGGAGGGGTGGGGGGGGGACCTCAACCTTAAAGGGGCCCTGCCACAGTGGGAGTCATTACCGATGAACAACCACACTGATGAGCCACGGAGAGAGAGAGGGATAGGAGAAAGAGGGAGAGAGGTGGGGAATGAATGGAGAAGAAAAACAAACAAGCTGTAAAAAAACAGAAGGATGCCCACGAAACCAGGCTTCTCAAACATTTCAAGCATGCCGCTTATTGAGTGTTTTTCCCTCCCCTGTTTTCATCACTCTGTATATGTTTTGTTGTTGTTTTCATCTGTTCATTCATCTATCCATAATTCAAATTGGGAAAATGCTTGACACTTTTTCTCGCTGTTTGTATTTGTTGCCTCGGTTCTTTGTAATACGTTTATTCTTTCTACAGGACAGTGATGAGCAGATGGTGTAAATGTACAGCAAAAACTTTAAATATTGTAGTGTGACACATATGCCTACAGTGGAAGGCAAAGCACCCACTGGCTCACAGAGCTAGGGACGTTGAAGATATATCCATGATTGGTGAAAAAGCTTTAAGAATGTGATATTCTTTGATCAAGAATACATCAACTGGTACATTATTTTTCATGCCTTGGAAACTACTTCTCACTATGTAGGTGTTTAAAATGGCTGAACTGATGACGAATTTTTATGCAGCTGGAACAACCGCTCCATGTGTTACATGAACGGCTGTGATCAGTGTGGCTTTCCATAAGACAGGAACTCCAAGCTAAAAGTTCATTACAGAGTCTCATCTACAGCTCCATATCTAACAGTTCACTGTGGCTGCTTCTTCCGTTTCTGTTCCTTCCTCGCAAACTAGATCTGCCAGATTAATAGTGTACAGCATACTTACTGTGTAACTGCCTAACTTTTCTTCAAAAAGAAATTACAGTCAGGTGATGTAAGTTGTCAGCCAACTAATGTTGTCAAGTGGCTCTTTGGCCTGACACAGAGATGCCATCACAGGAAGAAGGAATGTTATATACTGCCTCAGGATATCCAATCCCAATCAATTACAATACTGTATGCCTTGGCTGACAACTTTTACAAAATGGCTCAGCATGATGTAAACAGTTAGAGCATATTTTATTGTTCGGGTGTTTTCACATCTAACCTCTGTCAGCTGTCAACTGAACCCCTGAAAAGAGGTGGCCTCACTCCAGTCCCAAATGAACCCTGGAGTGGTTCGGTTGTGGTGGGAATGTGATCCAACCTCGATCTGATTCCACCACTAGGCATACTCTCCATGTTTGAGTGAAACAGCTCCCACAGCACAGCGTTATATGGATGAGCAAATGTAACAGTTGCTGGGAACTAGCCAGGGTATGAATCAAGGCCGCACCTGGACCAGTGCAATGCTGTACATTGTAGACCTCCTTCAGGACCTTCTTCTGTTTACATTCTTGCTCACACCCCAGACACAACTGACCAATAAGTGAAGTGAACATTCTCTCCGACTTGTGGTGCTGCAGTCTGGTTACTTGAATTTTTTTTCTGTGTGGAAAGAAACCAAGAGGAAAACGCTCCAAGTTCATCAACTCATCAACTGCTTCGACCAGAACAAACTACTTATAGGTGTGAAAAGGTTCTTAAACAGGACATGATTACTGAGTGCTGAAAGGATGATAACAATGTTTCACAGCTGAAACCATTAGAATATTAATAGGTTAGCCAATCGATAGAAAATTATTGACTGCAATTAGTCCTTTATGTTTTTTACACAGCACAAATGTCAAACATTGTCCATTTGGACTTTGTCCAGTGTGAGGGCTTTGTGCTTTCATCCTCACTGAAAATTGACAGTTTGGAGGGTTTGAACTGTCTGAAAGCAGTTTGAAGATGTTGGCTTGGGTTCTGAAAATTTGTGCTGGCCTTTTTTCACTATTTTGTATTGTAATCAGCAAATAAAAAAACAGTCAATAGATTAATAACAAATCAAAAATGAAAATAACACAACTTGAAGTCCTGCAATATGTATGAACGTAATTATTTGACCTATAGACAATCACTGATGCTCACATTTAGTATACACACACACACACACACACACACACACACACACACACACACACACACACACACACACACACACACACACACACACACACCACAACAACGCAGTGTGCTACACTTGGACAATGACTAAAGGTTGAAAAAAAAGACTCATACTTGCAAATCCATAGAAACACAATTTCTTTCCGCATATGCAAGTTGGTGGAGCAGGAGGTGGGTGGGAGAGGGAAATGAGCAGAGCCAACCAGCAGTATTGCTGCTGCTAGCAAAATGTTCGTGTGTGTCTGTGCAGGTGTGCATGTTATCTTGTGTGTGTATGTGTGCTTGAAAGCCATTCCTGCGGCAGCAGCTAAGGCGCTGTAGCAGGACTAGGTGTTATCACTCATTCTGATTCCGTATTACAGCATGACGGATGGGCCCCCGCGGGCCGGTGAGCGTCGCTACGCGCTTATTACCGCAGCTCTTAAGTGGGAGTTGATTTAGCTTAAATAGGTTGTTTCATAAGGAGAAGACACCAGCGCTGTCACCACTGCTCTGCTCCTCGCTACAGCAAACTGCCACTCTAATTGAATAATGCCTCCTCTACATACCTATTAGGGTGCTTAGGTACATAGTGTGCCCCAATAATTGCTTATACAACCTGGCTAATTTGGCCTTCACCCCCAGCATGCGCGCGCGCACACACACACACACACACACACACACACACACACACACACACACACACACACACACACACACACACACACACACACACACACACACACATTCTATGTGGGTTACTATTTTACAGCTATCCCTGCTTGAAAATCATCACTATTTCTGCGGCATATTAGCAAAAACAAAACAAATAGACCTATATTTGAGTCATAAATTCAGGATTTGATGCTGCATATCTAATTTGATATTCCTTTAACCTGAATCCAATGGAATCACTGGATTCCGAATGCTATAAAAGTGCAAATAGGCCTACACTATAAAGGATTAGTGTTTCATTAGCATATCACAGGGAGATATTTGAGCATGCATGTTCCAATAATACAAGTGCCATGGTGTTTTAGCGTGGAGGTGGTTACGATGGGAGGAGGTTCAGATAAAGGCATTTCGATTAACGAAACGCTGATCCGTTTCCCTGTCTCTGTTGCCTTTAAGAGATTATTGCTGATGCAACAGTGCAATGGCATGTGAATTGTGCACCGCTGTGGAGTGGAACCTGTGCCAACTCTCTGTAAGTGAACATGGCACCATGGATTCTTGCCAGCAACAACATACTCCCGGGGAAGCCGAAGTTGGCCGTCAATCATGAGCCCTCAAATGGAAACGCACCCATTTTTTACTAGCCCCCCACTTCGCTCAGTTTGTCAAACACGCGGATATTCATACACATGCAAACACAAAGGGGTGCTGAAAGTGGAAAAAAAAGAAAAGGGGAATTATTTCAGGGGAAGGTTTGATCAGGCCCCAGAATGTGTCGATTAATCCTGAGCACCTGCACTAAAGTTACCTGTGATTTGAAGACCCCATGAACAGCATGGGAAAGTCCCCAGATCACTTGCCTTGGGTGAGAAATGGTCAGATTAGAGTGTAAATTGACTCGCTGAACAGAACTGAAAACATATCTGTAAGAAATGATGTCAGCACAAGCAGATCTTAAGTAAATCCCAGTCATTTGGATCATTAAAGTAATCTTTAACTCAGAGTTAAATGTGTATATGTTGGGCAGAAAAATCCTTGCCCCACAAGTTTGCTGTCCCTTTTTCATTATATCAGTGAAAAGTCTGTATTCTCAAATGTAAATTTCTGGCATTTTCTGGACTTTTTTTCTGACATTTTCTCTCTTCACTGCGGAGCTAGTCTGCTCGTAGAAGCAAAGGCCAAACATAAGAACTACAAGTATGACAGAGAATATATCAAAGCTGATTTTTCTGTTCTTGGTCATCTATCTATGGACCTAGCAAAAGCCTGCCTGAACAAAAAAAAATTCATCCATTCCACCGAAAGCAACTGTTCTTACTATCATCAGACCTATTACGATGGAATAAACTGGAATTAATTAGATTTCTATATAAGACATTCAATGTTTTTCAGTCCTGTTGCAACACTCTTCTTTTCAAACACACTTTATTTATGTTTGTCGCTCATTGACACACAGAAACACACTCACTCACATGCACATATAAAAGTTACTGGATATACATTTGTACAAAGTCTGTGCACACGTGCCCACACATACACAGCCCTGTGGGTGCTTTGGTGTGCCACCCCGCTCTCTTTCCCATGCGTGCTTGCTGTGCCCTCTGGTTGGCCGTGATTGATGACGGCCATGGAGAGGCAGATCATTTGGGTGGCCCCATCTACACAGGACGTAAATCAAATCAGCTTTGCTAATGATTCTCAGACGCTCATCTGGCAGCCGCAGCCAGAACCCTATCGGGTCTTTCATGGAGGGACAAAAGAAACATCAATAAGTCCCAGAACGATTTTATTTGACCATCCGTTCCAGGGATTGACGTCCATTTTCTTAAAGATTTCTAGGTGAAAGAGAGGCACCTCTGTCTAGGAAAAATCGAGGCCTCATCATCTGTGCTGCATCACAAGTGTGAAATTGATGCACGTGTGGTGAGTGGGCATGTGTGTGAATATCTATGGATATGCACCTATTTAGATGTGATGCAAGGTGATGTAATGTAGCTGAAGAGGGAAACGATTGCTTCACTGGAATATCTGATATCAGCTCTGTCAGGTAGAGAATCTCAAACATGACGAAACAATCATGCAGGTAGCAGTGGTGAAGAGGAAGGAAACTCCAAGATAAAAATCCAGCTTCCAGACCATCCACACTGTCTCTGAACCAGTCTGTGAATCCAATCCTGTTGCTAGCTATGATGTGATGGATAACCCTGGCATGTGAGAGGACCTCAGCCCTCAGGCCTCCGGGGGTGACCCATTACAACTTTTCATTAAAACGTCTGTCCGATGCACCGCCTTGATTTGTCCATAATTTATGATGCCATTACAAGCTAATTAGTGCCAGGATCCCTCTGCCCTGCACGGCATGCCAGGCTCTTGGCAGTTACGAGAGGGCACACACTGCTGGCTTTAGCTGCACAAGTATTAGTACAGGCTACTCTTACCAGTCTGGTTTTCATTTTCCCTTTAAACTGTGGCTGTAAAGGTCGGTAAATACAGTGCGCTGTGTACACAGTGCACATCAGAAACAACCAATTATACAAGCAAATCTCACCACTGTTGACACTTTGAGCCTTTGTGAAATTATACTTTCAACTGTGCAAAACTTGTTT
This sequence comes from Chaetodon trifasciatus, assembly GCA_037975065.1. NCBI lineage: Eukaryota > Metazoa > Chordata > Actinopteri > Chaetodontiformes > Chaetodontidae > Chaetodon > Chaetodon trifasciatus. Next base: position 1,089,266 of record JBBMOE010000068.1, read on the forward strand.
TTGGTCTACAAACAGCCATAACTTAGATCGTTATTTCAGCATTGTGTATACAATGCAGCAATCTGTTTTGAATTATTGTCATTTTATTTTGACGCTTGCACCTCCTGGAGACCACTTCACAAGCAAGCAGTGGTTGATGGATTGCTTTATCCTCTGACAATAAGTTTGGAGGTGCCCATGCCAACTCTCAGTTCATTCTAAACAAACCGCTGTAGCAGCAGTTGTAAATTTGCCAGGACTTCTCAAAAATTGCCCCACCTCACTCTATATTTGGGACACAAAAGCATTTCTCAGCTTGTTGCAGGTGGAGCAAATGTAAATCAGTGATAGCAACAAATCATATTAAGTGTCTAATAGATGTGTGATTATTAACTGTCCTTTACAAGATTTAAATCAGGATTCCTTTGTCTTTACACTTATTTGGCCCAAGCAGAGGCCTTGTAAAATTCAAAATGTGCATCATCTGCGTCCAGAACAAATGTTTAACAGTAGCCTAGCAGAGCAGAGAGTGACTGTCCTCAGCAGCTTGTCTATAAGATTGGAGGGGAGGGGGGTCTCATCAAAGCCAGTGCACCCATGCATGAAAGTCAATCCACTGCTTGTGTGTGTTTTATTTATTCATTAGTGACACGCAGCTTGAAAAGGAAGAAGAAAAAAGACAAGAAAGTTCCATTCAAATAAGCATGGCATCCCCGGAGCGGGATTGTAAGAAAGAGAGAAACAACGGGGGAGAGATAAAAGTGTGTGTGTGTGTGTGTGTGTGTGTGTGTGTGTGTGTGTGTGTGCGTGTGTGCGTGTGTGTGTGTGTGTGCGTGTGTGTGTGTGTGTAGGAAAACAGGGTGCTGGAGGAAAGGGAGATGAGGGAAGAGTAGGATGACTTCTTTTAATTTGGGGAACCCCTCGGGGGAAATCGAGGCCGTGAACACGCAATTATGACAGTCATCAGTGAAGCGCGCACGTGAGGAAGTGGGGCGTCGAGCGTAAAAAGAAAATATCAGGATGGAGAAGGAGGAAATGATTTGAAGTATTATTATCTCAAGTCTCAGTCGCCCCTCCCCCACTGATAATCACTGATCCACACATGCAAAGTGTAAATGCACACACACAATCACATCTTGTGCTTCATTTTGGAAATGATGAATGTAACTAATACGCAGGTAATCTATTACAATTAACTGACAGTTTTGGGGGTAGGGGAGGGGCAAGACCATCATCACTGGCCAATTATCATCTTATTATGGGTGGTAAGTGGCCTCATATTAGGGTCAGCGCCCCTCATTTCAAGGGAGAAAATAATTGTTAACCTCTGTAATAGCGATACACAGAAACTATTTAACACACCCCAGGGGAATCTCACGCCTCACACACACAAACTGTGTGTGAGTTCATTGGCCAGAAGTTCAAATGACTTCTTACAAAAATGCTGCATTTCCAGCCTGCTTAGACCTTAGATTTATCCAATATATCTAATGCACCAACGTGTGCACTTGATGTCGATGAATGGATAATAAAAATGGTCAACCGGTCAAGATGTCAATTGTTGTAATGTACTCAGACCAACTCTTGTTATATTTTTCAAAGTAAATGGGGAGTTGTGCAAAAGCGTCTCTCAAATCACAATAAAACACTGAGAGAAAATTATCTTAATTCCCCCCCTGAACAAAAAGTTGTATTCAGCCTTTAATTTGACACAATCTGGAGAGACAAAGACAGAAAGGGAACTTTTTGGGTTATGGATTCAGTGTTGCTGAACACATGACGGAGGTAAAATTCTCATTGGACCGAACAGGAATGTTTTTAAAATAATCACATCTTTGACTCATGGCAAGTGCAATAAACTAGTAGGAAATCTGAGATTTGGCACCATCTTTAAACGCTGAGTCCCCGTCAAAACAATGTAAGCGATGAATGGAAAATCTATAAGGATATCCAGTGCTGCACTTCGCCTCAGCAGTCCACAAGAAGAGACAAGAGACCCAGTAAAGTGAGTTTTCCAATAACTTTTTCTTTTGAGTCAGGTAAAACCAAATCCATTTATCTTGCAGATAACAGTCAATCTTATATGAATGCCTCTTCTAAGTCAACCTGGGGTATATGATTTTAGGAAATCGCTGTTTGCAAATAACTTTCAATTCCTTTCTGGCTTAAATCAAGTTTTTCAGGAAATCCTCTTTGTGGTATATTGCATCTGGCTGAGTGGCCTTTATTGTGCTGGCTCTCAGGTGGGCTTTTATATAGGAAGTCTGGACCCTGGGGTCCTGTGTCGCCTCCGGCTTATATTGAGACAGACACTGAAGTGACGATCTCCCCCAATAGCCTCACTCCCTCACTCAGCGAATGCTCCTGTAAGTGTGTTACCTGTCCAGGAGTGTGGCTTAGATAGAATGAAACACTCACTTGTCATTTTTATTAACCCTCTTATACCCCCTTTTCCCTCAAACACCCCCCCAGACCCCACCCCCACCAAACCCCACCACCTACTACTATCGCTCTAACCCTCTCTTCCCACCCAACAAAATCCCCATCTTTCTTTTCTTTTCTCCCCTACATTAACCCGCAATTCTCCCTATCACACCCCCTGAAGCCAAAATCATCTCCATTTTGCATAATGCTCCATTTAAACTGATAGCGGTGACATGAGCGGGAGGGCACTCGGAGTGAGATGGAGAGAATGGGGAAGCGATGAAGCTTTGTCCTCTCTTTCTAACTCACTCTCACTCTCTGTCTCTCTCCCTTTGTGGCTGGCTGTGACCCCTGGTGGCAGTTATTATCCACAAGGTCACAGTTGGTCCCTTGTCCCATGAGCAGGACACAACCCCTCCTAATGTAGTCCCCCACTAGGCCTGCTCCTCTGAAGACATACACTCAATGCAGCACACACACATACACACACACAGAACACAGTCTACCCTGCACATCCATCTAGCAAGCTTTACTCCCTTTGCCACTGCCAGTCGAGTGTGGTTCCTGGAAGCAGGAGGAGACGTGATGTAAGGCGGGAGGTCTATTATGTCGTCAGTGTGATACTGATTCATGACTTCAGGCATTATGCATGTGTCACAAGGTAGTATTTTATTTTCATTGAATACTTAGGAGTTATTTCAACATGGAATAGCGCTGAATATACAACCTGAGATGTGGGGTCACGTGTTGCTTTATTTTAAGGGTTTAAAAACGAAAAAGATTGGGAAACACATTGCAGAGCAGGTACAGCTTAGACCGGCTGCTTTTTATTTTTTTAACAGAATTATGTCAAACACAGTTTAAATGTTAAATATATCCTTTTGTACCACATACGCTCATGTTCAGCTATTCACTGGGATGGATTACTTGCTGCCAGCTGTTTATTCTCACTTGATCAGATTGTGTTGCCCTGATTAGAAATTTTACACATTATGTAAGTTTCTCTGGAAGAGAACATCTGCGAATATAAACATTAGTAAGGATGTACAAGCTTTTCACCAGGCTGCAGAATTTTGTATATGTGCAAAATAGATCGCTGATCCTAAATCAACTCGTCCTCGCTGTCAAACCAAAAAGTAGAGTAAAACTCCAAAAAGAGACTTTTAAAAGATTTCAGACAGAAAACAATGACAGAAACAAGCTCTGTCGACATCTCTATCTATCTTTGCTTGTGTGACACTTTCTTAAATATTCCAATCGAGAAGTGGGCAGAGACACAACACAGCCTCATGAATTCAAATGGGCGATGCCCGGAATGCCAATGGTTTCAGTCTCTCCTGCTGCTACCAATTTATATTTTCCATATGGGTCCTTAAACGGCAAATGGAAGTCAGTCCGTGCCCTTCTCTCCCTCCCTGGCTCCCCCCTGGGGACAAAGGCGGTCAAAAGTCAAGGAAATTTCTGATTCCTCAGCACAGCACACCAAGGGCACCTAAACACAAACCAAACAGCTCCCACAATGCCTCGCTGTTGGCAAACTTGGGTTTCCTCCCTCAGAGATCTGCTAGTATTCTAAATGGTAATTATTACTCACACACACACATACACACACAAATTCGCAGGCGTGCATACACACTACCTGGACTGTACAGATGAAATGCAAAAGACAAAGAGGAGAAAGGGAGGAGTTCAGGGAGAGGCAGAGAAGAAAATGAGATGTAGCAAGAAAAAAACGGAGGAAGTGTAGCAAATCAGAAAAAAGAGAATGTAGGAGACAAAAAAGTGGAGTGTATGTAAATGTGGAGTCAGAGAGTTCAGGAGGAGAGAGGAGGTATAATGTGCTGAGCTGACCTGGGGGCCGCGGGGCTGAGTGTCCAGGGGCCAGTGGGGGACGGTGGCCAGATCTCAGTGGTTATCATTATGTTGAGGGGGAGGTGTTCTCCATCCTTCTCTCAATCCCTCCCCCCCTCATATCTCAGACTCCATTTCTCTCCCAGGGCAAAGGTGAGGCGGCCTGGGGAACGGCGGAAGGTGAAGGGTAACGCACGGCGAGCTCGGGGTCGGTGGCTGTCGTTAGCGATGCAGCTTGACCTGCTCACCTATAACTTGAAGTTTTACTCCTCAAGGTTTTTTTTTATATATATATACTTCTTTTTTGTCACGCGCTGTCGCGTTCCATCACCGCTGCCAGACCAAGCTGGAATAGATGAAATGTCCCCTCCTGAATTTTAATACATCAAATGTTTCATTGGGGGAACTTGTTGGGCCAAGTTTGCCAAAAAGTCTCAGACAGACTCAAAATGATAGAAATGTTCTTTTCCAAGAAATTCTGACCGAGCAAAAATAACATGATTTTAATCATGGGGGGCAGTGTCATGCATGTTTCTTTATCAATCTCTTTCATGGCCAAGTAGGTGTTAACGTTCAAGGAATTTGATGGTTTTAAGTTGATCTCAGTGTACTTAAACACAGTTTCAAGAACAATTTAGAAGAAGACACAAAAAGACACATAGCTAAAAACAAGGACAACACAGCTGAACAAAGATATACAGAAAGACACGCACGTACATGTCTGCAATAACGAGAATCTAAGCACAGAATATATGATGTATCTATGACTTTTTACTGCAAGAAAAGTTCAGTATCCCTGTAAAAATAATTAGAGATAAATCTGTTTTATTACATCTCATCCAGGCATATCGTGCCAAATGATTCTACAGATTCCATAAATGGTTAAAAAAAAAAGAGTGAATAAAGGAGTTCAAGTGGGAGATGAGAAGGTAGAAGGACCCTTACACCTCAGATCTAAGAGATCAAACACACACACACACACACACACACACACACACATACACACACGCCTGTCTAAAACACATGGCACTTTCCACAGATTAGAAATCATCTCAGTTTACAAAACCCTCGCTCCACAAAAGGTGTTCTTTTCACAGAGATGAGGCCGTCGGCGCAAAGAAGAGCCCCAGGCCCTTTCATTGTCAAGCTCTTTTCTTTTCTTTTCTTTGCCGCCAACAACACCGCCCTCTTTATCAGTGCAATTACAGCACAAACAGACTCATCATTGGCCCAACTGTCCTCTCCTATCGCCTCCATTTCCACAAGCAACCTAATTAGTCCTAAAGAGAGAAAAGCCGATGAGCTGAGGAGAGTAGAGAGGCAGAGAGAGAAAAGACCAGCTATCATGTCCATTTGTGTGGGTTTGGAACAGCAATTGTATGTGTTTGTGTGTGTCTGTGTACGGATGTATTTTTCCCCTCTGTTTTTCCCTTTCTTTTTGTTGTTGTTGTCCTCACTCTTTCTATCTCCTTTTTTTCCAGAGAAAGAAAGCCTTCAAAGGAGCGATTGTGCAGGGCGGCTGAAGTGGTCTGTTGGTAAGCGGACAGCAGAGCAACACAACAAACATGGCTGGCACTAATCAGGGCCCCGGCTAATGTAAACAATGTCATTTTTTGCCCTTAATGAGCCAATTTTCCGCAGATACGAGAGGGCTAACAATTGGGGCAGCGCCTTTGATGTGATTCATCTGAAGGTTTGTTTGTGATCGCTTGGCACTTTTTGTTGGAAGCCCTGCGCCCAGCTGCTTTCATCTACCCCTGAAAAGGGAGAGCCACGACTCACTTGGGTACAGAGGGAGGGGGGAATAAAAATAATAATTTTCTTTTCTTTCCCTTCTTTTTTTTTTAAAGACAACCACCCTCCCCCTTTTATTATAAACTAGTCCTAATCAGCTGACCAGCCCCCTCTTTTTTGTCTCCCTCCCCTTTAGCCTCACACACACACACTTCTGTGAACATGCATACATATACAAGAGCGAAGGAGCATGGTCCATGAGGGATGGGGAAAAAAAAGAGAACGCGAATCGTTCGTGCCGGGTGTCTATAGCGATCAAATAGCGAACTCATTAAAAGGCGCCCTGGTGTGCAAGCGGTGGACACTGACAGGGCCTTCATTAACATGGTGCTGACAAAAGGTGAGGCAGACCAAAGAGGCAGCCGGCAGGCCAGGTGTGTGTGCCGCGGCGCCTTTCAAGATGGCACCATAGCCAGAGGCTGGCGGGATGGCAAGTACACATTGACCAAGAACAAGCTGGTTCTGGTGTGAGAGAGAGAAATAAATACAGACAGACTCGGACACAGAGATAAAGAGGTTTTCGGTCTGCACTAAATCCTCCAAACTTCCCATCTGCAGTATGTTCTAGTCAAGCTTATCTTGTCAGTCCACTTCACAAAGCAGATCAGAAAGCAAGACTTTCCATGAAGTTCCTGGACCAGGAAAACATGTCTGATGCTGATTATCATAATAAAGTGAACTCTTCAAAGTTCAGTAAAAGGCCACAAGAACACAAAAATAACAAAAACAGAACAGAAAAGCGGAAAGAGAGAGGTATTGATGTAATGAAGGTAGTCAAAGGTAGTGACCAAAGGCAATTCATCGCCCCATGTCCAGGCCTATTCCAATCAATCACTGGAGCTGAAGTGAAGTCATCTCCAGGCTAGTCAGTCAGCCAGGCCCCCCATTACATGCACATATACACATACATACACACACACACACACCCACCCACGGACACACACCTCTGCCTGCCTCTCTGGCCATGAGTCAGTGGCCCTCTGGGGCCAACCACACACACGCATACACACACACACTGCACCTGCTGGGCCCTGCAGTTACCAGCTGTCAACTCCACGTGCTCTGTGCCGTCTGTTAGTGTGTGTGTGTGTGTGTGTGTGTGTGTGTGTGTGTGTGTGTGTGTGTGTGTGTGTGTGTGTGTGTGTGTGTGTGTGTGTAAACAGTAAAGGGTTGCAGCAAAGTTACACACCTCAGCTGGACCATGAACGCAGAGGAAGAAAGTGATGAGGGACCTTCAAGGACATTTCCGTGTATTCAACAAATGTTCAAACAAAACCCAATGAACTACAAATGGTTGCATGTTTTCAAAACAAAGGAAAAAAAGTGGATTTCTAAACCCACAAAAGAGTGCTGGATCATTAAATCAAATCAGAGCTGTGCAGATAAATGATTTTGACTGACAGAGCCAAAATCTGCTCTTCACATACCGATGAATCAATTAGTCTCTTAATTGATTAGTCGGTCTGATCAGCAGAAAATTGTCAACACTCATAATCAAGCGTGCCAAACACTGGCTGGATCCCACTTCTCAAACAGGATTTGCTGCTTTTCTCTGCCTCAAACTTGTGCCTTTTTACTTTTTTCAGTCATTTCATATATTTAATAATTCATTGATAAACTGAAAAAATAGTCTGCAGATTAGTTACTTGAGGATATTCAACAAAAAAAGCGCAAACTAACAAGTCATACAGTAACACAGTAACAGTCGAAATAACCATTAACCAGTAAAATGGATAGTTTTGGTGGAATAATAAGACACATTACAGTGTTTACCTCCAGGGCATGACCTTAATCCTGAGCTCCCTCCCCACCTCTGTAAGGGACAGAGAGATAGGAAACCAGGCTCAGGCAACAATGAATAACATGTCTGTTTTGGGGGGGAAAATCAATAATGTGTTGTGATGTGAAACTGATTCCCCACTGGATTTCGCTGTGCTCTGTGCAAGCCTATTCTCTGTGTGGCCCTGAGGTAAATAGTGTACTTTGTTACAGTGTGTAGCAGTAAGCCTTGGAGACCTGTGCAGCGATTAAGCCATACTGGAGCACATTAGCCCAGGCCATGTCATGGCAGGCTGAAACAAGCCTGGCATGGAAGGGAAAAGGATGAAGGGAGGGGTGCACCAGAGGGAAGAAGAGGAAAAATGGGATCAAAAGAGAATAAAACGAACCAAAAACAGGACGGGAGGGCAGGGAGAGCAGAGAAATGTGAGGGAGGAGAAGACGGGGACGGAGATAAAACAAGAAGGAAAGAAAATGTGACAGAGAGAAAAAACCGCCACAGAGAAATGACATTTGTGCGACTTCGTGTCATACAGCTTGCACGTGCATCGTCATACGAGACTTCACTCCTCTACACATGCATTTTTACATCCAGAGGAAGACAAGACGTACAGCAAACCCAAGACACTTTGCGGTGTCACTGCTGACAGGAAAGAGAAAGACAGTAGGGATGGGTAGCAGGAGTGATAGTAGGGTGGAGCATGGATAAAGAGGAGAAAACAGAGACAGGACAGGAGTGGAGAGAGTGACAAATTCCCTGCTGATGGCTATCTACAGGCTATTCCCCGTCACCGCAGAAACCCGAGGCCTCAGCCCTCTCATTTTCTCCTCTTTATTTATCCCTCTTCTTCCTTCTGTGGTAAATTTGTCACTTTTGCATAATGGTGCTATACACTGGTGTGGAGTGGTGTGAGGCGCTGCTGGAAGTGGGATGGCAAGATGAGCAGCCCAAGGAGTGATGGAGAAAGTGGGGACAGTAATGGAAGAGAGGACAGAGAGGAGTTGATAGCAGCAATTCCTTCCTCAATCTCTGAGGTGGGGAAAAATAAAACCTCTGACCATCTTCCTAAACCCCCCCCTTTTCTATCCCCCTTTGCCCCTGTCACCCACCTCTCCCCTCCATCCCTCCCTCTTGTACACCACCCCTCCTCTCTTTCACGCTCTCCTTTCTCTCCTCTGCCCACCCCTTCACCACCACCCCCCCTTGTCTCTCCAGGAGGCAGTTGTCAATCAAGTGCGTCTCCCACAATCCCTCTGGAGCTCATTGTGCCCGCGGTCGCTGGCGGAGGCAGGCGTTGTGAGGCGGCGGAGAGCCGCAGATGGAGGGAGCGCTGTCAATCATTGTCACTAATTATTAATTTCTGTCACTCAGGCCCCCGTGGCAGCCACGTTGCGGGGGCCTCTCACTCCCTCTGTCTCTCCCTCCTTCCCGTCTCCATCCTCCTCCTTTCCACTCATTCAGCGAGACGGTCTGCATCCCTCTGTCCCTCCCATGTTCAGTCCCTCTCCACCTCCCTTGTCCCTCGTTAAAGTCTGTGCCTCTGCTTCGCCTTTGCCTCTTTCGTTCGGGTCGCCTGTTGTTTCCATTTCTCCTTCCTCTCTCTCTCACCCTTCAGTCCGCTCTCTCTCTCCCCTCTTCCGCCGGCTCGTTCTCTCTCTGCACTCCCAGGGTGAGCTGATTTGGTATGCCACCCCGGCCACAAAAAGTTCAACCTTTCATTATGTGGTGCACGTGCACTAAGAACTGCCCCCTCTCCCCTCCTCTCCTCTCCCATCACCAGGTCAGTCCCCTTGACTCTCTGCTCCCTTTTAATTGTATTCTGCCCTCCACCCCTCTCAGCCTCTCGTTTTCCCCATCTGACCCCCCCGCCAACACACCACGTCCGACTCCTCTAATTCCTCAAGAATCCCAAAAAGACATTAAAGGACCTGTTTTTTTTTTTCTTGCTCTTCTGTTTTTTTTAAGCTCAGACTCGGCAGGTCTCTGCTGAGGTTCTGATTTGATTCGGTGAACTTGGTGTTTTCAATTTGCACACAGGCGCTTTCGCATGTGATGTCATTGTGATGGCGGCTAATGAGGGAGGCCTGACCCGCATGTAGCTGCGACTGTGGACGGGGCCGGTCCACTCCACTAAGGGTTCTGATCCGCTCCCACCCTCACCTCATTACCAGAGGTGATGGGCTGGGAGGCAAAGAAGAGAATGAGAGTGAGAGAGAAAGAGGGAGTTGGTGATTAGGAGTTAGAGTGTAGAGACAGACACACAGACACACACACACACATATTCATGAAAACACACAGGCCCATATCTAAATATTCCCATGCCATGTACACACACACAAATGCATGCACTAACTCACACAGCGCTATACACATCTACATCACATCATTATGCGCACACACACACTCAGGTGCATCCACACTAAAAACACACATACATCTTTCACCTTACTGTTTACATTCACTTTATAATATGCCACACATGCATTTTCAGTGACACACACACACACACACATACAGTATTTCTTATCACATATGCTCTCATTTACACACATGTAATAGGAAACATGCATTAAATAACACATGTAGTCACAGTTCACTCACATGCGTAAACACACACACACACATTCTCTCTTACAGTTATCTCAAAATGTAGACAAACACATATTTGCATGGTATATACACACACAGTCAGGTACCCCATTCTCTTTAAAACACACATACACAAACACACCATACATCTTTTCCCTCATCTCCTCCAGGATTACTATTCGCGACAGGCCTGTGCTGCTCTAATGAGGGGCCGAGGAAGAGGCCAGCTGGACACCACTGATCCTTCACCTCCCTCCTCCCTCCCATCACTCCATCTATACCTCTCTCCAGCCGTCCACCCACACACACACACACCAATCCCTCTGCCCCCACAACCCCCTGCATGCCCCACAGTCCTGCTCTGCATACAGCCATTAGCACCCCTCTACCCCTAACCTTCTGTCTCTCTGCACCCACCACCTCCCTTCCAGTCCCTGTCTGACTCTTTTCCTCCGACTCCTCTCTTTCCTGTCGCTTTCTTTTCCTCGGCACCTGTCACTTTTCCCTGTCTTCCCATCTCTGTTGTTTTTTCCCTCCCCTTTCTCTTTCTCCATCTCCTCTTTCTCATCTCCTCTTACCTGTCACTGTCTTTCTCTTGCCATCTGATTGTCTCTTTACTCCCTTTATCTATCCATCCCTCTTCTCTCTGTTGCCAACCTCCTTTCTCTCCCTTCATCTGTGTGTGTGTGTGTGTGTGTGTGTGTGTGTGTGTGTGTGTGTGTGAGTGCGTGCATGTGTCAGCATTCAGCACCTCAGTGGAGACAGGGTTTATTGGGGTAATGCATTTATCACTGCTGCAAGCCAGGGCCTCACCTCCTTCTTTGAGCCAGTGAGTAATGAAAATGGGATCACTTCTGACAACACACACACAGATTCACACAAACGCACTCGTGTGCACACACACAACAAAACGCATAATCGCCCTTGTTGCAACAAAATGCTCAGATTTTAACACAACAGCTGACATATAAGCACCTTGTTGATGTGAATTGGCAATTTCTGATGATATGGCATTTTTTTTCTATTACATTAAAGTATAACTGATTCTTTGTCTTTGATAAATTGCAGTGAAAACAGTTGCTTTGCAGTCAACTGATTACTCTCAGCAGATAATTAACAGTGTTGCTTTAATTACACAGTGATGAGAGGCACACAAGCTGGCAACTATCCATGTTAAACTGCGAGGAAGAGAAAAAGTTATGACACAGCCTAAATCTCAATAAAGAAGAATATTATGTTCAAAAATGCTCCCGAGTTACATTATCTCATCATCATCATCATCATCATCATCATCTACTATCACCTATGAAGACACATGGAAATGTTTAATTTGGGGAAGGATGCTTAATATTACAACACATTTAAAGAGACGTCATCATCATTAAGTAAGGACTAAACTCAGGTGAGCTGAAAAGTAGAACCTTTTCTCAAAATGTGGACATTGATAAGGTGTAACTTGATGTTTGATACTACACCGCAGTCATCAGGAGGCTTTTCCATGTACACACTGCTTTGATCAGTGATGCACTGATTTCCTTATAAATTACATGGAGGGACATTCTCATTAGAAATTTTACATGTGACAGTTTCAGCCGAACTACATGCTCCACACTCCCACGATGCTGTTTTTGTGTTGAGTTATGTCTGCAACAGTGAGTTTGCACTATTATTTCCTCCTCCCTTTTCAATGTTCACATGGTGTAGTATAGAGGGAGGGGACATGAATAATGTCTTCTATCACTGTACTTGTAGTTTTATATCATGATTTCAATATATATTGTAATACAGTACATTTTGGGGGGGATTCAATTGAGAAGTTGTGTCTGGATAAAATAACTAGATGGGCATCACTATCTTTGGTAGGTTCAGTTAATTAAAGCCCCAAAGAAAATTCAGGTATTTCATCACACTGAATCAGAAATTCTATAAATCTAGTCATAACCAAAGAAATTGAAGGGACAGACACTGTACCTGAGTATAGACTTACAGTTTTATGGTATAGTCCACTCTATCTCAATATCTAAGGACAAATTAACATCTGCATTTAAGGGAAAATCCAAAGCCCATCTATGGACTTCCTGAAAAATAGTCTCACTGAGAATTTTTCAATAAATGAACCTTATTGATTGCATGTACACATGTCTATATACTAGGTCTTTTGTTGATGTTTGACACAGATGGAAATATTACAATGGTAAAATATAACAGTAAAATATACGGTAAGACATGGTCTTGCTGCCAATTTCTAGTCTTGTATGAACAGTAACTCATGCATTTATCATCAAAACTTCTCAGTTCTCTCGCATGGACAAACTACGCTGCAGTCACACTGTTTCTACTCCACCAAACATACATCTGCTATTTATGTTCTGCAAATTCCTGTAACTAATCAGGCGACATATACAAAAATACCAATACATTCAAGATAAGCTAACGGCCAATGTTGAGGTTGGGATCTCTTCTCAGTACATCGCTTCAGTACTGACAGTGCTCAGCCATACCTCAACTGCATCATTCTGGACCAGCAATCAGTGTTATGAATGCATACTGTTTCTATAATATTATCAAGTTTGGATATTTTAAAAATATCTAAATTATTATTTTTTTGTTGGAGTGCTTGTACTACAAATGAAGTCTTAATTAATCATGTAAACCCTGATACAAATGCCCCTGGTTGGCTTCAATAGCCCCTGAGCAACAACATAAAACACCTTTTCTTTTGTCCATGAATTCGACTAAATTAAAAACTATAAATTTCAAGTGGAATCGAAAGGGAACATGTCCAGCTACTGCAGCCATGCTTTTCTAGGGAGAAAGAAAGCAGGTAAGGATCAAGTGTTAATGGCCAGGGGTGCCTGTCTAATCCCATTTGGTCTGGCAGTGTCGGGAGGGTGGGGGAGATCTTCACCAGTTTAAAACGATACCATCACTACAGGTATTCCAGCGAGGCTCTGATTGGCCTTGACAGAACAAAACATCGCCGCAGCAAACAACTCAAGCGCCTCCCACAACATGAAACTCGAGAGGACAAGGTCAGATCAGCAGCGACATAAAGTTTAATCTTACAAAACAAACTTTTCTTCAAACTGCACCCTTAAACGCAGTGTATCGGAGCTGAGGAGAGCATTGCTAATACACCGAGTGGTGCGTGGAGAGGCTAAGTCAAAGGACTGCTGACTAATGTGCCGAAATGGTTGGAAATACTCTGTGGTATTGCAGATGGCAGAAGTATTTGTTATTCATATGGCCCTCAAGGTGCATCCACAAGGCTTGCGTAAAAGTGTGTGTCCCCACGTACATGTGTGGATGTCTATGTGTGTACGCTTTTGTGTGTGCGGGTGTGTGTGTCTTGCGCTTCATCCACAGTGCTGAGGATGCCATTAATGCTTGCTGCTGATCGCCCTCCCACATTTAAATAACAATAGTGCAGTCAGAGAAAGCATCGGTGTGAATCCAACCCGCAAAACACCCAGGAGCTGCAGGCCCCGCTCCTGCTGTGTGTGTACGTGTGTGTGTTTGTGAGCAAGTGTGTGTTTGCGTGCACTCGCTTGTGCTCAAACATCCACATACATGTGAGTCTAAGAAAAGATAGTAAGACTGAGACAGGAAGGAGAGTAAGGGAGACAGTGAGAGAGAGGGTGGCAGGCTACAGCAGTGTCTAAAATACACATAGTCGCTGTGTTGTGCAGATAGATTGTGTGATGAGAAACTGCGGGACCAGGGAGCCGCCCCATTAGCATGCACTGGTGGCCCTGGATCCTTTAGTGGATGAGCTGCCTGTCTTTTAAATTGAGTCTAGTGCTGGGCCAGAGGTGGACAGAGTACTGACTGTAGGGTTTCAGTCTTGTTTTTCACCTAGGAAATAATAGACATTTCAATTTTTCCTCTTATTGTGAAGTGCCTTCATTAAAACCATCTATATTGGCACTATATCAGGCACAGCAAGTGACAGCAGAACTTTCATTGAGCGTCGCTGTCATTTTAAAATCATTTGGAAGGCTCATTATGAGCACCAACATTCATGCAGCCAGCTCACACAAATACAATAACAGATGAAGCCAAGGAATATCATATTTCTCTCCATCTAGAACCCACAGTTAATTTGGTCCAACTAAAAGCAAGCCGTCCTACCATTGAACAGTTCATTACAGCCAAAGGAACATCTAACATCAAATTCATCCACCCATTTATCCAATATCTATACCCACTCATTGTGTGCAGGGCAGCAGGGGCTGGACACTATTCCAGCTTCTCCTGGGCAGGACAGACCACCAGTCTATCATAGGGCTGACACTCAAATAACCATTCACAATTTCAGGCACACATACTGGAAACCTAGAGCTGCTGCGCCTTAGTCTAACCTACCAGTCTTTGAACAGGGGGAAGAAAGCAGGCCTCCCATGTAGACAATGCTACAACCCTAGCAAGACCCCAGCTATCTCACACTCAAATGCAATTAAAATCCACTTCAATATGTCCATAAAACACAGACATATGATTAGCCAGTCTTTCACAAAAGAGCCTTTTCATGGCAGACTTGGCAGAGACAGAAACACAGGTGTTACTAATAACATTGACAATGGCTTTCCTCTATGCTAGAGTCCCAGGAAGCCATGAAAAAACAGACAAACCCAGCAACCAGTGAACCCATTTGAAGCCACTTACCAAAGATGCATCCTGTGGCCTCCTTGGCCTCCTTATAGATCAATTTGATTGATTTCCTCTTCACTGACAGTGGTCCACCTGAGTGATAGATAATGTTAGCTTAAATAAGAATGTTACTATGCTAACTGCTCTTTAGCTGGCTAGCAAGTTTTAGCTAGCTCTGGGTTGACTTTTTAATGTATGCTAATTAGCCGCGAAATTAGCGCACGGAAATAATTAGCATTAGCTTACCCGGATGCTGCTCTGTCCTCCGTGATAGCTGTCCAAAATGAAACTTCGGACAACGGTTGAAAATTCAAACTCACAGCAGCGACGGTTCAGGTGGATTTACGTCAGTTTCAGCCGCAAATAAAATGAGCACTCACAACAGGTGGCGCGCAGGTGAACGCTGTGATTGCGATCCAAGATGGCGCATGCGCATCCTTCAGCAAGCAAGAAGGAAAACAGTTAGTCTCCTCGTGACGCTTTTAGTGAAAGGAAGTGAAGTGTTTAAACACGCTCGCGGTGATTTCTACCCGTATTTCAAGCTTACAGTGGCATCAACATAAAAGACAGTATAATACAAACAAAAAATATATGGGTGTATGTAAATAAATACACATACACACATGCACACGCATATGTTTTTTTTCTTTCTTCCTTTCAGTATGTGTCCTATAAAGAACTCTGGACGTGTCTACCCTTGTCCTTTTATCGCTTAATGTGTGTGACCAAACAGTATACCTCACCATTACATTTACATAACATCTAAATAATTACTCTTGTTCTTTCTGACCTTTAGATGAGCAGCAAGTGCACCATTGCTGCATATGCTCATGCTTTATAGGCAGCATTGTTTGCTGTTTTTGTTGACTGGAAGGTGCATCTGATGAGTGTACATGCAAGAGATCTGTACTTTTTTTTATCTCTTTCTGGGATGTGTAAGTGCATCTTGCGTTGAATGCAATGCATATCCTTAAATCTAAAATCCTGTGACACTCAGCTCCCTCTCAGTCTTCTTTAAAAGCTCCCTCTTTATTATCAGATGAACCATTCTGCATCAGCATCTTTCCATCCACTTTTCATCTTCTTCCATCCATCTTACACACTGCTGGCCACCAGGCAGATACAGCTGCGGGATGCAGTCGCTCTCTTCTCACCTCTCCGTTATGCTTTCTGAAAATGTTTGCTGTCACAGAACACCTACTCACTGGCATGTATACGCATGCAGAAATACACATGCTAACCTACTATATTGGATTTGATAGGTGGATATGCACACAGCCTGACTGATCCCATTCACAGTCTTTCAAGTAGAAATCAGTGTGAAATAAAAGATTAAAAAAATACAGCAGATAAAGCACTATAATTCCCAGATGTCCCTTTGAATGCTGTCAGCAAATAAATTAAGAATGCTTTTAAACTTTTCTCCACATGCATCTTCTTTTATTCCTCTTGTGATGTGCCACAAATTGATGCCTAACAGTCACAAGAGCACAGCACACAAGACAAGTAGAGGAGAGCAAGCAAGCAAAGTAAAAGTGGGCTGCCGCGGGTGTAGAGAGTTGAGAGACTTTTGGGTGGAAAAAAAAAGATAGAGACAAAAAGAGTGAGAGGCTGAGTCTAATAAGAACCAAGAGATGATGTGCTGGTGTCTTGTGGTGCCATTTGAATACAGGGCAGCAGCAGCTGGAGTCTGTGTCGAACAGCTCTGCACTTCACACAGCATCACCATCACGAGAGCATAGTGCTGGTAGTACTCTGTTGGAGTCTTACGCTGCTTCACACACTCCCACAGACCAGCCTGTGCGTGTATCTGTGTGTGTGTGTATGAATGTGGGAATGACTTGGAGCTCCATGGTTCTCATTACTCAGCCACTGTAATGTGCTCGCCTTTCTAGCTTACCGTATTGGGGCTGGTGTTCCCACTGTTGGCTCACAGAAAAGGAAAGGACCGGCCTCACCTCTGTTCTGAATGCATTAGCAGACATCACATTTCCAATCTGGACCTCAGCACAGGTTCCTAGCAAGTCGACTGAATAGTAACAGAGTGTATGCATGCAAACGTGTGTGTGTGTGTGTGTGTGTGTGTGTGTGTGTGTGTGTGTGTGTGTGTGTGTGTGTGTGTGTGTGCAAGAGAGGGAGAGGGGTTGCAGCAGAGTTTAAAAATATACTCCTGTTCTGTGCTGATAAGTTGTGCTATGAGAAACTGCCGGGGCAGACAGCAGGATCATTAGCATGACTACCAGATTGAGGGGTAGAGAGGAAGGAAGCATGGAAGGAAAGAGGGAACAAAGAAGGAAGGAAGGAAGGAAGGAAGGGATGGAGGAAAGAAGGAAATTATACCCAACTTTCCAAAGTTTTTTAGGGAAACAAGCAAGCACCCAGGCATGAGGGTGCGCATATAATGCATAAATATGAAACATGATCCCCTGACCTCTCACTTCCAAGCTCATGCCCACACTTGAAATGATGATTGGCAGCTCTGTAGTTTACAATATCTGCCTACTTTCATTATCTATCACCTCTGAGGTCCACTGATGTCCACATGTACACAAGACAAACTTTCTTTTCATTTTAGTATCCATGTCTGTTGCCTGTCCAGCAGTGGAAAGTTAGAAATCGTTTCCAAAGAGCGGTTACAAAAAATATATTTGATATATTTGTTGTTTAATTTTGAGGATGTTACAAAGTCCAAAGCGTCACAGGGGCCATTTTTCTGTTTAATGACTGCATTTGAGATTTTGCTGAGCAAATTTCCTTCTAATTACATTATATTTGGAATGCGGGCGGCACGGTGGTGCAGCAGGTAGTGTGTGTGCCTCACAGCAAGAAGGTCACCGGTTCGATCCCCGAGTCGGGCTGAGGCCTTTCTGTGTGAAGTTTGCATGTTCTTCCCGTGCTTGCGTGGGTTCTCTCCGGGCACTCCGGCTTCCTCCCACAGACCAAAAACATGCTCATTGACTTAAAACTGTCCCTAGGTGTGAGTGTGAGCTTGTATGTATGTTGCCCTGCAGTCGGCTGGCGACCGGCTCAGGGTGTACCCCACCTCTTGCCTGTTGACAGCCCCCCCCAACCCCGAAAGGGATAGTCGGGGCATAGAAGATGAATGAATGAATATTTGGATTTTTACTTGGAATGGATCATTTTAATCTGCTGTACTGGTACTTTTACTTAAAGGATGTCAGTGCTTCTTCTCCCACTGCTGTTGTCCAGTGGCCTTACACCTAATTGTATCAGTTTTATTGAGTGCATGTATATTTTTGTAGGTATTATATTTCAAGCACAAACCCTTAATTTTATGTTTATGGGACGTGAGGATTATTTGTGACCTGCGGATCATTGTTTCTAATGTTCTGCTGCATTACAACCCCCCTCAGTCCCTTTACACAAGTCCACTCCATCATCTTTAAGTCCACTTCTGCCCCAAAATTCTCAGAGGCCTTTTTGACAGCTATTACCACAGCAGTCTACTGCCTAGCGCTGTTCAACACCAAAGAGCCTGTTTATTGTTTTAATGGCAGCTGCTTCAGTATTCTTTGTGCTGCTCTAGCTCCCTTTAGGAACAACAAATCAAGAAAAATAAAACTTGCATGGCTAAAGGACATGCCTGGGCTGTAAAGAGAAAACATAAAAAAACAAGCATTAAAGGAAAGGCTAATAAAGTCTGTGTGTCCTACAGTGTTGTGAAGGACTTATTGCTGAAATATAATGAACTGGTTAGGGATGGAAGAGCAGGTTTTTCTCAAATTTCATTTTGAAGAACTGTCTAGGGTCCTTTTCAGCATTATTGGCTCAGTTGTTGACCCCTCTTGTACTCGTGGAATTAAAGCCTCTCCTGAAAAAATGTGAAGATTTTTTAATGTTTTTTGACCAAAAAGGTACAAGAGTCGAGATCTCAGTCCCTGACAGAGACATACAGCACAGACAGGGAGAAATGAAAGGAAAAACCTGAATAAATTGCGTTGAGAAACAACAAATGCTTCCATTGCATGCTTTGATGAGAATGGAAATGATGTGAATTATATGCTTTGGTCCAAACGTCAAAAGTGGAAATATCTTTTAGAAGAATAGTTTTTCATCTCTCCTGTAGAGCTTTAGAGGCTTGAAGGATTTATGACAAAGAGCACTGGTTGTCTGTGGTGGACCAACGCACAACTTACTCTGCAGACCTTTTTTCTTTGCTTAGCAGAATTGAAATTGAAAGCAAGATGGAGGAAAGCTCAGTCCTCACTGTATCTGGGTATCCCCGCCTTTATGACCCAGCAGCAGACAGTTATCGTGACCAAAATGCAAAGCCTGGTTTGCATATCTTGTCATGATGAATGAAGTGGTCCATGGTGAAGGTCAGGCATTTATGTGATCATGAATCCTCTGTTCAAAATATGTTCTGGAGGAAATGAGGAAAAAATGGCATGTTACAAAAACCAAAAAGCTGTTATTAGTTTTCCTTCCACTTTTAAAAGTGGAATAAGTTCATCCTTTTCTTTAGGTTGACAGCAAACTGCAGGCCTGCCTCCAAACTGGCTTAGAAATTTAACAAAGTTTGATCAAAATCAGCACAAATGTTTTATTCTTAACTGCTCTTGACAGGTGACCTTTTCTACAGTGAGGACTTTTGCCAATCTTTAACATCCACATTGAATCCTTATGTCCCTGTCCATGTGTTTTTGACATAAATACAACAAAGACAACAATACTTTTACTCGTGTCATGTGAGGAACCATCAGAAGTAGGACGTTGACCCGTTTCGAGCACCATAAAAACTAGGACTTCACACTAAACTCCAAACTCGAGCCTCTCATACCGAACACGGGTACAACAGCAAGACTCAACGTCAGTCCAACGTCACAACTGTCTGGTTTCTCCTCCAACACTAATGAGCAACTGAGAGAGAGAAAGTACCCTGATTAGTCTGGCAGCATCAGTGTCAGACACTCAGCGGGGCGTCCACATGCTCAGTGTGTGTCTGTGTGTGTGTTATGTGTATATTCAAGCATTTGTATGGCTGCCAGTTTTTGCTCTCTCCTGTTTTTTTTTCCTTGCCAGTCCTCTCTTTCTCACTTTCTTCATCTTTTCTCTCTCGTTCTCTAAGCTCCAAAAACTCTGATCCCTGCATTCGTTCAGTCTGGCAAATGACTGCAGGGGCTGACAATCCACTGTCAGCATGCGCCGCCACAGTCAATAACGCTGTCCCATGTCACCGCACTACACTGGCTAAAGCTCACATTTCTTATCCCCCCCAAAAAACTGCTGCTTAACAGCCCTTCTCTGCCTTTGCCAATCCTGCTAAACGCATCGCCATATCCCCCTCGTATCCCCCCCTCCAAAACTCCACCCTGACACGTTTTTGGTTCTCCAAATGACCAGAACATCCTTGGGTGTAGTGAATGCTGCATATTTTAAGGTCAAGAGTAGCACACAGTAAAATTTGGGGCCGAATGTGATGTGCTTTTCACGATGCCCCTGAATTCTAAGCAAGTGATGGGTGACTGATCTAGCTGTCTTACAGTAACAAGACAGGGTCATGTAGGCTGTGGCCAAATAGACACTCAAATTGCATACGCACATATGCACGCATGCATGCATGGGGTGAAGAGGAGCTCAGACAAGTGAAACCAAGAAATTGTAGTCTCCACGATAATCCACTTCTCCTCTATCGTGTTCCATTAACCTCACAGTGTACACACACATGCTCCTTCTCTTAGCCCACACAGGCCCTCCACACACACACGCACACACACTCATACACGTCTGTCAGTGTCAGGGCCTGTGTCGTCCAGCTCCATTGTATCTGCATGAGGCTGAGATAATGGCATCTGTCGCTGCTCCTTTTGTCAGCGCTGTCCCCGGCCCCTGCTCACTGCTGGTCCCCATTAGCTGGCTGCTGGCCCGCTGGCCCCTCCGCTCCACGCTCTGCTGCCTGACCGAGAAAATGCAGGAGACGCCTGTCCCTTCCTCTAACTCCCACTTTTGTTATCCTTCCCTCTCCTGTCCTTCTCCAGCTCCTCCCACTGCTGCAGGTTAAGGCTCGTTGATCAGTTTGGTAAACAGGAAAGGTGTGAATTTAAAATGGAGAACACGGCAGGTGTGTTTTGGTTTCATAATAGATTAGACTCAATTGCAACAGAAGCCTTAAAGTAGGTCTTCTCTTAGTGTGTTAGCTATAGTGGAAAATGTGGAAAGATTCTTTTAAAAGTGAGATTTTTAAGGCCACGTATTTTATATCTGATGCCTCAATATCTCTTGAAATTCAGTACTTTCTTGCTCCAGCATTTTCCAGCACAGCTATTTAAACTTTGCATTGCAGATGAACTTTAGAGCTGTGACTAACAATTTTTTCATTATAACTAATCATTAATCTCATCATGATTTTCTCAATTAATTAATGACTCATTTGGGCCATTGGATTTAAGAAAATAGTGAAAAACGCCCAACATAATTTCCCACACACCAAGAAAAACTTCTTTGCTGCCAGCAATCAGAAATCCAAAGATGCTCAGTTTATTATTACATGAGCAGCAAATTATCCGACTGACAAGCTGGAAGGAGCGAGCGTTTAGTATTCACTGGATGCTTAAAAATGACTTAAACCATTAATTGATAGTCAGCAGTGACTTTTCTGTAAATCAACTGATCCCATCAGATCTAACAGGCTTCACTTGGGCTTCATGCGCGTTCAGTCCGATGAAAAGCAATATTTTAACAGGAGAGGGGTAAGAAAAAGAAAAGTGTCTGCTCATGCCAGACAGACATACAAAAAAACAACAAAAACACAAAGAGGTTTGGCACACAATACCTCATTATTTGTTTTTAAGGCTGTCCAAGTTCCAGCTAAATTTGAATGTCCGGCCTGCTACTGTAAATCTACTCTTATGTAAGTTTCACAGCTTTGATGTTTTACTGGGTGTTTGCATTTTGAGATTTAAGAGCTGTGCTTATGACAACAGACTTGTAACGTAAACTCAATGTATGCGTAGATATCAGTGGATTATGACCTCTCATGAACAACGGGAAACTTCATCATCAGGCAGTCTGTAAACTGTCCATCTCAGCACCAACTTCCCTTGTCCATGCAGCGTAATTACACTCACTGGAGCTGCATTACCGTACAGTTTAACAAATGAAGTCTGTATTACATCTGTCACCTCTCTGAGACGTCTCACTTAGTCACATCATTTTCCCCCCCGTCCCTCATAAGCATGGCTAATAAAATGTAAAGATGGGAGATAATACGCCGCTGACTGAGTTTTATTAAGAACGCAATGGCAATATCATTGTTGTAATGATACTAAGACATCTAAGATGAAGGGCGGACCGGCGTGCGGAAGTGAGCGTGACATCACAGGCAAAAGTATGTTCTGCTCGCATTATTTCATTATTGGTTAAGCTTCCTTATTAGGGACAGGGGGCGAAGTAGCGTTGCCTTTGATAAAGCAAGGCAATTTCAGCAGCTGCTACACTGCCAAATTACAGTTGTACATCATGCAGCTCTCTCTCTCTCTCTCTCTCTCTCTCTCTCTGTACTGCTTCTTCAACTTCTCTTCTGTCTCTCTCTATCTGGAAGGACTCTGTATGTGATGTTGATCTCCATGTTGCCTGCACTGTGAAGCAGAAACACCGAGGGAGGAAGAGTGAGGGACGACAGCTGAAAGAACAGACAACAGCCCCATCTAGAGAGCATGTTAAGTCACTGAGGGGATATTGGATGATCCAGGTGCGCTGGAAGTCCATATAGTTCATATTGAGTTATGATTTGACCAATTTCTTGATCTGAATCTTCACTCGACTCTTATTGGACATTTTAATGCGTTATTGTTATTTAAATCACTTCAAACTCAGTAAAGGTTGCCGGTGTGATTTTATTATAGCTGAACTGACTCGTACAAAATATGACACACTTGGATTTTTGCTGATACAAGTGCAATAACTGCTTTTTAAGCTAGTAACACTGATACCCGCAGACACCGAATTTCATTCCCTCAAGTGTAATTTTTGCATTTTTCTTTTCATTGCGACTTCACTGACTCTTCACTTTCTTTGTGAACTGTTTGTCTCAACACACTTAGTGGTTATTATTTATATTGGAGTGTATTTTGTACCTTTTACCAAAGTTCATGCTTCACATGCACGTAGTACCTGTTCATAAAGTATATAACACTTTGATTTTTCAAACTTTCTTATCTATGCATCTGTTCTTGTGCCTCTGCCGCTGTGAGACTTGAACTTCCCTGCATGGGATCAATCTTGTTTATCTTGTTTTATCAATTTTAAAAAGCCAATAAAGATGACAGTAGAATGGTTTTTGAGTGACTTCATTAAAAGGCCAAGTCCATCACTGGCTCTGTTGCCACCCTGAGGTCTAACAAAAACAGCTCCGTGCTCCAAACGACCTTCAAAACATCATAAGCATGACCTCTCCCCTTACCTGAATATGAAGTGACTTGCAGATCAACAAAGCATCAGGCAGACAGGCCTAACCTATCTGCCACTGGGCCGTCGAGATATCACACTTTGCTTTAATTCACCATCTTTCCGAGTGTCACACTTTATATTCCTTGGCATGGGTAGGCTACATGCGGATGCATAATTTATCTCAAATTAGCGCCTATTTGAGTAAGCATCAAAGCAAGGCGGCTAAGGTTGGAGGAGAGCTTAAGGAACCGCAGGGAAACCATGGCCAGGATTAATGCAGGAGATTTTTATAAGAAATTACTGGCTTAATGAAGTGGATAAAAAAGCTGTCAGTGTTTTATTGCATCTAAATTGTGTGGAAGTGGTGTTTAGCTGTCTCGCCTACTCCCCACATAATGGGTCGTGACAGTAGCTGTGAGGCTTATTTAACTTAACTGGTGAATAACTTGCATGGCGAAGCTATTCAGCGAGTTGTTTTTATACGCACTAAACCAGCGAGAGGAGTTTTTCCCCCCTCCCCCTTCTCTGTCATTATAATGCCATACGAACAACAGCCGACTCAAGACAACTGACAATTAACCGTCTTTAGTTTCATATTAAAGAATCACTGAAAATATTTTGAGCATTTTAGCAAAAAGGTTGTTTAGAGAATCTGAGCTTTTTTAAAAAAAATTAGATGCAAGTTGTTTCATCAGTACTGAATAATCAAATTTACTCTGTTATGCTCATACTGCAGGCTGCTCAGACGTCTCCTGCTCAGTGTGTTTGATACAAGCTGCTGACATTTATAGTCAGACTTTAACAAGCTGTATAATTCACAATACAGGTTCAGCAAATGATGCATGCTTACTGTAAATTTAACAAGTGTGACAACAGTTATTGAGCCTGGAGAGGGGGCAACACTGAGTAACAATACGCTGTAGGGGAACACTGGAGTAGTCCTACAGCGCCATCTTCTGTTTGCATGTAGGCTTGCACTGATTCTGTTCATTCAAGAGGTTTTTTAAAATAGATCCACGCTGCGGGGTCGATACACTGACAAAAACAAAATGTAAATTTCCTTTTATTTCACATAGTATAGCATCACAATACACCAAATCAATCATCCATCACAGTTCTGATGTGCAAGTGTTTATTTTCAAGTGATAATGACTAGGTTGAGAAGATCTTGGGCCTGTCTCAGGAGGCAAGTTCACCGAGTTACCGGATTAACTTTGCCGAGTCGACGCCTTCGAATCTGGAACACTTGACGTTTGACTCAGCAAAGTGACCCAGATCACGTGTTCATCCTGCTTCTTGAGACAGGTTCCGGGTCTTAAGATGCAGCCAGAGTTCCCACATGTCACCCCTCATATAAACAAACAGAAAATGCAGGCATGTGTCATTGCAATGGCAAAAGTAATGAAATTTGGTCTTCTTTTTCTCCTCCTGTATCTGTTTAATTTTCTCAGTTAGTTTCATTTTCTCACCTCTGAATACATTGAGCAGTGTTATGGTTGAGAACAATACAAATTGACAACACACTGATGTATGCATGCTTGGAATGGGTCCTTTTTGTTCTTGTGAATCCTGCTGAAGTGAGCCGGACTGCGTACAAGCATGGGTTAATAATTTCTGGCAGGACTTAAACTGTAGGTGGAAGAACATGCAAATTTCAACCAGTTCATATCATCATCACCCAAATGTCTTGGACAGCCGTTATGGAGTGTTAACCCCTCCATCAGTCCTGCAACTCAACCACACCTAATCCATTTCTTTCTGAAATGGGAACAAATAGGGTTTAAACCATGACATATTTTCCTCATTTTATCGTCTCTGAATCATTGAATCATTGTGGCAGTGCTTTTGCAAAGACCATTTCCAAATTCCCAGCCAAGCCTGTTTTACAACCCACCATAAAGTCAATCAAAAGTTTGATTTTCAGTGGAGCACAGACAGAAAAGTTAATTTCACTGATTGAAAAGAGTTTATTATGCGAAGCTGCTGTTATTGAGAAGAAGGACATATACGCTTAAAGTCCTTCAACAGCACAGACAAAGGGCCCAGTCTGGAATCTAATCAAAACCTTTCATTGACACACACACACACACACACACACACTCACTCATACATATATACCTGCATACACTCACAAGACCACCTTAAATGGACAGCACAATCCCTTTTCAGTCTGCTAACAAAACCTTTTGGGCAGCATTCAGGTAGGGTGAGGTGAGCGGTGGTGAGAGAAAGCTTGCACTGCAGACAAGCTTTATCTACGTAAGGCCATCTCTGAACGTGTGTGGGTTAGGACGAGCAGTTCACGTCCACCATCTTTTTTTTTTTTTTTTCTTTTTTTTTGTAATCAGCACAGAAGTGGTCAGGGTGGGGGGGTTCATCACGAGACAGATTCCTGAAAAACTGACATCACAGTTTGTCCATAGCAGGAGGTCACAACAAGGGTTTGTTTCTCCTCCTCACATTGTTCATCTAGAGGGACCAGCAGCGAATTATCACAGCCTCTGACCGCTTTAGGAAATCCAAAGAAAGATCCTGAGCCTTTTCCTGTCCAGGTGCAGTTTTGCTCTCTTGACTTCCTCGCAGCCAACACGGTGCCTTGCACTCGCCTGAGACCAATGCTTGAATTTCCCTTCCGTCTTAGCTTGAGAAGCCTGACCCCGCTGTGCTCCAGTGCTGCCTCACACACTCTTGGCTCAAGCCGTCTCTCAGTACTTTAGGTGCTGGGAGCAGGGGATTGTGATTTGCGCGGCGGTGAGCCTCAGTTTAGTAGTCTCTCCTCTGCAGGCTCCCCCATCTTTCCTCTCCTCTACCCTCTTCTTGCGTCTTTTTGTTTTTTTCATTTGGTGCCAGAGTCTAGACAGTGTTACGCGGCGTGCCGTTCAGTGCGACGACCTTGGTGCAAGGCGAGCCCACCGCCTGGGAGCCCGCTGGACGCTGGGTGGAAACGCCCACCTCAAATACTTCATGGATGGCCTTCCGGAAGCAGTGGAAGTTGTAGTCTATTAATCCTTAGGAGGCCAGAAAGATACAACACATGATTAGATCTGTTATGACGTATTATGACTTCCTTTGTTACAAGATCTACATGGAGAATCTGTCAGTCAAAAGGCTGAATGTTCTCATGTTGTGGAAATGGAGTCAGCTTGGTTCAGCGCATAGATCAAAGGGCCACAGTTGTAAATAGGTCTGTTAGAAAAAAAATGCACATTTAATGTATTTGGTGATTTCATAGTGTCAATATGCTCACTACTATTTGCAATGCAAGAAAAGCTCAAAGTGATAAAAGAATGTCAAGGACTATGTTGTGTATTCAATGTACTTGTATAGGTGTCCTTGTTTTGACTTCCTTCACTCGTGAAAGAAAACCGACTCAAGGCCACATCGCCGGTAGCCAAATTAAGCCAAATGAGCTCCAGGGGATCGCAGATTTCCCTGACAGCTTACCTTTGCGCTCAAAGCTTTCTTCTCGCAGGATGCAGACAAGGGCCAGGAACTTGGTGACCTCTTTCAGGTACAGCACAGTGGTGTTGTTGAGCTTGATGATGGCCATGGACTCCTTGTCGTAGGCACTGCCGCTGCCGTCCTCCCTCAGACTGTTTGTGGCACAACAAAACAGCGTAATTGTTCAGGGGGAAATGTGCAAAAATAATTGCAGCATGTGGATGTGGATTAATTAAGCAGATACATGTATAATTAAGCTGTGCTTCAACGAAAGCGTCCTCAGCGATAATACATAGATGAACTCCATATCGTTTAAGAAATCACATGCATGTAAGTTTATACAGAAAGTTGATTCAAAATCTCGTCTATAAATACAACTGAACGACAGGAAGAGCTGAAACCCGACTCTGATCTCTAATGTGCAAATAATGGAATAAACACACACTCACCCGTAGATGCAGGAGACGTCGATGACCACGTCGATCATATCACAGCACAGCTCGTAGGACTGCATGTCTACAGGAGAGCTGTCTGTGGCGATGTAGATCTTACTGACCACATCAAACAGAAAGGCCTTCTCTATCCCTGAATTCTGTCAGATATTAGACAGAGAGGGAGAGACAGAGGAAAGAGGGGGATGTTAGGAAGGTATGATACAACTTATACTAAGACAGCAGGACTGTCAGGATGACAAATGCTCTGAAAATCATTCTCGATTGCTCTACAAAATGTCAGAGAATAATGAAATCACATTTTCCTGAAGTTGACATATTGAAATCGCTTCATTTGTCCAGCCAAGAGTCCAAAACTCAAAGATCTTATGCGTCCAATCACAGAAGACTAAGGCTGCTTTTAGGACATGCTTGATTTAGAGGCCTTACATATCATCTACAATGGCGCCGTTGTTGCTCACACATTTGTTTACATCATGCAAATCTTTAAGTTTTATACAGTGTAAATGCTCTGGTGCGCCCTCTACTGGCATCCCTCAGTAACATGTGTGATACACGGGCAAGTCCATGAACAATTGTGTTCACACTGCAGCTGCTTTACTGAGCATATGCATGCTTTAAGAGAGAGTATAACAATGTCTCCTGATTTTCCAGAGTGTTATCAATCCACATATTAAAAGTTGTGGGAGGGTTCCTATGAAACCAAGCGCTAAATGATGTTTTGACATATCAAAGATGGTTAAGGGACTCCATAAGAACGTTCACCCACCTTCTGGCACATATCACCATGTGTACTGCTAAATGGAAATACACTGAGAGGATTTTATGCACATTGCTCACCCCGTAAGACAAAGAGCCGTCCCAGAGGGAAGTACTAGGCTTCACCTTGTTTCAGTTCACTTCACAAAGCTTCAAAATGCAGGGTTTTACTGATCATCCAGTCACGACAGGACGTGTGCCAACAGATATTAAGCGTCACACCATTAACTGAGCTGAGTCTTGTAAGATGTTTCTGAGGGAGAGTCTGACGAGGTCAATTAAATGCTCTTTGAAGTATTTTTCTTTAATGAAAATAAAGTATAACATCTATATCAAGATGACTTCATGGCATCTGGGAAATGGATTTTAAATGCATCACTGAGGGGTGTGCAGGTTGGAAATCCTGTCCAACTTTAAGAGCAATCCTTGATTGTAAGGGCATTGGAGGAACTGGTCTCTACACAGTGGCATCTGGGCTGGCAGTGACTCACATCATGCACACTGTCACACATTAATCACGCTGGCCAATGACAAACTTACAAAAAGGTTCGCTGACAAAGTGTTGGCTGTTCTTTACTTACAGAAATGAAGATATTTAGGAGGTTCTCCAGAGTGGGAAGCTGAGGGATGAGCTTCTGCACCACTTTGCTGAAGGCCTCAAAGATGGAGTGGTCGTAAATACTCGTCAAGTAAAAGCTGAATGAGATTTAAAAAAAAAAAAAAAAAAAAAGGAAGTGAGCAAGCAGTTACTCACAGCAAATGCTTCACTTCCTCAAAACACACATGAAAGCAGGTAAAAATACAGATGGTCATGAGATCACATGACAAGCAGACACTGAATGGCGGAAAAGAGCTGTTAATTGAAGCGTTTAAACCCGACTCAAACATAAAAACAGAGATAAAAACTAAATGTTTGCAGAAGAGCCGCCTCATGACTGGCAAAACTGGGCACACGACTTATGGACTTTGGCTGCTGAGATATATAAATAAAAGGTCAGACCCTGAAGAAGCCAAATGGAACTGTCTGCATACACTTGGCAGGAGCTCAACCTTACAATGCATTACAGTGAAGAAAGCAGCAGAGAGCCACAAGGCGGGGAGGGAGGGGGGAAAAAACGCCTTCTCAGAGCCACTATATATCCAGGCCCGCTCTGGCTGTCCAACGGGAATAAACAACAATCTCACCCCACATAAAACACAGCACGGCGTGCGCCAACGGAGGCCAAACATCAACGGTAAAGCTGCTGCAGAGCTGGCCGGGATCAGCCCGGACAGCTTGTTTAATGTTGTACACAACACGTTTAGCATTTCTACACACCGGCCTGGGCAAAGCTACAATTAATGATTATTTTATTTTTTGATTAGGGTTGCAACAAACAACTTCATTATTGAGAAATCTATGCAGTCTATGAAATGTCATAAAACAGCAAAAAAGAACCATCACAACTGTTCAGATTGATGTCAGCCTGCTGGTTTTGTTTGACCAACGAACCCCAAATCCCCAAAATACTGACTTTACTATGACAGACCAAAGAAAAGAGGAAAATTCTCACTCTTAAGGGAAAGAAGCAGTGAATTTTTGGACTGATAAAATTTTGTTTCCATCAACTGATCCGTCATTCTTTCAGCTCTTCTATGATTCATTTATTGATGGTCTGATAAAGTTATTTGTTCAACAGCCATCAGCAGCAAATACAGTAGGTCATCTTATTTTTACTGATCATCAGTTAAAAATATTAGTAAATTACAAGCTAAAAAAAACAAATAATTACCATAATACTTGACCTGAAGAGCAGCTCAATTCATGACAGTAACGCTAAAGAAAAAGTTTACCTTCCTGTGTGTTAACTAAGCCGTTTGCAGTAAAATTGCTAATATTTTCTTCAGAAAACAACCTTCAATCAGTCTCCTACAGCAGTAACGTGTGATCTACAGCACAGTGACATTAAGGAACATGAACCAAACAACATATTTGAGCCTCAGCCTTCTTTCTACATCTGAAGTGTCAGACCTTTGGAGCTTCTGGTATCTGATGCGACTGTTTCTTCATTAGTGGGTCAAAGAGGAATCTCACAGCGACACTGAAGGCTGCTGTACATCAACAACACTACTGAAATCTCTGAGGTTGAACTACTGTGTCACACACACAACTTCAAAACACACAGTATGGGCCTTGCAGTTTTGGCTATATTGAGCCACGTACCCAATAGCTATTTATTAATTGGTTTCCATCACATGATGTCAGATCCTGATAAAAGTTCAACTCTGGGATTAAATTATAACTCCTCAGGAGAAAATAATTGCGACACTGTTTTGTGAATGGGGCCTTATTTTCACTTTCAATCTTACCACAAATCTGACGCAGTGGGAGGTGTGACTGTTAACACATATTAACACAGAGAGAATAAGAAAAGTGTTTAACTTAGCAACTACAGTTACAAATAACCCAACTACTTCCTCGTATGCATAAGAACTTTCTTTTTTCATTTCATAAAGTCAATGGGAAGCTAGCACAAACCTTTGTCAGCTTTATAGCCTGTGTATCAGGTGAGCTACGTTTATTATGAAAACTGGACAGAAGAAAGACTCTAGCAGGGACAAACTGATGGAGTACACAGATAAAACATCACATACAACTTCAGCTGAGTTATGAGAAGTTCTGGACAAAACACACAGCGTGTGACAGAAGTCTCCATTTCAGGAAGTCTGATGCAGCCAGAAAACGTTCGACGGCTGACGTCACTCCACAGTCCTCGTTCTCATGTTTATTATGGATCAGAATTCAGCAGCATCATGTAGTGATGTGCCTGCATGGAGGTTACTGAGCTAAGTAAGCTGACTCAGAGTCTGTAAACAATGTTTTTGAGAGGATTTGAGGTTTCTGGTTTGCTGCTGAGCTCATTTCTGAGCTGTTTGTGTATTTTTGATCAAACTAAATCACCAGTCTGACTGTAAGCATTGAAAACCATGTGTGCTGTGCAGCTCTGATGGCCTGTTTTCCTCTTACTGATGTGTGAGCACTTAAGTCAGGTCATTATTTTGATTTTGTGACAGTGACTGCGAGTCGTTGCTGTCCAAACAAAACCATGGCTCTTCGTAAAAATCATAAATTAAAGTGATTTAAAACCCACTGGACAGTCTGAAAAGTAAATGATCACACAGTAATTTTTCTTAGCTCATGAAAAGATGAAATTTTGGAGATAAATCAGTACAGTGGCACCGTGTTGATTAAATTCTTCTTCAGGTCTGTACAGATGTTGAAGTAAACGTACCTGAGATGTAGCTTTTCTAAGCTAGCGTCCGCCAGATCGTCATTGGCTCTCTGATGGATGTCTCTCTGGGTCTCGATCTTGTGGTCGTCTGACAGGCCGTCCACTTTGTGGATGAACACCTCGAAGTTGATCTCTGGATTGACTCGGTAGGCTCGCGACACGGTGAGGTGAAGCCGGCCGAGGGCCTCCACGTAATCATCCTGAGAGGAAGGAGGTGACGTGTTAGTACAGACACACAATCTGTCCATCTTTTCAAAAAGTGGATCACAAAACTGGCCACAAATGCATAACGACAACGAAATCTCAAGTATCCAACAGTCCACATTGATCATAACTGTCTTCTGTGACTATGTTCTCTGACGTTTATGCACACAATCGCAGTATAATTGATCGGTGATATTTCTGCTATCCTGTCAGCAGGTTAAATCAATTAAGAAGAAAAGAATTGAGCTTCAGCTGCTTCAGTCAGCACCTCCTAGTCCGAGGCCATGGTTCTTGACCGGAAAAAGGTGGCTTGCTCCCTCCAGGTTGGGGGAGAGTTCCTGTCTCAAGTGGAGGAGTTTAAGTATCTCGGGATCCTGTTCACGAGTGAGGGAAGGATGGAGCGTGAGATTGACAGGCGGATCGATGCAGCGGCAGCAGTAATGCGGTCGCTGTACCGGTCTGTCGTGGTGAAGAAGGAGCTGAGCCGAAAGGCGAAGCTCTCGATTTACCGGTCAATCTACGTTCCTACCCTCACCTATGGTCATGAACTTTGGGTCATGACCGAAAGAACGAGGTCCCGGATACAAGCGGCTGAAATGAGTTTCCTCTGCAGGGTGGCAGGGCGCTCCCTTAGTGATAGGGTGAGGAGCTCAGAGTAGAGTCGCTGCTCCTCCACATCGAGAGGAGTCAGCTGAGGTGGCTCAGGCATCTCTATTGGATGCCCCCTGGACGCCTCCCTAGGGAGGTGTTCCAGGCATGTCCCACCGGGAGGAGGCCCAGAGGAAGACCCAGGACAGGCTGGAGTGACTATGTCGCTCGGCTGGCCTGGGAACGCCTCGGGATCCCCCCGGAAGAGCTAGAGGAAGTGTCCGGGGAGAGGGAAGTTTGGGCGTCCCTGCTCAGACTGCTGCCCCCGCGACCCAGCCCCGGATGAAGAGGGAGAAAATGGATGGATGGATGGAAGAATTGGGCTTCAGTGAACACTTAAAAATCTCTTTGAGACGAGATACTTCTTCTTAAGTGAAAACTTACGACTTAACTTAAGACTAACTGCGTTTGCACTAACTATGCTACAGCTTTCAAATTGTGGGCAGATAGAGGAGTAAAACAAGTAAAA
This sequence comes from Chaetodon trifasciatus, assembly GCA_037975065.1. Taxonomy (NCBI): domain Eukaryota; kingdom Metazoa; phylum Chordata; class Actinopteri; order Chaetodontiformes; family Chaetodontidae; genus Chaetodon; species Chaetodon trifasciatus. Next base: position 1,121,987 of record JBBMOE010000068.1, read on the forward strand.
GATATTTATGGTAACAATGGGAATATTTTAACTTTTGAGGAGTTAATTAGAAAATATAACATCCCTCACAAACATTTTTTTAAATATCTTCAGATAAGGAGTTTTATCAAAACAAACCAAACTCACTATATGTTTTGCCCTCCATTAACCATACTAGAGAATTTTTTTACATAAAATCCTTTTGGAAAGGGCATCATCTCTGAATCTTATGATTTACTGAAAGACTTCTCTCCTGATTCTTCTGAGTTCAAATTGAATGCATGAAAAACAGATTTACAGGAGGAACTATCATTGGAACATTGGCGTAAGGCTTGTAAAGCAGCCCATACAGGGACAGGTAATACCCGCCTAAAGTCGCTTTCACACCAGAGCTGTTTGGTCCGCTTTAAACGGACCAGAGTTCGTTTCCTCGGATAGTCCGCTTCGTTTGGGCAGGTGTGAAAGCTCATCCGAACTCTGGTGCGGACCAAACAAGCGAACTCTGGTCCGCCTGAAAACGTGGGTCTCGGTTCACTTGCAAGTGAACCCTGGTTCGGTTTGTATGCAGTGTGAAAGCTCACCGGACCAAACACAGGACCAAATGTACGTAGTGACGCTATACGCAGTGCATACGCAGTGCATCTAGGGTGACAAGTGACCGCTGACATTAGCAGTTGCTAGCTAGCTTAGCTCAATTGTCTGAACAACAATAACCCATAAATTCACAATTTGCCATATTTAAACAAAATCAAATCACAACTACCAACAGTCACAGTCCTTAAACTCTGAGCTCATGTTGTCACATGTTAGATCGTAAAGTTAGAAAAATAACAGAATCAATCCCTGACAAGCTACGATAGCATTATAGGAACAGTTGCGTTCACTAACGTTGTAGCATTCCCTAAAATAATGGGAGGGGGAGGGAGGGATTTCCCCTCCTACTTTGTCCAATTGACAAGCGCCCCTTTCAACCACGTGACGCTGCTCAGAAAGTTCGGTGCGCTTTAGAACCGAAACAAGTGATTAATGCAACAATGTTGCGACTCTCAGCTCCCCAATCGAAACGAGTCCGCTTGGTCAGGTGTGAAAACGACCTAAGACTCCTACAATATAATTAATGAGGGTGCATATTACTCCAGAAAAATTAAATACATTTAATGTGAATATTCCAGACACCTGCAACAGATGTGGGGTAAACAAGGGTACTTTGTTTCACTGTCTCTGGACTGTGTAATAATGTATCTTCTGTGGACTCATGACTATGCGCCCTCATTGAGGAGGCCCTTTGACCACCGTGTTTGTTTAATTTTGTTGGTATTGTTGTAAAGACCAAGTGTGTCTAGCATGAAAAAATTTGATCTGACGATGCATGTTTGTACACTTTTACACACTTAATTTGTTCTTTTTATATATTGAAAATTCAATAAAGATACTGTTAAAAAAAAAAGTACGCTACAGCTGATTCCTGTCATTAAAATGAACAGGAAAATCAGGACGCGCTGCCTATTAAAAGTATTTGAGTGACTAACAGGTATAAGGAAATGCACTCCTGCACCGTCCTCCAAAGCAGAACAACAAAAACAAGTCTGCTCTGATGTCACTGTGACCAACTGCTGAAGCAAATTGAATCTGATGCACCTCCTTGAGTACAAATAAACCCTGCAATCAGATCAGCTGTGGCTAACGTCGTCGCTGAGATTACTTCTTGAAAGCACTTAGGGTCATGTGGATAGCGCTGGCATAAAAGCCATGGCATGTAATTGGTCTTTTATCGTAGCTCCTCCGGCTGTTCATCACTGAGGGCTTCTAATGTCGCTCACAACAGCGAGCGCTACAAAGGTTTACTTCATGTGTAAGTGCAGTTTCATTGTGATAAAACGGAGAATATATGAGAAAATGGGTCTGAATATTGTCAGATTTTGTATTTTAGTCTGCATATTTGAAATATGACATGTTTTTTTGTGCCTTGCTGTGAAACAACACGTTCACTTCCTGCGTTCAAGACCATGTCGAATTAAACCCTCCTTTTCAGTCCTTCACCTGAGCATCGATGACAAATATCAAAGCACCGGTTCCTCTGAAGATCATCTCGTAGTCGAAGGTGGGGTCGAAGAAGTCCACCTGACCCGGGAAGTCCCAAATCTGGAAGTTGACAAAGGAGCTGCTGGAGATGTCATCCTTGTAGATCTTGTTGGTGCTCTCCAGGAATAAGGTCTCATTGGGAGACATTTTGTGGAACACCACCTGAAATCAGGGTTGCGTGGATGTTTAAGGAGAGTACATGAAATTACAGTTCACAATTAGAGGAAATATCAACATGCTGCAATACCCGTTAGAGGTGGGAGAAAGAGTCAGCATGGAAATACTACAGTACACTGCAATATATTCTTTTGTGATCCATTACAGAGACATTTGCATTGTTTGTGGCTATCTTTATGAAATGCACTGATTACTGAATTTACATATTCACTATATATTTCTGATTTTTGTTCAAAAAATTTGTCACTATGAGATTTATTTCAAAACGTATTTTGGCATCTACCTCCAGCCACACAGCAGCGATCTGATGCTCGAGGCGCTCATAGCCAAGAGGCTAATTTTTATGTACTTGAAGTCCTCCTCGCTGCCAAGTTGTTAAAGAGGAATGGATTTAATGGTTTTTATCATGAAGACAAAATTCAGTCAATTTATGAGATCTAATTTCCTGTTAAACCCAAGAGTGAGTGACAGACCTGAAGAGATACCGTGGAGTACTTGTAGTGTAAACCCTCTTGTCTTTTGCTTCGTGTCAGTGTTTGTTAAATGACAGACTGTAAAGATTTTGTTCCACATTCTTTCATCTCACTTGCCCATAAAAGTAAGACAAATGATAAGCATTTACTAGTAGAACAAATGTATCATTACTGACTGTCTGTGATATGCTGTATCTTGCAAAACTGCCCGTATTACATACTGTACATTGATTTCACGAGAAAGATTATCCCGACAGCTCTGTATTTTGGCTTATGGTATAATTCAAGCACGAAGGCATCACTCGGACGTCACGTGCAGAGCGAGAGGGAAAAGGGCAAAACGTCGCAGACTCACTCGTCTGACGCAACACGTCACTCGACATTCAGCATTTTTCAGCTGCGTGCTTTCAAGGAGCAGACAGTAAGACTGCAGCTGCGAAGTGATGTGTTGTTCAGGTCAGTCTTGGTCCACTGAATGCAGCAACATGTAGAAAATAAGTCCGAGCAGGCGGTGGTGGAGGACCTGGAGTGCTCTCTCCACCGCTGCCCTTTTGAATCAGTGTTCAGCCCACTGAGGTCACAGGCCAATGAACCAGCGAAAAGCCAAATCACATGTTTTTCAGCAGATACTGGAGGATTAAGGAGAGCATTAATCTGAGACTTGACGGTATGTGTGGATTATAGGGAAAACAGTACAAGTACAAACTGCAATTCTTTACTTTTGTTTCTGTAGGCAGCATCTGTAGGATCCTGGCGAGTCACGCTATATGGCTATATCCTGCCTGATTCTACTCCCCCCTTGAATTTTAACATAAATAATAAAATATCATAGAAGGCACAACTGCACCTCATCTATTATTCAACCACAGTGCCAGTCTGAGAGTGGCGGAGTTGAAGAATATGATCGAGACAGCTAACCTTGCTGTTGGACTCATCTGGATCAAGCAAAAGAAAAGGCCTTCAAGTAGGAGGATTACCAGCTGGGCGAAGTGGACAACAGCTACAAGAGGCCCCAAAAGGCCCAAGTTAACCGACCGTCAGCTGGCTGAGGTTCTGATTAACTGCAACTGTGTTTGGGAAGTTCCATCAGTGAAGTACAATGTTATAATAAAGTACTCACATGATGCATATTAAGTCCCAGTTATTCAAATTTCCAACACCAAACAAAATATAAATACTATTCCAGTACGAGTCAGGTCTTCCTGTGTTTCAGGGATGGACCGTCTCACCTGAAACAAAGACCACCTCCACTAACATCAGAGAAATTCTGACAGCTCTGACAACAGAGGTACCATTTCTCACAGCGAAAGCTGTACCAGTGTGACTACAGCTGCAGCGATCAATCGACTGATTAGTCGTCAAGTATTAAATGAATTGCCAATTATTTTGCTCATCAATAAATCCGTTGGGGTGATTTTTCAGGGAAAAGAAGTCTGAATGATCTAATTCCAGCTCCTTAAATGGGAATATTTTCCTAGATTTGTTACTGCTCTATGACAGAAAATGGGATATCTTTGGATTGTGGACAACATAGGGGCTTAACCAAACACTGATCAACATTTCACACCATTTTCTGACATTCTACAGATCAAACTACTGATCGATTAATTCAGAAACTAATCAAATTGTGAAAATAATCATTAGTTGTAGACCAAAGCGTGACTCTTGTACACTGATCACAAGACAAGCTGCATCAGGATCTTGGCGGTTTACCACCTCGGTTACAGAAGATTTTCTGGGGGAAACCCTGGGGGGTACTGCCTGTTGTGGACCTGCTGGTGGGGGGTCAACAGGGGCCCTGTAGATTTCTGTCTCCCAGGACCCCTTCCCTCGTTCATCCAGCCATGATTTAAACACAAAGGGCAGGAGCAGTTAGAGGAAGCTGCAGGTGCTGTGACCGGTGCACTGATTTAAAACAAAGTGTTATGACTTGCAGAATGGAAGGCGTGGTCGGTGTGCTGTCATGTGAGAGCCGCACATCAGACTTGCTCTGTGTCTCACAGCTGGGTGGGACAAGGACATATTTGACAAGTAGTTAGCCAAAGAGTCACGTGCTTTGTGTCCACATTTCAGGAAAGATGCAGCTAGCGTCTCTGTCCACCTGGTCAATGATTTACTGTTACAGCTACACTGACGCTAGCTAACACCGAAGGCTAACTACTTGTTAGCTCGTGCAGCTCGACGTGTTATCTGCTGGTTGATAGCTTTCATCACTTACGACATGCTAAACTACCTCGCTAGCTATTTTGGCTAACGTCCCGTTTACTTGTGTGAGGCAGGGAAGGCGCCGCTCGCCTCGCCAAGGCTAATAGTTTAACATCTCCCTACCTTCTGTATCGATGATTTGCCACTTCTTCTCAAGCCCATGAGCAGGATTCTCGGTTTGCTGTCGGACGGCGCCGGGCTGCCCTCGATGTCGGCCTCCTCTTCACCATAACCGAAATCTTTGGGGAACGAGTCTGCAACCCCGTAGCTGTCAGGCAGCTGTTCCACCTCGTACTGAATCGACATTTTGACCTAACGTCGGTCGCTTCCCCAGTTCCCCCCCTTAATAGTCGGTCACCACACCCGTGTTTGTGTCGGACAATCGGTGTGCACCACAAACTAACGTCACACAAAGGAAATAGTTTGTCAATAATGCCCAGGCGACTTGGAAACACCGAGCGTGATCCCACACATTTCCTTAGGATTTCCTCTCTCTTGAAAAAAACTCGCCCCGTGCTCCCACCCCTTGATTCTGATTCGCTGTATGAATTAAAATGTGACCAATGATTGGTCGAACCGCCTGTCATGTTATTGAGGTTTGTCGCTGTCACCTGACTAGTACTCAGACTTGTTTTGTGACCTATCACCCGAATAAGAAGCAAATACACACTGCTGACACAACGTTTTAAAGCTACTTGAGTTTTGTAACAATTGTTGATATTTCTTGTGTTTTTATTTGCTGTAAAATCGGGAAAATTTGAAGAAGGCTGTTAAAAAACGAACCAAATAGATAGTGGGCAGTTCTGGCGTTCTGCGACACGACCAGCAGATGGCGGCAGAAATCCACTACAGTAAAGTGAAGGCTTTCAATGTCGGTCTGAAATGTCGGAATTGATCTCTAAAATAATCACCGAAAAGATACAAAAGTGTAATTCCACGATATATGCTTTGCTGAAAGGGGTGTGTTGAGAAACAATTCATCGATGACTTAGAGCAGATATATTCAAGAATTTTTAACTGAGGTCCATAGATGTTTTAATTTTAACAAAGCACGATAGCATGTCATTTGTTAAAATACATTTGATGTAGAGCTTTGCGTCCTGTATCCAGGGTCGTGCCCACGACTTTACGATTTTTTTTTTTTTTTTTTTTTTTAGAAATATTTAGGTCACGGGTCCAGCGAAATAAACCAGCTAACGAGGACCTTGTATCTGGTCGTTGGTCATGACTGATAAAAGTATTTACGTTTACGAGGAACACTTGAAGGCATCATCAAACCCCTGAGATCAGTTGCTTAAAGAACGAGATAAACGAAACTTAACTTTTCCGGCCCGGCAGTTTAGCCTGTTTTCAAAACTGGCTGCGCGACAGCAGGCTGGACAAAACATAACCGATATAAGAAGAAAGTCAACTTTATAGCCATCGTCATTATGGCACATTATAGAGTAAGTGTGTTTGCTAGCGCTTTATGTTACACTAATGCTCTGTGGAAACTGCCTCTTGTCTAGCAGCTGTTAGCTAGCTAAGCTAATGTTAGCAGCCCTTCAAGTTACAAGGTGTTCATTAGCGAGTAGACTGTCCACCTGTGACAGCTCATGTGTTAGTTTTCAGTGATTATCTGGCGTAAATATAGTCGGGAACTCATGAGATAATGTCAGTAAACCCAACTCAAACTGCTTTTTGACCAGCATTTTCTGCTGCAGGCTATAATTTGACAATTTCATGTCTAAATGAGTAAATTTAATGTAAACCCTGAAAGTGACAAACAAGCAGGAATTCCAAGCAAAGTAAAGACCAAGGAGAAATATCAGGTTAAGAGAATTTTAACCATTTTGTATGACCTCTTCATCTTTATGGGATATTGTAGTGGACTACACCTGACAATTGACTTTCAGTTTTGTAATCATCTGGTAATAAAATGTTTGATTTTCCCTCCTTCAGGCTGCAGACTCTAAAAGGGAACAGTTTCGGAGGTACCTGGAGAAAACTGGTGTTGTTGACAGTCTGACCAGTGGTATGGCACTTTTTATCTGTAGAGGTTTTTTCTCTCTGGGCTTGTTCACAAACTTCACTTTGTCATGAAAAGCAAATAAAGCAAAGCAGGAGATCTGAAAACAAGGTTACATCTCAGATTTGCTGTTTGTTCAAATGATCAACACAGATCCTGACAGGACTGACATATGCAAAGTATTGAATTGTGTTGTTTTTAGTGAACACCAAATTATCATCTAATGGCATGCTTTGAACTAAATTCACTGTCTGACTTCAAGAACTTTAACGTTATTGAACTCTACCCAAAAGAACAGAAGTAAACAAGACATTTGTTGCAAATGGTCGGTTTCTGTATCAGATTTGGTCAGTATCCAAAAAGTATTGACGTTTGATTCCCAGCCCTACCAGTAGTCGCCTCACATCTTGTGCGTTTTATTTAACTCGTCTGTTTTTCCCTTTTGGTTTCAGTTCTAGTGGCTTTGTACGAACAACAAGAGAGGCCCAGCAATGCTCTGGAGTATCCTTCAATACACACAACCAGACTCTGCCCATTTGCTGAGTGGATGCAGAAATGGTTGGTTTCACTGATAGTGAGTTGAGCCTTGGATTGAAGTCCCACCTCTCTGAGCGCAAGTAATGAAGAGAAATGTTCCGAACTCGGTTGATTAAGGAGGCCACTGCTTGTTAGATCCTTTAACCAGATCCTACTCCAGATTTGTCAAGGAGCATCTCGGTGCCGCTGACCTGACTTCAGCAAACACCGAGGCTCTGCAACAAGAGGTGACTGAGTTGAAGCAGAAGTGCGCACGCCTGGCAGAAGAAAATAAAGACCTCAAAACTAGGGTAAGCGTTTGCTTGTTGTTACTGTGAATGCTGAATTATAAGCATGGATCCCACAAGGGAGCGCTGTCTCTCCAGTTCTATTCGCTCTTCATACAAACAAATGCAGAAGTAACTCATCTGATGTTTTCAACGCTAAATTTGCAGATAACACAGCGATTATAGGTTTGATTGCTGGAGATGAAATGTGTTAAAGGGTGTGTTTTCTTCAGCTAAAGCTAAGGAAATCATTTTTGATGATGATGACATATCAAGGAGTAGCTCCCAACAATGACTGTATTGAAGCTGTAAATGAATATAAATGTGTCAGGACAGTAATTGATGTAAAACTGTAAAGGGACTTAAACACAGGTGTCATTTACAGGAGGGGGTTACATGCTCAGAGATCCCTCATACCCTCCAGTGTAGTTCTGTCTCACACTATAGAGCATTATGGTGTTTGTTTTTAACTGAATTTTGACTGACGTAGACGTACTTTCTTCTCCATCTCTCTAGCTGCAGCATTATGAACCAGAGAACGGAGCCACAGCAGATTAGAGCGCAGCCGAGCTTTGGTTGGAGATTTTTTTTTTTATAATATACATATTGTCCTCTGTGAGTTTAAAGACACCACTGTTAAGTGAAAGGCAAGAATTTTTATATGGCTGTGATTGTTTTTTTGGTTTTTTTTGTAAGTCTTAGTTCCTACTTTTCTTTCTTAGAAACTAATTTATTCTGTACATGGATGTATATAAGTTTTCTTTCTTGTTCATTCAATCTTCAGTATATTACAGAAGAGAGTGCTTAAGTTAAGATGTGGGACTGTTGTTTGAGGGCTCTGTGTGAGAACATGTCTGAATCTGTCTGATTATACTGCAGATAATTTTATTTTTCTGGCATAGTTATGAACACACAGACTCTGCTCTGATCCACATGACAGTGTGTGATCACCACCAAAGGTCTGGTGTGAGAAAAAAGCTTAAAAAAATGTAATTTGCAGGTGAAATAAAGCACAGCCTTCTTGTAATGAAGATATTGTTGTATCTGTGAGCTCATTTCTAAACAGCAGTGTATCAATCAAGCCTTTTATTGGAGGATTTTCATCCTGTGGTGACAGCAGTCAGATACAGCTGTGTGCGGCAATATTGCAAAGGTTTGTCACTGCTCGACGTTTCTCACTTACCCTGATGTAAAATGAACAAAGTCCCATTAGGAAACAAACCAGATGCAACACTAATACAGAGACAAATGAAGACTTTGGGGACAAGAGCACCAATCAGATTTAATGAATAACTTTCAGCTGTTTCATCAGTGACAGAGTCAACACTATCAAACACAACAGTAATCAAACAGTATTGTTGCTGGTGAGGACGATGCTGCTGTGTTAGCTGCTTATTGATATGCTCAGGGGTGTTTCATACCCAGGACTTACTGATGATGCTGAGACAACAGAGTTTTGTCATTGAGGATTAAAATAGAACTAATATTACATTTCCTTACATCTGTACAGGTCATGTTATCTCTTCTCTCTTTGAAAAGAGACCAAGTTCCTCACGCTAATGCCCTAAAACAAAGAGATGTAATGAAACTGCAAACCTTAGACAAAACAATCTTTCCTTCAAAACTATCTGGGTGTCTTATTGTGTTCTTTTAATGAGACAAATGTACACATAGCTATGGGACAGACGGTTTTCAAAGACCTGTCGTAAGTCTACAAATCTTAAAAGTGGAGCTGGAATGCCAGCATGTTTCTCTTTATAGTGTAACGCCACAATAAAAAAACACCATGTGACAGCTCTACTATATTTGGCCCAGTGCAGGCTGACCAAGATGTACAGAAGAAAAAAAAAAAGAAAATTTGGTAGCAAAACATGCAAGTAGTCACAATAGACAAAATTAGCTTGAAAAAAATATGAAACATACAGTATCATTATATCAGTATTGTATATATCATTATCATAAATGTCAGTTGCATTAGTCAAGTCAATTGTCAAGCCAAAAAGCCCAAACAGACCAATCAAAAATACTAGCTGACTCTCACCAGTTTGAAGGCAGCTTAGAGAGCCTTTAAGTCCATGAGTGAAATGTAGAAATGACACCTGTGACACGCATGGCTGTGAGCCACTAATGCAAATAAGGAAACAGTTTTCATTTGAAGTTTAGATTTGCAGGTCCGGCGCTCGTTTGCTGCTTGTATTGCTTGCCAATGATGTTTTGCAGTTGGAGGAGGGCGGTCTGGGGTTGTACCTGGATCCTGAGCTGGACTCATCCAGTGACTCTGGGGTGGAGGGCCGGCTTTGATGTTTGGCATCTGATTTCGACTGCGTTCGAGAGCAGGGAGGTCCGCTGCCGGCTTTTGCACCCCCATATGAATCAGTGTCAGAGCTTTTACCCTCCAACACTGTGGAGCATTTGAAAGAGCCATGAGCCCTCCACGGCCTCCTTGATGCACTGACTGGCAGCGTGGGGAAGGAGGAGCTGTGAGCTGCTTTCTGTGGGCATTTTGGAGAATCTGGGCTCCCTCTTTCACTGCTGTCATCCTCTTTGCTCTGCAGGGGAAGATGCAAAAACTCCTCGGCCTGCTGCTTTGGATTAATCAGGGAGTCGCAGCACGGCGAGCAGGGCTCGTTGGTAGTCGAGGTGCAATTACAATCTGGGGGGCTTTGAGCGAAACATCTGGAATCATCCAAATCCTGCTGAGTGGCCAGCTCGCCCTGAAGAGGTAGAAAAGTTGAAGGTTTGATAAGGCTTGGGTACATAGTTGCGCCCTGCACCTTCTCCATCAACAGGTTGTAGTCACTGGGTGCAGAGGCAATCGTTGCCTTCCGGGTTGCACTGGTGCATATTTGCACGACAGATTCTTTTTTACACTTGTTGGCATAGTAGTCATCAAGTTCGTCTCTCTCGTCTCTCAAGTGAGGGTAGAAGTCCAAGATGCCCTTTTTGATCTTCTTGTAACCCAGATGCATGATCTCCAAGATGTTGAGGAAGAGGGAAATCGCAGCAATGCACTGCATGAACACCATGAAGACACTTTTCTCTGTTGGTCTGGAAACGTAACAGTCTACAGCATTGGGACAAGGATCCCGCTCACACCTGAAGAGCGGGTAGAGGTGAAAGCCGTAAAGGACGTACTGGCCTGTCATGAAGGCCACTTCAACAACAGAGCGAGTGACAACGTGGGCCACATATGTACGCAGCAGAGAGCCCCTCAGAGGGGCTTTGTTAAGCTTCCCCTGATCGAGCTGCTTCATTTCCCGCTCAATCCTCTTCCTGGCTTCTGCCAGCTCCACATCGACCAGCTCCAGCTCCCTCCGCAGCAGAGCCTTCTTCCTCTGCCTCGCCTTCTCAAGCGCCCGCAGCCTGTAGAGAGCGTGGCCCATGTAAACCAGCGAAGGAGAAGACACAAAAATGACCTGCAGCACCCAGTAGCGGATGAGGGAGATCGGGAAAGCCAGGTCGTAGCACACATTTCTACATCCAGGCTGCTCTGTGTTGCATATGAAGTCAGCCTGCTCGTCGTTCCACACATCCTCAGCTGCCACCCCGAGGACCAGCATACGGAAGATGAACAGGATGGTGAGCCAGATCTTGCCTACCATAGTGGAATGGATGTGCACCTCCTCCAAAATCCCCCCAAGGAAGTTCCAGTCCCCCATCTTCACTCTGCCATTATGACTGGTAGAAAGTCAGTGACAGAGAGAGATAAAGTAATTAGGGGAGAAAATCTGCTGAAACAGTTTAAAATCAGTGTCTACATAGATGATAGTGCAATGAAGATATAGTAACAAGAGGTAAAGTACACATTTGAGGAAATAAGTTGGATTTTAAGACAGGCAGCAAAGGCATGACAACATAAACAAGCGGACAAAATTTGTCATAAACCACCAAAAAACACCAAAAAAAAAAAAAAAATAAAATAAAATTTACTTTTCCCAGTAACGATGGAAGTATCAAAAAATGACAGTACCTGTCAAATGGAAAAATGAAACATTAACTAGCAGAAAACTTGTGCGGTAAAAATGCACGGTGTCACATGTTTGCATAAAAGATGCATTAAAAGCATACAGAGAGGACTCGTACATCCAGTGATGTGTTCCCCTGGTCAGCTATCCAGCTCTTTGTCTGAATAAAACCATTCCCCTCAGCGGTGTCATTATATAAACCGTGGCAGAGCTCGGTGCCGTTTCCATTTACCTTGCAGCATGGACAGACTGCCGGTGGTGACTTAAATCTCCTCGGGTCATGCAGCCCTGACACAGTCACCAAAAAGTTTTAAAAAATCGTTGGCGCCCTCCACACGAGTCCCTGCACATCACCTAAACTTCAGTGACCCGCCTCTACTTCAGTGGTGCCAGAAACAAAGTGGGAACAACTGAGCTGCTGAGGGAAGGTTGCCAGCAGAGAAAGTCAATACCAACAGCTTCAGCAATGCATTTAGATCATGGCCTCATAGTGATCGGGTTTTGACCAGTTGTAACATAGATACTGACCTCAATCTTTGCAGGTGAGGACATTTTTAAGAGTATTTGCCTCAATATAACATCATTCAGACCTTTCCAGACAGAAATGCTGCATGCATTCAACAGCAGAGATGGTAACTTCCTGAACAGATTTTTTGTGATTCATGTGGGTGTGTACATTAGGTGTTGGTGTAAACAGCCACGCTGGTTCCAAATAGATGCTTTCCAAGTCCAGACTACATGCTTAGGATTTGTTAGTACTCAACTGTTTGAGTGTATTTGCTCCATATGTACAGAGGAGGAAAAAGCCACTGTGGTTGGAATCCCCACATTATCAATACCAGTCAGTTCTCCACACAGGCCTCGTACGATCAATAGTTTTCTACTATAGTGAAGCAGTCAATGAGTCAACATGTCCGATTTCATACTCTGCTGCTCCTCTCTGGATGTAATTAAGTCCTCATGCACTCGACACGTTATTTTATCCCATTTACAAGAAATCTATCGCGATGGATTAGTGTGCTTGCCAGCTGTTGTTCTACACAACATCCCATTCTAAATACCTTTAAATGCCTCTGTGATAAACACACTTGTTATCTGCAGCCAGTCGTGACGTTACAGCTTCGCACCCACGACATGAAGCGTTGTTATCTGTGAGAAAAAGCAACCTGCACCCCAGAACTGCTCGATTTTTTTGTGTCAATTTCATCCTCTGCTGAACTTTTCCCCCTGACCTAATACCCCTCTTTCTGCCCAGGAGAGCATTGATTGATGGATCCCGGATTGATTCGTCTGGTACAAACACATTAGGGGTACAGAGGGTCACACTGGGGTAACATAATAGGGACTTCCAACCGCTATTTCCCCCCTTTTTTCTTCCAATCATTTTGCCTGGTTGCTGCCCTTGGCATCCACCCACTCCACCCAGTTGACTGGTATCAGGGAACCAATCATTGTAATCAATTTTCGCTTGTGCTTCAGCCGCAGGACGTCCTCTGGCTCTCTGTCTATCAACACAATTCAATGTTCCAAATAAAAGACATTTTTTGGGGGGATTTTCATATCTTCACCCTGAAACAAATCTTTTTATTTTATCAGATATTGAGCAAAGATGAATTCCAGAAATTTAAAGATACCCTGACAGCACTTACACAATATAAGTTACTTAACATTTTAGGCTGTCATAAAGGATTCTGGACAAATATTCTCTGCTCGCTCAGTGTGTTTTTCCTGTTTCTTCACATGGATGCTTAACCATCACTATGCAGAACGATGCATGTGCAGTTTGATAACAGAAACCTGACGGGGAAGTTTCTTTGTGCTTACCTGAAATCAGAGTTAAACACGTGTCTCTACGTGGATGATTTTGTGGCATCACACCTCATTTTTGAAGCCAATCGTTCAGTCAGTCCAATGTGAAACTGACTTCACTGATCAAAGACATTTTGCCTCCAGCAGTGTGAAACTAAACATATTTGTATAATCATAAATTAAAGAACTTTAACGTTAGAAACTCCCAGAGTTACTCTCAGTATTTTAAAGCAAGTTCTTCATTAACTCTTCGAAAATAAATTTTCAACAAGAAAATTCAATGCAAAGATCAGATTTTGCTACTGCTGTACTACATAATGCAGCATACCATTTCCCAGTGTGTCAGGGTCAAGGTAAACAAGCTCATGATAATTGAGTATTGATGCACTAAGTTATATTGATGAGCTGAGTTTGGAAACTATGGAACTTTCCATACTGTGAAATAGCAAAAGCATTCTCTGCCATACAGCGAGTCCCTGCAGCATGAACCAGCATCCTGCTGCGCGCGCACACACACACACACACACACACACACACAGTCACACACACTGTGTTCTCTGCCAGCTCAGATTCAATTTGACAAAAACAAACATTAAAAAACATCAGACTTTATTAACAATACTTTAAGCAGTGAGCTGTGGAAATGCAAACCAAGTGTAGGAAGTGTCTCTTTGGTCAGAGTTTACATGTCATCTTGGATCATTTCAGTACATTTTCTAAATTATGATGCATTTCTAAATATACAGTCAGTACTCCATGCCAGAACAGTGATATTCAAGTGTTTTCATTTTCAGACTTACAGAACAGAACACGTGCTGCTAAACTACAACTTTTAACTTACACCTAACTTCCCCATAGTTATGTTTGGGTCTCATATGATACCAACCACTGTTCAGATTTACACATAGTTATGTTTAAAGACAAATGTTTGTATGTAATTTATCAGTTTTCCAACTGAACATGTAATTAGCCACATCCTGTTGACAGGATGTGACTGAAACAATAACAGGGCAATAAGCCAAGGCCTGATGGTGAACAGGCTCTTCGCTCAGGGATGATGTCCTTTTTTCCTCATTAACTCTTTCTTCTTGTTAGTGTGGACATACAGCCAATCAACATGTCTTCATCAAATTCTGTGGTCACCCTTGTTTAAGGCACATTTTATAAATACTGAGAGCCCATAAGAGTTGATGTTCAACAGAGAATTAGCAACAGCATAGAGAAGCATAAAATGATTCAGGCACTATTTCCTATTAAATAAAGATGACATGAAATGGGACCAGTGTTCACTCATTTCCTGATTAGCACAAAAAAGTACAAAAAGATCTAAAATCTAACAACCCCCCCTTCAAACATAGAAAAAGTCAAATATGGAATTAAGGCAAATATCAGTTACTCACTGTACATAACATTTAATTAAAATTAAATTAAATGAGTAACTTTTTAAATGCACATTTTCCTCAATGTTGTTTAAAAATGTTAAATATTACTTCTGCAATGCTACACATGAACAGCAGGAGGCACCCTTCCACTTGAACTCACAAATTCAGCTCTGAAAAGAAGAAACTAAGGTATGGCATGAAGAAAGCGCCACTTAAAGTCCCTGAAGAGCCGCTTTGCTCTGAAACACATCAGTTAAACACAGCTTCCTGAGTGTGACCTTAAGGCTTTTAGTGTTAACTTTTAAAAAAAGGTTGCTGGGTGCAGCTTTGGGGTCCTATGTGGCCGGGGTCAGGAAGACGTTGAAGATCACAGCGAAGATCACAAAGGATATATAGGCCACTATGCACAGCCAGAACCGCGGGTCTTTGAGGAGCTTCTTGTTGTAAGCGCTGAAGAAGACGTAGCCGATGGTCATGCCGGCCACGATTCCTCCAAAATGAGCCACAAAGGACACCTGGGAGGAGAGAAGTGTGAAAAGTCAGGTTTCAGAGTTAGCCTGTAGGCCTAATTATGCGAGCTAAAGTGAACACAGACCCTCGACTACTGTCATCCGACCTCACTGAAATGTGGTGAACACCCAAAAAACTGGCAGGACCGGTTTAACGAGCCAAAACAAATTAAGAAGGGAAAAGAAGGGAGATAACAAGGTGGGGGAGGGAATATGGGATCAGGTTTTCAGGGTATGTAGTAATCAGCTGGAAAGACAAACAAGCTTCGTCAAACAGGAGGAAGACACTGTGCGCTTTCAGCTGTTTTGTTCTTCAGCACTGAAACTACTGAGTCAAAGTTTAAAAGGTCACCATTTCTCAATGTGGATTACTGCCTAAAAAACAAGCCGGCCCATCAGTGCGTGCCCGTACAGCGAGGAATGCATCTGCATGAATAATCAAGTCCCAGCAGGAGCTGCTGATCTTGTCTGCAGCCACAAGGGAGTTAAATCCATCACCAATCACTGTCAGCTCAGGGGAGGTTAGCTGGATTAGCCGGATCCCTCTTTAGACTCTTCATCTGAAAAGGTGTAGCGGGACCCTTCGTTTGTTTTTTGTGCAGGAGGAGGAGAATCATACCCTCAATCCAGCCTCGTCGTTGACAAATCTTCTGTAGAAGGCAAATCCAAAATCTGTGCCAACTGGAGAGAGAACTCAGCGTTAAATTCAACATATCTGAATTACGACTGCAGCAGGTAGACAAATAACACAACACACAGGAGGACGTACCAAATATCACTATGGCGAGGATGCGAAACACTCCGAGGAGAGGGATCATCTCTCGGAAATTCTGTGAATTGAAAGAGTCGCCGGCTGTAAATATACTGAAACAATAAGCCTGAAAACACAGTGAAGGCCTGCTGCTAACTTCTACATGTTAGGACAACAGACGGGAAATTGCTACAGAAATCAGGGAAGCGAGTTAAAGAAATCTCTGAACTTATCTGCTCACTTTGACCTTTAATGAGCTTGAATGTCCTCAAACAGGCCTGAAAATCTTGTTTGGCTTTGCCTCACCTTCACACTGCTGCACTTCTTTTAAAATGTTGCATTTACTGGATTTTATGCTTTCTATGGACTTTCCTTTATTATCATTATTATTATTATCATCCTCCATCTTATTTTACATTAATAATGGCATCCTATCCCTGTTTTATCTTATGTTTACTATCATTATCAAGTGAGTTTTATTTCAGGTTTTATGTGAATCACTTGGTGCCTGTGATTTCTTTGAGCTGCTTTTATTGTATGAAACATGCTACACAAATACATTTATCATTATTATTATTATTAAAAAGACAATACTATGGGATTAAATGTGTGCTTTTAGTTCATGAACATCTAAATGTTCCCTTTAAATGAAAAGAGTGATCTGTTACTGTAGTCTGCAGCCCAGTCATGGTCGTAATCATAGAACATTTTGTAAAATAAGATGTTTGAGTGCTCACATCAACTCCTCCTGCTAAACTGTATGTAAACTTACCACCACTGCATTCATGAAATAGCCTCCCAGTAGGGCGTAAACACCTCCAGAAGCTCCCACCAAAGCGCTGAGGGGATCAAAGATGGAGCTGCACAAAGAGCCTGAGGGGAAACAGAAATGTGACTCGCTCGAACGCAAACAGGAAAAACAGACTTCAGGACCACTTTGTGTCAGAAGTCTGAGCACCGAGTACTCTCAAAGCTACTTCTGTTATGACGGAAAACAGGTGATGCTCACCTGCGAGGACGCCGGCCAGGTAAACCATTCCCACTTCAAATCCTTTGTGCACCATTTCCAGCGGGATTCCCAGCAGCAGCTGTATCACCAGGTTGCCCACGATGTGCTCGACACTAGAGAGGAAGGCATGGGGAATAAGCAGAGTATACTTATACTTATAGAGGGTGGACAAAATAACAGAAACGCCTGCAGTAAATACCAGGTGCTGATTCAGTTTGATGGGTCATTTAAAAACAGTGGAGGGAGTGTTAAAGGGTCAGACAGGTGTTTCTCTTTAGTTTTTTTACTGTAAACAAATCCCACAAAAAGACCAAAACCACCCTGTCTGTGGCAGTTTAGCGAATTAAAACACATTTGGTGCTACAAGCTAAGCTAAGCTGAGCTTGTCCCTGTGTTCAGTGTACTAAAAGAACATGTCACCCAGTGCTGCAGTGTGGCTCATTTATGCGTTTTTAATGGTCTTTTTTACAACAACAAGGGTCCACAGCGCAGATGAAGAAGCTCTATCTAGCTGCACAGGTCGATGAGCTCATTTGTCCTGGTTTGGTCTTTTCATGGGATTCATTCACAGTGAGAAAGTCACAGAACATCACCAGCCCTCTCCCTCCAGCAAACTTCCTGTTACGTAATTGTCCAGTCAGTGCTGGCCAGTGACTGTGACCACTATTCCCCTTTGCTGATCCAGGTTTCCTGTGTGCCTCTGTGCAGTCACGATTTTGGGGTTTCCTGTGTTCCTGTGGCTGATTACTCATGATTTCTGAGTGTGCTTGCCACATCGCATTACTGCAGTGTTTTGACAGATGTGCCAGACAATGACTGCCTAGGCCGTCATGGTGGCAGATTTCTTCTCAAGCGGCCTAGGCCGTCATGGTGGCAGATTTCTTCTCAAGCGGCCTAGGCCGTCATGGTGGCAGATTTCTTCTCAAGCTTAAAGTACTCCGCCTTTGTAACTGTGACCGCAGTGCATTGGTTAAAAAAAAACTATTAAGTAATGTGGCCGAGGGGGAAGTTTCAAAATCATGATGACATGTACCAAACACAGGAACGCTGTAATAACCAACAAGGTGCTGACCTGATGACCACAGAGCTGAATGCAAACCTCTGACGACATCAAAAAACCCCACGAAGATTAAGAGCTGTTTGCTGCAGGGCCAAGATGCCGCTCAGTGTCCACTGACTCCAGCTTTCATCGTGTAATTAAGGTGGCGGTGCTTACCCGGCGTGGACAAACATGTAGGAGATAAAGCGCCATGCTTCCTGCCGGCGCTCAGGCTTGTATGTGAGGGGGCTTCTCCAGATGCCTTCATCCAGGGTCACCCACTGCTTCTGAGGCTTCCACACAGCGTAGTAGATGAACACTGCCAGCTGATGAAGAACAAAACATGTAGATGAACACTGCCAGCTGATGAAGAACAAAACATGTACACGAACGTTAGTCTTTTAAGGAGGAGATTCATTTTGCTTTGCTCCACAAAACACTGCCGGCCTTTAGGTTAGCAGCAGCAGCAGCAGCAGCAGGGATTGGAGGCAGAGGCTAAATCCCAAACGGCTGAGAAAATAAAGACAAGAGGAATGAATTTGGAAATACAGACGTTGAAGTATGTTTAACCGAGCCCAGAGAATCCCCCAGTGTGATCGTCCGTCGGAGCGCTCGTATCTGTGGGGATACAAAGCGAGGGCCTGCTGGGAAAGAACAGTCGATCCTCTCTGGGTAAATGAAGCGGCTCTTCCCGCAAATAACAAACTATTCACAGATATTCAAAAACCCAGTGACGCCGGACATCTATGAGCCACAAAGAGCGAGCTGTTCACTCCAAAGTATGAATAGGCAGTGTGCAAAACAGTCAGTGATAAGAGAGAAAAGCAGCAGACGTCGACTGCTTCTGACAGCAGCACGGGGCCGACTGGCAAACTGACTATCAGCAACTTAAGACTGAAAAAGATTTTCAATGTTTTAAGCATATGGATCCATCAAATCTATCTAAAACTACAAAATATGGGCAACACTTTCCTTAAAAACCCCCTGTTTGGGTTTCTAACACATGTAATGTAGCTGTGAGCAGCTAGAAGGAGAGTTTGCAACAGTATTTTATATCCTTACCACTGTGTTGTAGTGTAGTATTTAATATCTGTTTATACACCAGCCTCCACTTACAAGTGCCCACAGGTGGAGTTACTGTTGTAGACAGTAACATAGATAAAGACTTCAATCTGCTGTAGATTATAGTGTCTAAGAAACTTTATATTTAAATGTTTATTGCTGCCTAAAATGCTCATTTTTTATGATAACATTAAAAAAAGGTTTCAGATCAGTGGGGTTAATGGCAGTAGCCATTCTGTAACTGGCCAACACAAAGAAGACACACGTCAAAATGTGCATTTCTCTTCCTATACTCAAAGTAAACTGACCGTGTCTGCTCATAAGTCTTATGGCGTCTGGACTAAAACCAAACTTCCTACAGTTTGTTTAACAGACAGGCAATCTGAAACCTATTACCTTAAGGCTGCAATAAAGGACATAATAATGAGTCAGTATACCCTCCGTTTAAGCCATAGTTATAAAGGAAAATTAGGCCACAGCCTCTCCCCTCTGGCTGTTTCAGCAAACTGCCCACTGAACCTCCGCACACTCACATTCCACCACACGTGTTTATTTACCTGAATCTAAAAGTCAAACGGCACGGTGGCTTTCTGCTTCCACATCTCTGAATCCCACCGGTAAAGATGCAGCTGCACCAGCTCTACCCAGAAGCCACGACTCATGAAAAACCACTGTTTTCATTGACGCCGCGCCGACTGCCTGCCGGTGAGGACCGTTCTTAATGAATCAGGACATTCAGAGGAGGAGGCGCGGACGCCAAAAGAGACAGAAGGAAAGAGCCGAACGCTCACGAAGGTACAAGAGCTTCACAGTTCAGAGCTCTGTCTTTGTGGGAACCTCAAATTTCCAAATGCTGTAGCTCTAAACACTCAAATAAGACTAAAAGTTTCCCTGCAGCTCATGATTTAAAGACATCGGCCTGCCCTGGCCTCTATGACCTCACCTCAATATCTGCTCTACTAAATACAATTACAGCAAATCTATACAGTAATTAACACCATGGCTGCATATAAGCCAGATGTAGGCTGCATGAATTAATTAGATCCACAGGATCCATACTGATCGTCCCAGCACTCAGACAGTATTACACGTGTGTGATGCACATTCAGGGCACAGCTACCTCTGCAATACTGATGAGGATGATGAAGATGGGAGGCGGGCAGCAGTTGGCCCGCTCCAGGTACTTGCTGCGGGAGTCTTCTGGAAGCATCCATCTGGAGACAGTCTGCTGGAACTTCTCACAGCATCCCACCTTTCTGCCTCCGTCAGGCCGGTCTGCTCCGCCCCTGAACTGCCTCCCGTCTCTGTCCACAGGAAACGGCTCGCTCTGCTCGATGTCGATGTCCTCCATCGCTGCTCCGGTCCTGCACAGCAGATCGCATGCTCAGACTTAAGGGTGGCGATTTTTACGTTGAGGTGATAAACGTCTCTGGGAGTGTGTGCTCATTTGCACATTACTGCAATATTGGATTTTTAATATGATTTTTGCAAAATATTTAATTTGCCGGAGCAGCCAAAAACAGACATTCCTGTTTGGTTATTTAATCCATTAACAAATGCATCATACAGAGATCCATTTCCAATATTCTACTCTACTTAATTTACATAAATCAGGGTACTAAATAGTAAAAGTTCCTCTTAGTATGACAATAAACTCCAACGGCACCACAAATTACAGCTTCCAACTTAACCATAAAGCTCAATCAACATCTCTAACACAACCTCAATAAAAGCTGAACTTTATCATCTTCCTGAAGGCAGAATTTATGCAGGGCTGCATTAGCTTCAGACAGGTGTGGCTGATAAGCTAGTAAACTACTGTGGTATAAAACAAACACTGTGATGGAGGATTTTATCTACATTGCCCACACACTCCCTAACACACCCATAACTTCTCCCGTGATTGAAGGTGCCTACAAGTCAAGAAAGGCAAACAAAAAGTTCACAAACGTGCTATCACAGGGCAGAATGACTGACAGTTTCATTATCGTTTGATCTACCAAATATTTTCAGACTAATTCTCCTAATTCCCACATCTGAGAATATCCTGTCTGACCAACAGCCAACAACCCAAAGATATTCAGTTTACTATCCCGTGTGACACATCTGAGAAGCTCATGTTTGATATTTTTGCTTAAAAATCACTTAAACTTAATCACTCATTCAGTAACGACAGTAGTTGCTGATTTAGTCTTCTGTTGCTGGAATAACCCACTAATCGTTGGAGCTCTACTGACAACAAAATGAAACACAGCTGCCCATCCGTGCCCATATTTCTAAAACCATAACTGTTTCCAGCCCAGAGTCTGAGAGCACCACAAGAATCTATCTTTACTCTGGAAGAGAAGCACATATAATGTAAAAAGGTTTAAAAGCCTGCTTTTAAATTTGATTAAAGAGGAATTCACAATTCCTCGTGTCCTTTGAGCTGAATGAAAATTCACTACAAGTGACTCCTGAAGAGTCCAGCTCCTTCAGTAAGACCTCACTCAAGTATAAATGACAGTAAAATGTACAAAAAGCAAACCTGAAATAGTATTACTTCTACCTTTAAGAGCTGGACTGAGACTTTAATGTTTTTTTTATATATAGTTGGACATAATCTGACAGAGTACAGTTACAGTGCAGAAGCCTCCCCAGCAGTCACAGTGTGCTGTTCATTAACGTTTCCTGTTTACTGGGCGTTGCTGATGACAATACTCTGATTTTGTGAGCCGCTGATTCCAGATTATTAAAACATGATCGATCTGAAGCTCCTCTGCACCGTCAAGTTAGTTTGAGCGTTCAATGAATTCATCTTCACTGTGGCCTACTCACCTAAGCCTTCAACAGGAAGAGTGCAGATGGCTCCCAGCGGTCCCAAACGCATAAATATGGATTCGACTAAACTAATTCAAACAGCTCAATATGCGGGCTGAAGAGTGCACAAGTTCACACGCTGTAGCACCGTTCAAAACACAGTTCAGCAACGTTTTCAGCACCATTTCTCCATGTTTTCAGACGAGCTGGAGTCCCTTCTTCAGACCGTCCGTCCCGTGAGGTCGGAAGAAACAAAAAAAAAAAAGCACTTGGAGATAATTATAGGCCTTTCATCGCGTTTTCCTGCAGCAGCTTCCTTCCTCGACCCAAACAAACCGCTGATATTCCCCCTTCCGTTCAACTACAGCGGACCTTTTTACATAACATGATGTCTGCAGCCCGCGCGCTCCGACAACAGCCTACCTGTCTGCCCCGTGCCACACCTGAGATCAGTGACGTCACCCACACGGGAGGGAGGTTGTCATTATCGAAAGGTGTACATCAGCGCGCGCGCGCGCACCCTTTCTCCACCCGCGTAGTATGCGGAAAAGGCAGCCGTCTTTGTTCCTCACGGTCACATATGTCAGTCACATTAAAGAGTTTAATTCAGCAAAGTGCACCGACGCTGAAGTCGATGTAGATGCTGCATGTCCGCACATCCACCACAAGGCGGCACTAGAGTCCACAATTAAGAACAAAGGCAGGGCTTGAAATGTTTACACATGCAGGATGATGGAAAATAAAATACTGTACATTTATTTTTTTCTAATTATTCATACGCAAAGTGATTACCAGTGGATCATATCTCTCATTTTACAAAATAGTTCAATCACAAACTCTAAATTAATGAGATTAATCCCCCACCAGGGAAACTATGGTGTTACAGCAATAGAGGCAGGAAGGGAATAAAATACAAAATAGAAATATATAATTATAAAATTTGTACAAAAAGGATTATGAATAACAACATTGGTAATGGGGTTGTTTTTTTTAACTGACATGGTAAAATATGAATACTTAAGTACAGTGTTTTGTACTATTGCACAGTAGATAAAATACACTGCTCAAACAAAAAAAAAAAAAAAAAAAAAATGTGACTCAGGGGTGTGTATGCCCCCCTGCCTGTATGCACTTCTGACAACGTCTGGGCATGCTCCTGATGTGTTGATGGATGGTGTCCTGGGAAATCTCCTCCCAGACCTGGATCAGGGCATCCGTGAGCTGCTGGACGGTCTGTGGCGGTACTTGGCAGTGTCAGATGCACCAATACGTCACGTCCCATAGGTGCTCAATTGGATTTAGTTGGTCAGAAACATGCACACCAGTAGCCTGCTGGAGGTCATTTTGTAGGGCTCTGGCAGTGCTCCTCCTGTTCGTCCTTGAACAAAGGAGCAGATACCAGTCCTGCTGCTGGGTTGATGCCCTTCTACGGTCTTGGCCAGCTCTCCTTGTATGTGGCTGGTCTCCTGGTATCTCCTCCATGCTCTTGAGACTGCGCTGGGAGACACCTTAAACCTTCTGGCGGCCGCACGTATGGATGAGCCATCCTGGATGAGCTGGACTACCTGTGCAACCTGACTGGGCTGCAGGTACTGCCTCAGGCTACCAGTAGTGACAAGGACATGAACAGAACTCAAAACTAGAGAAGAATCAGTCAGGAAGGACTAGGAGAAAGCAACTGTCTGTGGCCACCACATGCAAAACCACTCCCTTTGTGGGAGTTGTATTGCTTTTGCCTCTCATCGCACCTGTTGTCTATTTCATTTGCACCAAAGCAGGTGTAACTGAGCCCCAATCACTTGTGCTTCTTATATGGACAGAGTGATACCCCTGAGCGGCACGGTGGAGCAGGTAGTGCGCGTGCCTCACAGCAAGAAGGTCACCAGTTCGATGCCTGGGTCAGGCAGGGCCTTACTGTGCGAAGTTTGCATGTTCTTCCCGTGCATGCGTGGGTTCTCTCCGGGCACTCCGGCTTCCTCCCACAGACCAAAAACATGCTCATTAGGTTAATTGGTGACTCTAAAATTGTCCTTAGGTGTGAGTGTGAGCGTGAATGGTTGTGTGTCTATATATGTTGCCCTGCAATCGACTGGCGACTGGTTCAGGGTGTACCCTGCCTTTCGCCCAATGACAGCTGGGATAGGCTCCAGCACCCCCGCAAACCCGAAAGGGATAGTCAGGTATAGAAAATGGATGGATGATGTCCCTGAAGTTTAACTGACTTGGTGTCATACTGTGATGATTAAGTCTTCCCTTCATTGTTTTGAGCAGTTCATATGTAACACAGTAGGAAAAATATAGAAATATAGGCTGAGTATGCAGAAAAATATGTAATATAATGATGACACTGGGCCAGGATTCCTTAAGAAAACATTTCTCTAAATAATTATCACCCATAACTATTACCATATGGACTTTCTAGAAAGACTAGGCCTGCATAAAGGCCTGAATAAACTTTCAATCTCAACCTTTAAACTAACAGACGACAAGTCCTTCAGGTGGTCGGGGGAATGGAAATTTAAACTTCCACAAGTCCATGACAACAGCTGGACAAACTTCATCCGCTGAGAAGATCATGTGATACGACTGAAAGCCCCACAACCGCCACTACACACTGACCTTACAAGGCTGTTTGTCACATGCCCATATTGTTAAAAACAACAAGAAAAAACATCCCAGACAAGAGATTTTAATCACAGAACTTTTATTTTTTTCAAAAGGGAGAAAAATCCACATTCTCAGGTAAAGAGCTGTGAGGAGGGAGGGGTTGGGGGGGGAGGGGGCAAGAAAAGTGGGACAAAGTGAGAAGCGGGAGCCTTTAAATACAGCTGCTGGAAGGTTATACATAATGATCACATGAGCCAATAAGCTTTTTCTACAGCGCCGGCAAGAGATTTGACACATATCTGCTTTAGTCAGGATTTCCAGAAAGAGTATATCAACAAGAAAAAGGGCAAAAAAGGGTGGGCTTCATACATCGTTTTTTATCTTTGAGGTTCTTCTAACTTTTGGCCAGCAGCGATAGTTTCGAAGTAAGAAATCAACTTTTGGATTAAAAAGAGGATAAACCATGGCACCCAAACAGTTTGAGATGGAGGTGGGGATGGGAGGGAGGCGGGGTAAATAAAATGAAAATCGAGTGGAAGGGGGCAGTAGAAGAGCAGCCATCTTGTGAGAGGAAGCTGAGATCTCATCGATGTGAGTTCAGGAGACATCTGAAAGGCACAAAGTGGTTGATACTGTAGATGAGCGCTGCGGTCAGACATGGCGGCAATCAAGTCACAATTTTGAACTCTAAAAAAAAAAAGAAATGTTTAATGTTTTGCCTTGAAGAAAAAGGATTTACAATACTTACAACTAGCAGGCCGGGCGCCGTATCTTCGCATGATCTGGTCTTGTGTGAATTTCACAAAAGATTCATATTGTTCTGGAAAGAGAAGAAGATGAGAGTGAGGATGTGTGCTGAAACTGTAACTGAAACTGTGTATCAGTCAACAGGTGGACTCTCAGCTTATTAAACCTCTGTTCGGCCTCCTCCTGCTCTGTGTGATCACCTGTGCTGCGTTATAAATGCAGCCAAACTCACAATATAGTTGGTGTCATTTTCACCATTTCTGGTTTCTGATGTCAGAAAAAAAGAAGGAGCGCAGCTAATAAATATTTCCTGTTAACCAGCAGAACATTCCCAAGCTGCTGCGCTGACAAAGTGCACATAAACACAGCTTAAAGACAACAGCTGTGCGGTGTGATTGGATATACTAACCTCTACGGTAAGCGATCATGGAAAAAGCTTGAAGACAAAGCGACTGGGCAGGCTGACGTCATTGTTTTGCAAAACCGACATTTTCCCAGTCTAACACAAAAACGCTCAGCCAGCATTTTACACTTTGTAGACTGGAAAATTTGGGGTTTTTGGGTGAGGAAAATGCCAGCTTAGTGGGCATGGAGGGCCAAAACGAAGAGAGGCAGATGCACTTTTGAATTTAACAGATTTAATGTGAACAGACTCTGCAAAACAAAATCATATTATCTTAACAGCACCTAGTGCTGTGCGATATTCCGATATATGTCGTACTGCAACAGAAAAATGTCTACCCTACGATATAATCCTCTATTGTTTGTATCGTAATTGTAACGCGTGGGCTGTGGTTAGCTCGGCTAATGTAACTGCAGCAACGCTACTGCTTTGCGGTAGCAGTTTACGTCACCTGCACGAACTCCTTTACGGCACTGCTAACGTTTTCAGCCATGCGCGCGAGAGCCAGTGGGAGCATGGACGTAAATAACGTAGCAGAGATGGAGAGCACAGTGGACGCTGAACCAACAGAACCCAAAGAGCAATTGGTGCCGAAAGAGTGAACAGGAACTCCATTGTTTGGCACTGGTTTGGAATTAAAAAGGCAGACACCGACCAAAAAACGGTAATCTGCAAAACATGCCGCCAACAAGTCGTTACTAGCAAAAAGATCACAGGAAATGGCATTCATTTCATGTGTGTGTATATATTTTAAGTAAAAATACTATATCGGGATATATATCGTTATCGGGATATAAATTTTTGTCCATATCGCACAGCACTAACAGCACCTGTAAACAGGCAGGGAACAAGTGCCATAAAGATGCACCATGGATGCCAGCACTGCAGACGTTATCAGGTATGATATGAAAAGATATTCATAAAGGATGTTTCTCATTACACAGAGACGCTGCTTCACTGCCAGACTGTGGAGAGTGCAATCCAGATGAACGGTCGGTGCTGACATTACAGTCCTGTGCTTCTACAGTCTTTGCTGATACTCAAAGAGGAATGTTTATTACCTGCGAGTTTTGTGTTAAGGATCTGTTCGTACTCCTCCCGGATCTTCTCCTCGTGGTCTTTAAGCAGCCGCTCGCACAGGTAGCTCACCTGCTTCAGCGTAAACGACGGCTGGTCCTTCCTTGAGGCACCTGAGAAACACAAAATCAGACCAGCTATGAAAAGGCTGAATCATTCACGTCTGCGGCGCAGCGCTAAGTCACCGACACTGAAATGTCCTCTCTCTCCAGAAATAGGTGCTCGACCAGGTGCAAATTTACAGCGTTGCTCCCAGTCGTCCCTCACCTCTGCCAGCCAGCTGGGTCATGCAGCACTAATGTGGGCCCTTTCTCGAGTCCAATCTCATGTCTCTGTCTCAGTGCGACTGGAGCCAGCTTTAGCTAGGCTACTCTTTCCCCAGTGGTCTTTGAGGTCTGCTATGAGACTAAAATGTTTGTAAATCACAGGCGAGGATGGCTGAGCATGAAGGTTTAATGGCTGTCTCAGAGACAGAAAGAGGCCGGGTTAGTAACAGTGCAGTCAGTGTGATCTATGAGAGAGTCCTGCAGAGTGAGAGGGAAAAACACCGGAGCTCAATGGCCCGGGGCTTGGATTACATCTCACAACCTAACTGCCAAATTGTGCTTAACGCATCAAACTGCACCACTATTGCTGCAGCACAAATATGTTTCCAAAGAGGAGCAGAAGCAAAAGGCAAATGTACCATCTGTCAATATGGATGACCCATTATGTATGCTCATGTATAAGCAAGAGATGGACTGAAACAAACCACCACAATCTGCACACAAGTAAAAGATTGACCTCTGCATGTTTTCAGGATATAACTTCATTATAAAAAAAAATAGTTATGTCCACATGGACGGCCATTTTGTAAAGAAAAACACATTGTTTGCTCTGAGGATGAATCTGTTGACCACCAAGAAATCAATGACAATCCGCTTTTCTGGGTTTAATCTTCTGTGATTTTGACTTTTATCCACATGACATCTGGATTTATTAACTGGTTTACCATAAAAAGAATGTGTCACCTAAGGATGCCACGGTTCTCCCACAAAAGGAAAAGATATTCACTGCATGAAGGTGTGTGTGTATAGATTAGAGGTGTTGTCTCCAGATGCTGCCATCGTTATCAGATAAAGTTTACAGATTGCCTCATTAACGTTATTGGTTCCCAATTAGCACCCAAAATACAGCCAAATAGGCACTTTCAGACTCATGTGACTCTGCTGCACCGAGCAGATGCCGAGTTTATAATTGTAGTCCATTGTCTGAGTATTGGTAACAAACTTAGTATTTCACCCTTTTGCACATCACAGAAACTTGATTTGTTATCAGTTCAGGTGTGATAAAGCAGGAAATGACTGCTTATTTGGAGTTCCGCCTGAAACGCATACATTACATGTAAAACATTGTTCTGGGAAGACGACTATAAAAACGCACTTCTTAAGAGTCCCAAAAGGGATGGACTGAACTCGCATGAGAAAGACATCTCCTTTACAGGAGGGGGTTGGATTTGGCACAAACAACTACAAATCTTCCCCAAAGTCACATCTGGAATCACAATCCCCCTGCCCTTGTGGTTGTTCTGATGAGCAGCAGAAGCCTGCCTCTTGAGACTTGAGTTAGTCATGCAGGTCCAGCCAAGGGTCTTTTGGCAGGCCTTGCAGAATGAATGACCTTATCGTTGGTAACTGATGTAGGGGTGATTGCACAGGCCTAAACATGGCTTACAAAGATGTGATTCATGATGGTTTTGATGTCTGAGTTGCCTGTCTCGACACTTCCTGTTATAGATCTTGTTAACCAGAACAAAACAAAGCAGACATGTTATCTAAAAAATTTGTACCTGCAGAAGTACAATACGCTCCTGCAGCTCTCAAAAAAAGCCCCAACCGATCTCAACAACCACTCAGCTTAACAACACTTATGTTATGGCACACTGCCTTCAACAGCTAAAGATAGGGTGTTCTATAACTGGACAATCAGGGTGTGATACATCAACAGCTGCCCTTATAGAACACATACATACATACATACATACATACATGTGGTTCAAATGGGGGAAAAACATGCTGTGCCCACATCAGAGCTGTGCATGGCCAGAAGACAAGTTCTCGAGGTTAAAACTCATAAACAACAATATGTGCATGCACAGCCTACAGTAAAATGTCCTACCTGGTGGGGAGCTGGGAGCGTTGAGGGAGGAACTGGGGCTGGGGGCATCACTGGAGCTACAGGCCTCGGTCTGGTTGAAGGCCCCTTCCAGCTGCCGCCGCCTCTGGATCCGGCTGTACTCCTGACGGAGGTTCTGGAAGATCTGCTCTGTAGGGAGCAAACAGAAACAAGCAAAAACTGTTAAAACCAGCGCAGCCAAAAATGGCAATTCTCATCGTTACACACAGGGATGGTACATGGAGATGCAACTTTGACCCTGGTTGCTTTCTACAGGATACATTTTTCAACTGTTTGGTGGTTATGAGAAAGCTCCCGCGGGACTGCAAAGCAAACACATTCCCCACTTTCTCTTTTTCCATGTTGTACTTTAAGCAAGTATGATGTGCTCTGTTTAAGTCTGTGTTTTGATCATTAAAAGGAGCCAAATCTATCCAATAGCAGTTGTCCCATAATGCTGTTTTATATTCAGTGAATTAAACTTTAATATGTGTTCTTTCAATAATACGCCCACTGCAGCCACATTCATACAATGCTGAACGAAAGCCAGCATTAACACATAAACAGGGAGTAGCACAGGAAGGTGGAGATAAACCACATCTCTGTGCCAGCTCTCATCCGACATGGCTCCAAAAAAAAAAATGAAAAACACTCACTGACGGAAGCAGAGGTGTGAAAGACTGACATTAGTAAAATACCAAAACACACGTGCGTGCGTGCGTGCGCGCACACACACAGCTGACTTAAGACACACTTTCTGATCCTGTGACTATCACTTTCACTTCTCTTCCAAAGCTTTTCATGACGTCTGCATCATGCCGAACTACAGCTGGTGAAAAGGCTTACATTAGGGCTGCAACATAAATCAGTGCTCTTAACGAGGCCCTAACAAAGTCTTTCGTTCTTCCGAGGCCCAATGTAGTGGTTGAATGGATGCTTGGGGTTTTTGTGGATGTACAAAGTAAATGGATTTGCGACACTGACGACACAGGCAATGTAAAACAGGGCATTACTTGTTGCTCATCCAGGGATGTGATTGAAGGGGTTTTCTTTCCAAACTTCCTGCATTGTCTGGATACAGTCTTTGTTGTCACGATCATTTAATCTACCCAAGCTGAAACCCAGAAACTGCCGCCAAAGCCCACATGTAAAAAGCACCACAACTACATGGCTGTTAATCAATATCAGGTCTTGGTATGTTGGGGGCAGTGAGCGAGGATCAGAAAATTTTGCTCTTTGCACACTACAACAATCACCTGTTTTTGATTGTAAGCATGTGGCTGTGATAACACACTAAGTGTGTAGACCAACATAAAGCAAATACAGTATGTGTGTGTCATGACAGTGTCATAAATTAGTTTTTTTCTTGCATTACGGAGATGACATTGTCTCTGAAGTCTACAAAGAGGTCACGGTTTTCCGTACACTTATGTGCACCCAAAAAAGGAAGAATATATTTTTCAGGCCAAAAATGACAAACATTTGATGGGTCAAGAATTCAACTATGAGTATTTGTTGCTTTTTTTGGTTTTACATCATAATGTAGTTCATATTTTGGGATGGTTGGACAAAACAAGACATTCATGATGTTACTTTGTATTCTGGGCAATTTTCTGATGTTTTATAGACCACACAATTCATTATTTCAAGGAAATAATGTAAGACGTGAAATCACAGGCATGGACTTCCATAAAACAAAGGTAATCTAGGTATTGAATGTACCAGCGCTTAAAGCAATATCGGGTCAGGAAAATGTGGTTCCAGCACAGTGGCTAGCCCCTTATCTCCAATGTTTCCTCCTTAGGATGAACCCTGTGCTGCCCTGCTGTCCAGCGTCACAACAGCGTAAACATGGGTCACAGCCAGCAAACAGGCACATCTAATTATAAAGGAGGAAAACAAGAGGAAAACACCATGGCCTCAACCAGAACTGATAACCAAATGCAGAAGAGGGACATTATCTCGCTCTATTCACACTGAGAGCAAGGTCTCTGTTCATGTTGCAGCTCTATCTGCAGAGCTGTGCCTCATTTATCTTGGGTGGGGAGGGAGTTGGAGGC
Organism: Chaetodon trifasciatus; assembly: GCA_037975065.1. Classification (NCBI taxonomy): domain Eukaryota; kingdom Metazoa; phylum Chordata; class Actinopteri; order Chaetodontiformes; family Chaetodontidae; genus Chaetodon; species Chaetodon trifasciatus. The sequence continues at coordinate 1,153,087 of JBBMOE010000068.1, forward strand.
CATGCTGCCGCTCCGGCCTGCTCGTCAGTAAGCTTGTTTGGATGGTGGGGAAAGCAGGATCTTCTCTACACAGCCATTTTAAGAAAGCCATGCTATGCACAGTTGTGCATTTCTGAACTGGTGCCTTCATGGAGACCCCTCCTCCTCCTGCTGTATGTGGCCTCTCAAACCTTCAAGCATTAACAATAGAGGACCCTAATCTGACAGGCTCTGTTTGTTTAGCTACCACTGGGCTTTTCACTCTTAATACAGCCATGTCACTGCAGAGAGAGCGTCATTCCCATCCCACAAAGAGGCTGCAACTAGGACTGAAACAAGGAGTAGATTGACAGAAGAACTGATCTACAATAAATCTTACAATGAATAATTGAGGAGGTCTCAAGTCTGTGTTTGTTTTGTGACATTGTACATGAAATATTTTTAGGTTTTTGAATGTAGGTCTGGCAAAGCAAACAACATAGAGAGAACTGTCTGAATTTTTCACTGTATTATGACCTGGTATAGACTGAACAACAAGTTGAAAAAATAGTGAAATTCATGAAAAAACTCTAAGACACAATGGATGAAGCTCTAGCTGCACCTTTCAGCGTTTCAATAATTGTGTATTGTACTGATTTTTAGAATTAAAGTCATTAGCTAAGACACTAATTTGGCAGAGCAGCATGTTGCACTGGATGGGAAGAAAAAAAAAAGTTTTTCCAAGATGGGACACAGTCACAATCAGGTGAGATTGAGAAAGAATTCACCATGCAAGCAAACAACAAACAGAGATCAATTTGAAGTCTGATAATCACAAGAAGAAATATCATTTTACCTGACAGACAATGCATCAAGTCCAAGTGAGTTCTGAGTTAGAAACTGTCCAATGGGGCTCATATTTTATTGGTCCATGTCAACTGCATCACGTTTCAAGTAGCAGCAGGGATTTTTTGTGTGCAGGAGACACAGGCAGTGTACCTCTTCACTTTCATTTTGTAACTCTTGTTTTGTTACATTTTTGAAGGGTGGGGTGTGGGTGCAGATCTCACCACCTCCGCTTTCCAATTTCCTGGGGGAAACCCTGTATTACAAACGTGATTGTTGTTTAAACGAAGACTATGTGCAAGAGAGAGCAAGACGCGAGCTCCAGAGACAACCAAGACCAAAACTAACTTTATTTGCTGCTGCTGCTGCTGCTACTACTACTACTACTACTGTTTCTGTGTAATCTGTGTATTATTTAGCATTCATCTGTATGGTAATACAGCTGCAGACTTAAGTCTGAATGCTGACAGGTATTAAAATATGACAGCTGTGATAAATGAATGTGTCTAATTGGTTAAATGTAGATCCCCTGTTTAACAACTGCATTCATTAAAACTGAATGCAGTAAATTCACGTTTCTTCCATGTTGGACATGCGTTGTTGGCGGATCACTACTCCTGGGTACCTCTGACTGACAAGTGAAAAATCTCTCCTGCTGCCCGTCACTTCCAGCTCTGCCAACTACTAGTAGCTCAACTATGGGTGTTGCTTGGCAACAATGACCCTGCCACAGCCAGGCCAAGCAATCAATCACAGAGACTTCCGGGAGCCAGGGGAACACAGTGGAGAAAGCCTCGGCTAAAAGGCTTAGGCACAGGCCAAATAGTGAATACGAAAGGGAGATCAGCCGGATAGATTGGACATGGTGGTGAAGAGAAAACAAAGCTGACTCATTTCATTTCACCCTCCACCACTAAAGGATTGTGGGCGGAGGTGGGTCTTCGAATGTCCCAACTGCCAGGAAGCAGCTTGTGATGTATTATGGGTCAGTTCAAGTTGCCCTTCAGTATTAAGGAATTTAAGAGTAACCACTACTAGTGGAAAGCAGCTACAACTGCCACGGGTATTTTAGTAGCTGTCAACTATCAAATCAACAACTATTTTGACAATTGATTTGAATTTTTTTAAGGATACAAAAGTCTAAATTGTATCATTCCAGCACCTTCAATGTTAATATTTTCTGGTTCAGTTTACAGCAGGAGTATCTTCTGGTTGTGGACATTTGAGACCATCATCTTGGGCTTTGGAACACACTGGTAGACGTTTTTCACAATTTTTTTGACATTTAGAGACCAAACAACTAATCGACAAAAGGAGAAAACAATACAAACCCGCAGAAGTTGGAAAAAGCAACTAGGGCCGTGCCATTAAACAATCTTAATCCAGGATCCTGATAACATTTGTCAGAAATATGACAAACTTTGGACAGTTTTTGCTTGATATGGATAGATCGAACAGCCTATCAAACAGCAGAAATAAACACAACAATAGCCAGTCAATCAGCAGTTTTTTGGCTCACCAATGTACATGCCCAACAGCACAGCATTATCTAAGCTACCAGCGGAGAAAGTGGATGTGAAAGTTGATGTCCTCTGGAAAAGAGGAAAAATGAGTGGAAACAAGAGGCACAAAAACGACGGTCACAGTGAACTTTACTATCCTCAAAAGCTGAGGAAACTCAACAAAAAAGGGAACACGACAGTTAGATTAAAGTGGTTGACGTATCCCAAAAGAGACAAAGCACAGATATGTCAAAAAATGCCATCAGTCGGTGCCAACCAATACAGGGAACAACAAATCTGTTCCACAGCCTGAAAAGGTACCATTACAGCAACTATGCCGAGAACATCATAATATTCTAAACCAAGCCAGTGTCCGCAGTTCAATGTTCACAAGTTATACTTTACATGAATGAAGTTTGTCAAATGAACCCTCTGGTTTCTTCAGGCTTCTGTCATTAGCAGGATAATCTTCAAACTGGCAGAAGTTTCAAATTATATATCATGATAAATAGGAATATTGATCAACATGGAAAAAATGATTATGATCATATTTCCTGATACATAGTTGGTTACTGAAAAGTAAATTATTTCCAGACATGTTTGATTTTGTCTAATCAAATCTGGTGGGACTGATAAACAGCGAGGCATATAGACTTTAAATATGGAAAGACACGCTGGTGATAGTTCGGTTCTCAGTATTGGGAGGGACAAAGTTGGATCAGTATCAGCTAGCCATTGCCAAGTGAAATTACCTTAGATTTCTCTGCATTTCTCACTTCTAATTAGTGGAATGTGATTTTTTTGTTTAAATATTCATGTGAAAAATCCACTGTCACCAAGAACTTCCTGATGAGACCGCAGACTGAGTTTAGCCCAAGTTTCTTGTCTTGCAAGTCTTGCAGCCTGACCCAGGTTTTAGGCCTGAACTATGACCTGCCAGACTTTTAGGTAACATGTTCCAGGAAAACACCAGCCTCATCTGTACCAACTTGGAATTTTACCAAAGCACAAGCCTGGACTAGCACCACAAAGAGGGAAGCAAAGGGGAGTAGGGTGGGTGATCTTCTCTACATTGTTAAGTAATTACCTGAAGATATTACGGAAGTGTCAGATCCCTGTGTCTCGCCTGCACACACAGCCCGGCTCACCACAAGCAAACCTGACTAGCTGGAAAGCCTGTGTGGGCAGAGATGGTGGGAGGGATGACAGCTGACCTTTCACTAAATACAAAACTGCTTTCACTTGGCAGACCACAGCAGAAAGGCGGGCTTGCAGCACCAGTCCCAGGAGGGGCCTCTTTCTGGGTGAAGGTGAGTATACTACCTTGTACCCGCACCTCACGCCTGCGACAGACAAATCTACATAACTTCACCCCTCCAGCTGCTGTGCTATAATCCAGCTAGGCAGGCACATTATGAAAGACATAGAACGCACAAGAGGCCTGCTGGATTCCTGACATAAAGCTCAGGCTTGATAAGGAACGTGAGACCAGACAACCAGGACAAAACAGATATTGATGATTCATTTGTAGTAACATAAACACAGCTGCAGTGTGAATACCACTCTCTAAGGTCAAATAAGTTAGACTGCATAACTGGTGTGAGCATTAGTAATACATAAAGTAATACAGTGTGCATAACTGTAGTGACAGTGGACAGCGAGGATCAATCAAAGAATTGCAGTACAGTTCTTGGTGGTTATATGTTGTATGCCGCCACCAGTGTGCAGAGCCAGTGCAAAACAAAACTTGGGTAATCAAATTATGAGCTGTAGGGATTATAGTGAAATAGGCCTATTTCAGCAACCTACCATTGGCAACTAATCTCATTTATTTTGTTCGCCAGTGTCGATTTTTACTCAGATTCTTGAGTGGTGGACAAGAAAATGCACCTTCACTTCGAGGCGTCTGCAACTACTACAAAAAACTGCCCTGTGCCTTCTTAGAAACAAAACACCTCTACATCACTATTAATGTTTTGGTTACTGAGGGCGAGGGTTACACAGTTCAGCCGAAGCAGAAATGAATACATTTCTCAGGAAGCCAGCTGTGATGACATTTGTGTGCATGTTAATGCTCTCTTCAAACCTTCCCTGGCTTTCTCCATAAACAACCTAACTTCTTTTTCTCAACAGTGCAAAAACAGGAACTCCATGTGTTGCCCTTTGTGTCATTTCTGACTATGTGGGCTCTTGTTGGGTTATTGTTTAAATGAAAATAATCTTCAATTGCTGCACTGCTTTCATTTTCAGGTAACATAAGTCATCCACTTCCTCTGCAGGTAAACATTCCATGAAAAACGCAAACTGAAAGCTACAACAAAAAAAACACAGAACTCAGGGGGGACGCCGATCTAACAGACGTGCAGCAGCGACATATCATTTGCCCCCCTCTTAGCGGACTATGTTATGGAAAGAATATTAACAACATAAGACATTAAAAAAAGGAAGAAATAACTGCTTTCGGTTTAACTCGTTCAATGGAGAGGACAGCACACATGAAGGATGGATTGCTCCAAAAATCATAGCACTTTTTCACCTCGCAGTTCCTTGCCAATAAAAACTGGTTATGAGGTATGCGTCCATGCAGTCCTCATTTCTTCACTGCGACTGGAACTATCAATGCTTGGTGGTATGGAATGTGATACAGTTCAGAGCAACATGAGGGCTAACTAGCATCGCAAGCAACCCTTTAAAACATGGTATGACGGTGCTATAGACAATGGATTTTCTAGTCACTGGCCTGCATATAGTGACAATCTAGGAGTTAACAGCATGGCTTAGCACAGGTAGTAACAGCTGCCTCTATCTTGTAATCCTCTCACATTTCACAGCAATCAAATAAATTCAAGGACGTCCAGCATTTTTTTAAAATTAGAATTCAAAAAGCACAAGGATTAGGCCTCACTGCTATCATGTGCCCAATCTCGGTGACTGGCACATGTAATAAGCCTCGCTGGATCACAGTGGAGACATCTAGGCAATTATCTGGTGTCCACTTGTGCGCCCCACACCCGTCCAACGCTCACAACTCAGCTTTCCAAGTCAATGGAAGCGTAAAGTGCAGACATAAAGGAAATGAACAATGCCCTCAAGGCCTGAAGAGAAAAATAAGTGGTTGTGGTGCATAATGGTAACCCCCTCCTCAATGCAAGACAATTGTGGCACTAAAGCCAAGGAACACTATCTGGGAAGTTCCTAATTAACAGCCTGCTATGATGAGCCTGCTGCCTCCATTTGTCCTCTCAGGACAGCCAACAGGCTAAATTGTCACCAAAGCGACAAAGTAGAATATTTTGTTTAATCCCATCAGTTTTCAAATGAATATTTAATTGAACATATTGGCGGATTGTATAGGCAGCGTTGATGTCATATAGCTATATTCTATTTCCCCAATTCTATAACTAGACATTGATTTATCCATGCAAAGAACTTTCATTCCAGCATTTTCATTAACAAATGGTCACAGTTCAGGCGAGCTAACTCAGTCAACTCTGCAACAATGCGATGAACTGGCACGATGGCACCAATAAATACCTGGAAGTACGCTGCCACCTCTGCTTTTGTGCGTCTCCTGATTTGTGATGATAAAATGATCTGTGTCAGTAACTTAGCGACGACGCTCCCCTTCTTGACGTTAGCTTAGCCAGGCTAACGTTTAGCCTCCAACCCCCATTCTGATTCTCAACTAGCTAGCTATCCATTCCACTCCACCCAAACCCCCTCCCCCATGACACCCACCCTGAAACGCATGAAAAAAACGCCAAATGTGTCTTAATTTCATACCTGGGGTGAGCCTGTGTTCACCTCCTATGGCCGGAGGAGACATCGAATGCGTTGGGCTGTCGACTGGGGGACGGAGGTTGCATCTTTGCGGGGACGGAGTGCTAGGAGTCCCCGGTAGTGGATTGCACCTTCTCCGCTTGGGAGACTGGGGACTGAGGAGGGCCTCAAACTCCATCGACCGCTTTAACGTAGCTCCACAAGCCATGTTAGCTAAACAAAATGGAAAAAACAAGCTGGAGAAAAACGACCCGCAAAAACTGGGGGGTTACCGCTCGTGGTTTGCGCGTCTAACGTTCCTCGAATTTCTTGAGCCTTTCTTCCTCTCCACAACAACGGATTTTCTTCTCTGAGTAGTAAGCCAACTGCCGACCCTGCCTGCTGAATTTTTAAAACGTCACAATGGCGGAACCTACCATTACAGGAAAGAGGGGGGTTGACAAATATTCACAACCTATTATTTTATATTCTTCACTGTCCTTAGTTGTAAATTTTATGAAAACGTACTTTAATAATGCAATACATAATAAATACTGGAAATAATTTGGGTTATTTTGCCTTTTTCGCCGTTTGTACGCTGCGTTTTCCTGCCGTCCAACCCTACTATTGTTGTTGATTGCTTTCCGTTGAACTCAAATTGAAGGTTCACGAGACGTCTGGTGGTGGTGGGCAGGTAAATCAAGTAGATTAAAAATGAACCCTAGAGTGATGTTGCACTTTAAAGTCTTTCGGTAGAAAGCAGATTTTTTTTGTTCTCCCTCTCCACTGCTAACAGGCTTGATAATTTATTTTCACACTTTCTCTGCAAAATACGTTCGTATGTGGATACATTACTGATTAACTAGACACCCATTTACAATATGTAGTGTCCCTACCTTGTTACGAGGTGATAATGACCTGAAGTAGAGCACCTGACCAGCAGGTACTCTTTGTTAGAGAACTTGATCACACTATACACTGTGACTGAAAAGAGGAACTGTTTTGTACAAACTGCATGGAAACATTTGTACTGTAAGTTGAGATAGTTTACTTGTGATCTTATCTTGCTTTGTTTTATCAGCTACATCCTCCACACCTCTCCTGGATCACATGTATCAGTTACCAGTCACGCACTCGCTGTTGTCTGTTGTTTTGAGTAACCCCTTGAATTGTTCAGTAATGAATCATCCATCAGTGTCGGTATATGTGTTGCAGTCTCAATTACTCATCTGACTGTCACAATTTTTATTCACGTGCAAGTAATTACCTTGCACTTAAGATAAACTGATACGATCAATGAACTCTGAGGATCGTCTACTGGAAAAAATAATGTTCTCATTGGGATTAAAAATCTCTTTTATAGGAACATCCTGTTTTTTTATGCATAACAGATTTATGTAGCTAAATACAAACAAAACAAAATCGTATGCAGTCATTACTGTTATAAAATAACCTATGGAAAGAACTGAACACACACAGTCAGGATACCCTTATGCAGTATTTATAGTCGATCTAAAGTACCTCCGGCATTTTAGTATTTTTTCATAACAGTGGTAAAAGACAACAAGCAATCATATTTTAGATTTTCCACTGACCAAGTTCCATTAAATATGACAAAAATTCATCATTTTCCTCATCTAATGATTTCTGCATTTGATTCTTGTTATATGTAGGATTTTGAAGAGTAAGGTCCACCCGTTGCCATCTTCATTGTCATCTTGAAGGCTGTCATTTGTGATTCTGTTGAATCATATTGCATTATACTGAGACGTGTTTCTGTTAGTCTACACTCATTCATATACGTGGGGCATACAAAATAATACGAATGCCACTTCACAGTATAACATGTTTAATCACACCTCTCGAAAATAGTTGCAGAAAAAATCAGAGCATTCTAACCATATGAAGGGAGAATTTTTTTGCAGGGCTGTATTTTCAGACCCAATGATAAACTGGTAAAAGTATATAGAGTATAATCTGTGATCATCTCTTGACCCTAGACAATATTTCCCCATATTTCCTGGGATGACAGGCAGCCATTATCCAGCATGTGACCTCTGACTGCAAGATTCACCCAGAAGGTTGATACAGAGACGGTGACTCCTCCAAATCAGTGCAAACATCGATTGACTTGTTTTCACACTTAACAATGAGTAATAGATGCGCAAGATTTGCTTATGAAATTTGCTTGAAAAGAAGCACATAAAGAGACAAAAGAGGGTGTGGTCAAGTATTATTTTTAATCAGTTGATATAGTGATTGAAACATGTGTTCTGTCTAGTATCCAGTAACCTAAGATCAAGAAGTGTTGTAGGACTTTTGTGATTCTCCGTTTTGTTACTCTATGTGCGCCTGTGAATTTCAGTGTGTGTCAGTCTGAGCTTCACTGCAGCTGCCAGTTGTGACTGTCGCAAAGAGCGTTCTAGTGTCTGCGCCCGTTCTCTTCCTGGCATGCGTCCCGTTCACCTCGGCACACTGCTTGGATTCATGTGGTGAACATTGTGTGAAATCCTCCCGTGCATGGGGCCTTTGTGCAGTCCTGGCATTCATGTGCGCATAGGATAGGCAAGCCACAGGGTCCTCTGTCGCTGCACGCTCGGTGACAAACCCTCAAACATAAACAACCACATGAACAACAGATCCACCTTTCTACCATGCGGTGAACCCAAACGTTAAGTCAGCACTTCACTTTAGAGGACACAGTGTGTGATGGGAGTGAGAGTGTTAAAGCACTGACATGTGAGGCAGAGAGGTCAAAGGTTTTGGGTCAGATGGCCATATTACATCATCTCACTTAAAACACTCCAACATACACTAAACCGTTTGCCTGGCCTAAACCAAAGCCTAGAGGTGCTTTGTTTCCTCTGAAATCTGTTTCTAGTGTGTAGTTCTTCCAGCATCACAAAATGAAAAAGGTGGAATCATACCATGTTAACTGTACTTGTATGTAATGGTGCAAAAGGTAATGTTTTCTCCTTACAAGCTGTCTTTTCAGTGTTGTTACGTGTTGTTTTAGTCTTTGTTTAATTGTCTTAAAAGCCTTTATGACAGGAGCCTCTATCAAAAAGGTTGCCAGCACTAATAATTTGATGAATTGTGCTCATAGGTGTTTTAGATTTGATTCTTAATCTACAGTGGAGTTCTCTATAATGTCTGTTTTTATATCCTAAGCATGCTGCCATAAATACAGATACTTCTCTGTCTGTACAGCTATTTCAACTCATTTTGTGATGTTCAGCTGCTGATTGTCCACCACCTCTGAGACCGAGTTCAGTCTGGTGCTTCTGGTCCTAGGCATCTCATCCTCAGTGACGGCAGTACAGTCGATGTCTTCTGCGGAGGGTAACCCTGGGGTTAAATCCTCTGTGGATTTTTTACACCTTCCAATCTCATACAGCCTCTGTAGCACCTGCAGCAGAGCGACTCTTAGCTCTCGGCAGCGCAGCGCATACAGCAGTGGGTTGACTGCAGAGTTGACCAGGCAGAGGGTGCTGCAAAAGGCGAAGGCCCTCTGTTGGGTGTGGGTCAGGAGCACGGAGACATCAGCTAACATGAAGGAGAGTGCAGGAAGCCAGCAGCCCACTAGTATGAGTAGGATCAGGCCAAAGGTACGTGCTAGCCGGATATCCATCCTCATGCGGGCATGGCCTGTCCCTGCTGCTCCCTGGAGGCTGGACATGGCGGACTCATGGCGGTGGGCCTTCCACAGGATGAGAGCGTAAGAGCCCAAAATGAGAGCCAGAACCACCAGGATGAAGCTGGTCCAGCAGGCCAGATAGCCTTGGTTGATGTATGGAAACAGATGTGAGCAGGGTGGAGTAAGCCCTGTGGGGCACCTCCAACCCATCAGAGGCAGGAAGGAGATGAAGATGGTGGCACTCCAGAGGATTAGCAGGCTTAGCAGGGCTCGCCGGCGGGTCAACAGCACCTTGTAGCTGGAGGCCTGGTGGATGCAGAGGTAACGATCCATTGCCGTGAGCAGTAAACTCCCTACTGAGCTGCTGAAGGCCATGGTGACACCACCTAATTTAAAGAGGTAGGCAGTGGGGCCATCACTGCGGCGAAAGAGGTGAAAGTCCAGGAAGCTGGTGGTGAAGAAGCAGCTGGCGAACACATCAGCCAGAGCAAGGCTGCCAATGAACAGATATGAAGGCCGTTGCCGCAGGTTGGCTGTGGCTGCGATCACTCCCAGCACAAGAGCATTTTCCAGCAGTGTGATAGGACCTGCCAAGAAACAGATGGAGCCAATGGCTGTCTTCTCTGCCTTCATGAGGACCATGTAGCATTCCAGATTCTCACAAGATCTGTTGACTTTGAGAAGAATGCAGGACAAATTTTAGTGACTGAAACTACAGCTGCCATTAGAAATCCTCTCTTCAGTATTGAATTTGCTGAAAACTCCATCACCTTATCAGTTTCTAAAGAAGCAAGTCAATTTATATATTTGAGACTGTATACTGTACCTATTGGTGATGAGGCGTTCTCTTTGTCTTCAATGGGTCCTAACGAAGTGGGAACGTCCCATTCCTCCATTTCAACTGTCACTGGACGTCGGTGCTAGATGGTAAGAAGGAAATAACATAAGCAATTTAGCAATAGTTTATTCTTTATGGATTAATACAAATAATGAATGGATCTTATCGCAACAGAAAAGCAAAGCTGTGATTGATAGAACTGATCAGAATGTTATTTGAATTTGTAAAAAGTACGAAGAGTACAGCAAGAAAAAATACTGACAAACCTTTACCTTGAGGTTGTTTTTTTTTTTTTTTACATTAACTGGATGAGACGGGCAGCTTCCTGTGGAGAAACAAATAAAGTAGGAAATATGACTTTTTCTCTCTTGGTCAATATTGAACTTCGTGCTTAAAAGGAACATTAACATTTGTGAGTCATGACAGAAAGTCATTTAGAGGTCAGGGCAAACAGACAATTATCATTACAGTATCTGCAGATGCTGGTATTGAAGGGATAGTTGCAAGGAGCCTGGTAGATCGTGGTTTAAAGGCAGCCATAAACCACCCCTTAGTCAAAGAGTTGTTTCAAAATCCAAACAGCTTCATATCTGTCCCCACTATGTAGAAACCTCACTTTCATCTACATGTAAACCAGCAGCTGTGGCTGTATTCCAAAACTTTTAGGATTTCTGAATATGAATGTTTAAATCTCATTAATGTGTAAGCATCCATAGTGATAGACTGCACACAGTATGAAGCTGATATCTTTGTACCATGTGTGTCTCTGCACCACTCTCTGCAACACATCCTCTGGAATTTAAGTGATTTGAAAAGTGCTAACCAGCTTTAATGAACTGATCTAATCCAGACAATTAATATTTAATTTGTATTTCCTCATTCACTCAGGCAGTGATTTCACTGTGAAGTGCTTTCAGTTCACCTGTAGAGACGTACATAGCAGTTGTTGGCTTATCATTATATTTCACAAGCTGAAGACTGCCCCCTTTTGGAATTAGAGGGGACTGTATTTTAACGAAACTAAACCTGTGGGTGAAGGTCACCACAAACATGGACAATCTCCTGTAGAGTGCATCACCTGTATGCAATCAATAGATTAAACTATGCGGGAGGCTGATGAGAGAGGGTTTGATTAAAGTAAATAATGCTGTGATAAACGGGAGTGGCCACATATAATTGCGTGCACAGAGAATATATTTATGGGCAAAACCATGACCCAGATATGTAAAATAAATCACAGTAATCTTGAAAGAAGCGTTTTTCATGGTAGCTGAAAAACACTGAGTAAATTAGATTTTAAAAAAACATTAAAATGGATGAAGGCAGGTATAGCAGGCTTATATGATGCCATGTATAAGTGATTAATATCCTCAGGAGTAGACTACAGGGGATGTTTTCACCCAGTCAGGTCACTGTGCCCTTCATTCAGTTTTTTCCCTCCTTTACTCTGTTTCCAGAGACCATTATTTCTGTTTTTCCTCACAAATATGACACTGCCTTATGAAAGCATAGAAAATATACTTGGGCAGAAGTGGTGGAAGTAAATTACTTTCCACAAAGCCCTTTATTGACTTGAGGGACACATTTTTCAATTCAACCATGGGCCATATGGGTGCATGCACTGTGGATATTACACCCCCTCAAGCTTTCTCTTTCCTCCCTCGTGGTGAAAAATCTTGATTGATAGAGCGCTGTGTTTTGACTCTTAAGAACCAGTCAGTCTTATAAAAATGATTACCTCTTTGTGATCGCAGCGGCAGCAGCAGCAGCACATAAATATATAACAAAAAGCATGAAGCCATCCATTTTAGTCACATCACTGGCAACAGGCACACTGAAATATGATGTGCCAATAACCTCTTGAGCCACTGTTGCACTCTACCACATTGTTGCAAAATATCACAAGCAATTCTGCCAAAAGCACAAAATTGAAATCACTACTTGGAATCTTTCATTTTGTAGCTGCTGCAGAAAATAGAAGCATTATAAAATAGGTCAAAAGTAGCACATCCAATGCACACATACACCTACTGAATACAGTCTGCAGATGGACAGGAACCAAAAAAACCTTCCTCCTTAAAACTTCTATGATCAGTTGAATGTCACATTTTCAGATACAACGCCAATTTACATCCAAATCATGAGAGTATGACTGTATTTTCCTGGACTTTAAACCTATGATGAAATTACCTTTTAGGAGCTTACCTTATGTTTACTCCTGAGTGGTTTTCCGTGTCAGGACGTCTGAGTCGTATTGTCTCTCAGCGGCAGAACAGCCACAGCATGGCCACACAGCCCTACAGACCTGACTGCTGACAAAGTGCGCGAGTGGGGGAGAAGATAAGGAGGGTGGTGGTGATGACATGAGGGAGAGGGGGAGGGAGAGGGAGAAACAGATAGAGAGAGATGAAAGAGCCCAAATGATGCTCTTTTGAAGTATTACAAGTACAGCTGGAGTCTTTGATGGAACTGACAATAAAGTAAAGACAGTCCAGTTTTTATATGGTTGATTGTATATAATAGAAGTGAAAGGGACAAGATGAAATATTTCCATAATATATATGTTAATAAAAATCACACATTTCTGAGTCTTGGTGTCCTTCTTGAGCGATGTCTTTGCAGCAGACTCGGTGAGGATGGACTCAGGGGAGGAGAGCACTTAAGCTGGGTGATAGGGTGTTGGATGCTTCGTGTGAAAAACACGTCAATAAAAAAGGAGAAAAACACACCATTTATTCATTTATTTATAACTTGCTTGAAAAGTATAAATCAAGTGACCTTCCATGGTTAAGTTCTCCAACCCTGACAGTGTTTTTCTAATACATTAATAAAGTACTAAGTGTACCTTGAGTTAAGATTATTTGTCCAAATAACTATTTTCAGGGTCAAGAATGAATTTTGCTCAAATTAATAACCTCTCCTGACATGTTTTGTCCAGCCAAGGTAGCTAAACACGTCTGAATGATTCCTCGTCGTGCAGCAACAGTGTTTCCTTCCACCTATTTTGCTAATTACTTTCCACTCATCTTCATTTTACAGACAGTATCTAGCATCGCACATGCACGCACTCACCCCTTTCTTGTAGGATCACATGATTTAGGCTATTTTTGTAACATGTTGCTTGAAGAATTTCAAGAATAGCTTAATTTCTTGCCCTCTGTGGATTGGAAGGACTGGAGAAGAGATAACAAAGGACATTTTAATTATGTCTGTATTGTCAATTTAAAGATTATGCACTGCGCACATTAGAAAAGACAATGGAAGGAAATTGTTTTCTTCTTGGTGTCACAATAAGGAGTTTGCTAAAATAATATGACTGCCTCAGTCGTTTGACTTTCCCTTTCATAGTTTCATACCTTCTCTGTTTAACCAGTAGATGCTCATTCATTTCAAATGGGGTTAAATGGCGTGTCTTGAATTTACAATAGTCAAACAAATTAACAGAAAGCACTGAGTTTTTTCCTTTACATCACATTGTTGACCACTGTTCACTAAAGCCACAGTTACTGTGAGTCCAGATGTAATACCACTTGCAGCACAATAGGGGGCATTGCTACGCAACCATGAACTAATGGACACTGTGGGTGACTCAGTAACCTGCCAGTGAACATCATAATGATGGCTATAGGTTTAAAGGTTGTCCAATTTTTTAATCTTTATTATACTTCATAGAGACAAAACTGAACTCTCAAAGGAGTCCGTTCATCAATTAAGGCCATTTAATTTAGCTTATGTCCCTCTGGCAAAAACAAAGTACATTATTAGTTCAATAATAATTGAATCAGGTCACAAAACCACATACCTTAGGCATTCTGAAATGACTTAGCCTACTATTTTAGCCTCTCACTGCAGAGAAAAGTACGCTAAATAACAGTAACTGGGACAAACAAATATCAAATGACGTGTCAAGAAAACAGGTCAGAAGGAGATGTTTTGTGAAGAGTTTATATTTGGACAACATTCAAGCAATTTCTGATTTGAAAAGGGTCTTGTAATAAGATGGTGATATCTGGTGCACTGGTTGTGTCCTCTCCTCCTCTGACCTGATAGATCCAGCAGGCCAGACGGAAGGAAATGTGATTAGGAGCAGACAGCACAGCTCCAATAACATTTCTTCTCTGTCACTGTCTGATCAGGTGCAGAACAGACCACAGGACAGAATGAACCCGGAAATGTTCAATTATCCGCTGGATTGCATCATCCTTTTACACACTCTCTTTTCAGAAATCGGTCCGGTCCGGACACAATCATAAGGCCTCGTTTTGCTGTTTCAGATGGATTCGGGTTGAATCCATTAATCGCATTTCCTCTCCTCATTTCCAGATTGCCAGACCCTCAGGCAGCAGTATCAGATCACTGATGTGGAAAGAAACAAGAAAAAATAAACAGATCAAAGAAAAATCTAATTGTTCATAATAAATACTTTTGTGATGCTTAATTATTTACTTTGGTTCTTGGAACAATGCAATGCAATTGTACAATGGCAACAAAAGTCTTTAAATAAAACATTTGGAAATGAAAGAGGAAAACTAAATGAGAAAAATAAATCGAATACTCATAATTAAAAGAGCTTAAGAAGCAATCAAACAGAACACAGCTCAAGTTTTCCATTTTAAACATTTACCATAAAATAAATTACAATATTCAAGTGGCAAAATGTAAAGTACAAGCATTCAACATTTACATTTTAAAAGGCTGTTACATTTACATTTTAAAGTGTTGTTAAGGACGTGTTTACTTGGACTCACTCAGGGAGGATTTCCAAAAAAATCTGAGGTCATCGGTGCCAAATTAAATTGATTTTTCAAATCTTAATGATTGAATTATGTGTTTAATTATATTATCTCTGAAAATCTAATCAAATGGAACAGGTCCTTTGAAGGACATTCTTCTGAAAACAAACATCTGCTTATGTAAGTGAGGTCTTGTTGAAATAACAGTCTCAGAGCATTATTTATTTTCCCTGTAATTAGGAAAAGATTACCTAGTTCTTTCCACAAAATGTGCTAGGAAATTATTACGAAATTGCAGATGCATGATATGAAGTATTACCATCTTTCTACTCAACATAAGGGTTTTTTTTTCCAAATCTAAAATACCAGAATCAAATTACTCCAAGCATGCGTAACATTTTAACTGCCCTCCCCAAAATACCAACCATGCGACCTCAGTGTAATCAATACAGGCTTGTTTGTAATGTTGTCCAGTAAGAAAAAACACTCCAGTCATGTTTTCTTCGAGCTCTGTATTTTTACATATTCACAGAATAGTTGAAAAGTGCAAGAAGTGTTTTTTTTTGTTTTTTGTTTTTTTAATTCAGTGCATTTTGAGTTTTGCTTTAAATGGATTTTAGATTACAAAGTCACAAAATGTCTGTGAGGTGTTAAGTGAATAATCTGGCAACCTTATGATTGTCCTTTAGATCTGTAAAAAGGAGGGTGCAAATGAAATACTGTGTTAAATAAGAGAATTTTTTCATGTTTGAAACACAAGATAATAACTTTATAATACTGTTGTAAATTAATTTTGATTTATTGATTCTTCTTTTCAGCAGCCATGGGGTATATGGAATAAGGGGTAGGTGAGAAGGGGCACTGGGTTTGTATTTGTGTTGTGATTTTGCCACAATTTAACATTTCTGTTTTTAGTTGTAGGTTGTAAAGGGAAGGACGTGGACACGTTTGCTTGTCTTTGACTCAACTATGAACAGGAATTGAGTTATGGAGTGTGTCCTTTGTATGAGTGCATTCGGGCTCTCTTGTGTTGTGTCTATGTGCCTCCACCAAACTACATGGATGAAAGAAATTTTAAAAAACTTGGCAACAAAAAGGAAAGATTTCATTTGAATATGTTTGCTGGTCTTTGATATGGGCTCACTTTATTGCTGAGTGGTGTGAAACTTTGAGCCTCTGGTCTTTCCCACTTCACTTGGTGTGGGTGTGTTTCAGAACACATTTCAGACTATTCACATTCATGTGAATCTCCATTGATCATTGACTTTCCAACGTTTATACCCAATTACTAGTGTAAATAGCCCTTGAGACAGAATGAAAGAGACTGAGATGGCCTGTCTGTCTGTATGCAGCTAATCTATATTGTACACCAGCCGCTATTTAGGAAATATTTTCCATTACACTCTCCAGGATGGCTCACAGCACATCCGCTATGTCATGACATATTTGTACAAGCCTTTGCGACCAGTCAAATATGGAGACTTGCCCACTTCTTATGTTCTGTACGACCTACAGAAGCCTGTAGGAAGCCTCTCGGTGACCTACTTTCCATACATAGCTGACTCTTGATCGGCACAGCCCCCTTCAAACTGGGGGAGTGTCGTTCCATGGCCTTCAGCTGGCTGACGTACACTATTAAGCAACTCTTTTAAAACCCAGACTCTTTAAACAAGGCAGGAGGGAAAATAACACTGCCAATAGATATGAGTTAATCTATCTAGTTGTTTTGTAGTCTTTAGAGTTGGACCTGCAGACGGCCATAAAACCAACTGGAAGAGCACTGTATCATTCATTACCTTATAAAGACAAACATTAAGCAGGCCTTAAGTGCTGTAAGAAAGCGGAATACCACCATCTAACAGGTGATATATCGAGGCTAAATGCTGAATGGTGAAGAGACAATAGTTCTAATAAAACAAGAGGACAACAAAGTAACTGAGATGAAGCTATGATTTAAACAATGATTTGAATAATCAGTTACCATGTCAGAAAATTCTCAAAATCATCTTATTCTTTTAATTTCAATGGGATGAACAGTCCCATTTCGTATTTAGAACGCCCTGTAATTTTGTTACCTGCTGAATTACCTGCCATAAACTGGCCTAATCTCATGTAGTGACCGAGCACACATCTTCTCTCTGCCTTCTGTTGGAAACCATTTGGCTCTTGGTTAAATCAACAACACATCAGGGGAGGGAAGGTCCCAACCACTTGCTCGGGTGTTACTGCAGATTTATGATGGTGTTAAGTTTACATGACACTCTGTGAATGGTAACCTTGTTAATCCTGAAATGGGCCTGTATCAAAGATCAACCTGGATTGTTGAACAAAGGGTGTAACTTCATACTGTACTCAGTATATTCAACAAGTATCAATCAAAAGAGGTAAAATGTCACTTTTACTGTTTATTTCACTATTTAACCAGTTAGAAAATGATAAGGGGCTAAGAGGTCTTCGTCAACAAAATGGTCAAGGTTTTGTTTTTCATCAGGAGGCCAGATGAGATGGGGGGATGGGCAGCACACAGACAGGAGCTGCTGTGTATTATTACAGCCTGTTGCAGCTGTTCGGGCTTTAAGCGACACACAGGAAGAATTAAACAACGAATCCGCTTTTCCGTACGAGAAGTACGAAAGCACGTCGGTAAAGCTAAACTGGGTACCCTTTTGAACGAGGAATTGACATTACATAACACCAAACGACATCTTATGTTACCCCAGTCCTTCATATGATGTTGTGTGTAAGCGTCTAGTGACTTCCTGTGTAATTCTGAATGAAACCGGAACGTTTTTGGGGGGTTTGAAAGCGGCTGGTTTCTGTTATTTTCTCACTTCTCTCAGGAAATACCCGATTTCCAACAAAGGGAAGGAGAGGAGGGTCAGCGATTGACGTCACCAGTCTGGCAACAGGCGTGAAAGCGTCTGTCTATCCCTTCAATGATTGGCTGTTCGGTTTGTACTCGGTACGTGATTGGTCAGCTCTGGGTAAGAACGAGCTACATATCTCCGCTGTAGATTCCATTTTGTTGCAATTCAGACGGAGTGGGGAGAGAGAGGTGGCGCTTTACGGCCACTTTTAACACCACTGAAACTTCGAAGGAAACGGATTTGGAGGAAATATAGCTTGCTGTAGTCTCCTTCATAATCCACCGAGGGAAGTCAAAGGCTTATTTCACATTTTCTCTGACGAAAGGCTTCATCAACCAAGCCTGAAGAAGTCGGTAAGAGCAGCATTTTTTTTCCCTGTGCGTCGTCGCCATATTGAGCTCACCGTTTCTTTGTTTTGGTTCGGTGCCAAAGTAATGTGACCCAGATTGCACAAGCGTTATTTACTTAACAGCAGATCTGGGTCTATTTATCTAAACTCGGCTCGGTAGAAATTATTAATATTAACTGCTTTTGTATACCGAAAATCTGTTACGCGAAGCTGCGCAGGACAAAGCGGCTGCATCGAAAACAAGCTGGGGGCACACAAACAAAGTGGGAAAACATGTCGCATTTTCTTATGTAACATTGTGTTGTGTTGATCCCCAGCAGCTGCAATCTTAATACAACAACTATTATCAGCACGACGCGATGTTTCACTCAGCTGCATTTTTGCAGTTTTAATTATTTTTGCGGTGCTCGGAGCAGTGACGCACTCGGATTTAAAGCTAACACGTCCCCCCTGAACACACCATGCTATGTTTACGACGGAAGCGCACCCTAGCAGCGGGTAAAGCACGACTATTTAACGTTAATATGTGGTATTTTGTTGTTCCCAAAAGGTCTGCGACTTCTTGGAGCATCGTGCGCCGAGGTGAATTGATGTTCAGCTCGGCTCCACGGCCAAACAGCGCTCATTGGCACATGAAAACCTCAGATCTTGCTGGACACAAAAGTGCAGTGAGGAGTAGACTGGAAACTACTTCGAGGACCTGGGGCCCAATTGGAGGTGAAAGATTGAAGAGAGATCTCTGCTTCGACAACTTTCTGACAACAAAGAGGTGAGTCTGGAGCTGTTTTGCTCTCCGTCGTGTGGGGGAGGGGCGGCGCGGGCCTGTTTCTGCACGTAACCCTCAGCTTGTTTTCAAGGGGCGGTGCAAGTGTACGTGCTGTGCGGTCGGATGGGGCACTGCCAAGTTTCACACTGCCTTTAAATGTGCATCACCCTATCAGATCACACGGGATGCGTGGATTTCAGTGCACTTTAATAACATTATGTTCCCGTCCTGCAGGTGACACGTAGTGCAGAGGCATTATGGGAGGTGGAGAGAGGTACAACATTCCAGTTTCCCACCCTGAGCACCCTTTGCCCAAGAAGAACCACCAACTCGGTCGATCGAAGCAGAGAAGCCGTGACCAGAACGGAACAGCAGTATCTGCAGGAGGGGTAGGAGGCCGGCACCACCATGGCCACCGCCGGGGCGACAAAGGCGTAGCCTATCACAGGTCTCCAGAGGCGCGGCAGGCCGTGTCTGCAGAGAAGAGTGCTTCTGTCCGTTTTGCCACCAACTATGATCAGAACTGGGAGGGTGCGGTGTCTCACCTCAACACGCTCCTGGCCACGCAGGGAAGTCCGAGTTACGCGGGGCCTAAGTTCAGCGAGCCGCCCTCGCCTAGCGTGCTGCCCAAACCCCCCAGCCACTGGGTGTCCTTCCCAATGGGCTCCCGTGACAACAGGGAGATGATGGCCTTCCAGCTCAAGAGCCTCCTCAAGGTGCAGGCCTGAGAGGGATAGCCACTCTCGATCATTTTTAAATTGAAGCCAATGAACTGGGACTCTTTTGAGGGCACACACCCACCAGGAACACCTCAGTGCTGTAATACTTTTAACAGTTTTTAGATTTGACCTCTTGTCAGAGTGTTAAGAGGCATTTGCAGCAATGTTTGTTGTGAATGTTTATTCAACACATTTTTAAAAAAGATAAAATGAAGATAAGATTTCAGGATATTACAGCCTTGGAGCCTTGCTGGTTGGTGATGCTTTTTATGGAGTCAGTTTCTGTGACTAATGACAAACTGGATATCCTTTTGTACTTCTGTTTTGTTCTTTTTAATGTTGGCCGCCAAAGCAGATTGAGTGTGCTTCCCTCCCCCCCAAAGAAGGAATATAGTATAGTTCAGGTAAATTCCCACACTTTTATGGTCCATTTCTGTGGACAGACAGTTTTTCTGTTTACGTACGTTTATTGATGATTCTTTAGAGCCGCCTCTAAAGCTTAAGGTGCTAAAGCAAACTCACATTTGTAGCATTTTTTGATTAGGGCCCACCTTCTTTTCTCATAAGTATCTCGTTCCTTCTTTGGGCTGGAAAAGAGACTCAACTGCAGTTCTGCAGGGAAAAAAGGCTATCTTACTGGAGGTAATAAGCTGTAGTGAGTAAGTGCAGGTAAAAAGTATAACCTCAAATTGAAGGGTAATAAGAGACCATGGCACACGGGCCTTGGACGGACAACTCCTGTACCTTTTTTATTGCGCTGTGCGCATATGCACTATAGAAGTTGAGCTCGTCTGAGGCCCACAGTACTCTATCATAGCATTATTTTGTACAAGTCCTTTTTGTTGTGGTTGAAAGATGTATGCTGTGTGTAACCAAAGCAATGTTTTTGCTGCATTGTTTTTCTTTTTCTTTTGACATTCTCTGTGTGGTCAGCATTGTTGCTACTGCCACTTGCCAGCCCGAGTGGTGAATGGGTAAGTGTCCCCGAGGTCACTTCTGCCTGTTCATCTGTTTTAATCAGTACTGTTGTTACTCCCCAGTTTCAGCCTATTATGGACAATGCTGCAGTTCAACATGCGGAAGAGGGCCAGGCTTGTGTGGGACTGATCAGTTTCACTTTCAGAGTCATAAGACATGGTCCTGTTGGCTGTACGCATTAGCATGCAAGGTATGGCAGAGCTGAGGACGGTTTCTGAAGTGAAGTGGCCCAAGGGACTCGACATGAGGCAGGAGGCTGGTGTTTATGTTTACACAATAGGTCTCAGCTGTTGACCATCCCATAATCAACAGGCACTCTGCCTCTTGCCTCTAGTTTACCCTCTTGCACTGCAATCAGACAAGTTTTTAATAAGTTACAGGTCAGGATGCTATTGAAATGATGGAGGCGTAATTGACTATCTCCCTATGGATTCTCTATTTTTGTTATTCAATCCTCTATTGAGGCTCTCTTTGCTTTCCCTTTGCAGAATTGGAGCTGTTTATGGCCAGCCTAAAGATGACAAAACAAAGTATGAGAGCTTGTTAATGTGTTCAAGAGCCATGTATATAATGAAATGTATAAAGTACTTGTAGCATATGTACATTTGCAGGCCGAGTTTGAGGCCTGTCTGACAAAAGTATTTTTAGTAATAACACTGAATGTATAAGACATGCTAAGGACATGTCTTGACTTCAATACTGAAGAATATTTTTGTTAAAAAAAAAAATCTGCCTATAGCATTTGTCAGTACCCCTGCACTGTTATCTTTCCAGAGATCTTGCACATGTTTTTTATTGTTTTGTATTATGCAGTGTAGGGTGAAAAATGCTAAAAGCAAATTAAGAAAAACTGCAACAATGTCAATTGGATCCTCGAGGAGACTTGCTTATGTATGGATTTGAGTTCTGAATGTGCTTACAGCACGTAAGCGTGACGCTTTTAATCTTGAGTTGACCTGTTTGTGCCTAAGTTGAAACCCATCTTGAAACTGACTAGTTTCATGAAGTGGCAATGCCACAAATTGACCAAATGTTTTCACCACAACCATCTTCATTTCTCAGCTGTTCTTCCGCCAGCTGACAACTGAACATGGTCCCATATTGTAGAATTACTACCTGCTATTGGTTCATGTAAACATTTTCTTTCTTGCCCTGATGAAGTCATGCATTGCAAAGTCTCCTTATTCTAAATTTGAAATGTGTAATGAATTGGCTGTTAATTTGTCCCTCTGAAATGTCACTGAAGATGAAAATGCCCTGTTTAAAGATTGGTATCAATTGGTGTTTGAAAAAAAAGAATACATTATGAATTGATGACAAATTTTTACAAAAAAAAGAAAATAAATCCCTTCCCCTTCCCCCCCATCTTTGTCTGTGTTTGAGTATCTTCTAACTCGGTGCTAACATTTCTCTGTAGGGGATCTGAATAACCTAAGAACAGACCTTTGGTGTTCACTGCTATCCTAGTTACACTTAGACATTTAAAAAAATAAGACCAGAGATAATTTCTTCCTTTATTGTCGAAGCATATCAAGTAAAACCATTAAAACAAGGATACCAAGGAACACTTAAAATATTGAACTGTTTTGATCACTGAACAAACTATGAGACATGAAAGCAGCTCATCTTGAACATTTTTCGCACAAAATACTGGAGTATTTGGGAGCAACTATTTCATGTCATAATATAGCTATTATAGTGTACAGTTGGCCTGCTGTATATTAAGAAATGCCACTAAAACCAGGCATCTGAGGCCAGTGTATTTAGTGAATACTGGTAAATCAGGGCCTGAAGTTACATTTTTATTCATACAAGAACAATAGGACCAGACTGAGATGGACATACTATATCTGAATGAAAATATTGATAAATCAAAAGTACAAAAATAGTTTTGGCGACACCAAACCGTAGCATTCCCTACAGCAACCCACATTACGCAAGTCCAAAAAAAAAAACCCCAGACACACTGACCAGGGATCAACTGCTTTTCATCAGTCACTTCAGAACAAAAACCTTTCTCACCGTGCTAAAAAAAAAAAATCTCTGCTGTGCTCTTCCATTTGGCAAGAGACTCCTCCATAATGTGATGATAACAAACATAGAGCAGAAAACTAATAATAGTCAAAAGCTGAAAAACATCCTTGAATACAGATTAATATAGCTTTGGAGGAACAGACAGTCAGTGACCCCCAGACTTGCGTCCAGCCCAGGACCTGGAGCGAGAGCGCGACCGGGACATGGATCTAGAGTAGGAGCGGGATGGAGATCGTCCCACAGGCGGTTTCTGCGAGCTGGAGGTTGGGTGGAACTCTTCAGCCGGGCTGTGGGACCTGGACTGGCTCTTTTTGCCTTTAGGCCTGGATCTGGAGGGTGAAGGGGAGTGTGACACGGAGTGGCTACGTGAGCCTGGTTCATGGTGTGTCCTCTGGTGGTCACGGGGAGGACCTCTGTACCTGATAGGATGGTCATTACTCATTAATGATAAAACACATGCACTGTAAATCTTGGAAGAGTACAATAGTCCTTGCTTATTTTAAAGTACTGCAAGATGATAAATTAACCTACTTGTCATTTTCGTGGCTTCGGCTCCGTCTGTGTCGACTGTAGGACCGAGAGCTGTTGAGGGAACAAAAACAAACCAGTTCTTCAGGTTCACTTCTTTGAAGACGATGTGCTCCACTTCATATTCAGGATGAGAGAACAGTGAGTTACCGTGACTGAGCAGTGTGTGGTTTCCTGTATGACGACAGTGGTTTATGCTTGTTCCAGAGAGGCTCGTCAGAATATGTAAGTTAACAATAAAACAAGGATCACTGTGGCAGCACTGGGTCACCACCAGGCTCAGGGACAGCTTCATCCTGCAGCCCATAAGACTGCTGAACTGTTAAGCTCATTACTGTCACTTTACCTGCACTGCTACACTATACTTTATAGAGTGAGTGAGTGAGTGAGTGAGTGAGTGAGTGTGCGTGTGTTTGTGTGTGTGTGCGTGTGTGTGTGTGTGTGTGTGTGTGTGTGTGTGTGTGTGTGTGCGCGTGTGCGCTTATATCTATCTATCAATCTAGATAGATAAATAGACACGCACACACACACATTTCAGTCTTTAAGAAGTATTTAGATCTGATACCCAGCCCAAAGTTTTACAATTTTGTTTGAGTTACTGTAGGTGAAATAAAACAATGTTGCTATCAACTCACTCTCTGGGGCTCTCCGACCTCCGAGGACGGCGCTCATAGGAGGGGCTCCGGGACCTGTGTCGATCATAACTGCGGCTCCGGGACCGTCTTCGGCGGCTATCCCGATCATCGTCGTAGCGGGAGAAACTGCGAGGGGAGTGGCGCTCCTTAGACTTCATCTGGTTTGGGGCTTGATGGACAAATTTACATCAGGCAATCACATAAAACAATATTTATGAAAAATACTGAATGAGGCTTTACAAAAGTTAATCGTATGCTGCACAGGTAGAAAAGCAAATTGTTCATACTCTTTCGGTCTCCCTGGGCGAACTGGATCTCGATCTGACGTCCACAAACCCATTTACGGTCCAGGTTGTGAAGAGCGTCCTCTGCATCTCGCACATCTTCAAACGTGCTGTACTGTTAAGGCCTTTTATATTGTAATTTGGAAAGCTGGGACAGAGAAGGCTGCACACATGTACAACAATTACAGACACACAAAAAAAGGCTGCAACACAGGTTGACAGCTCTGTGAGACACAGCTACTGTACTTAGACCAGTGCAATGTTTAAAAAAAAAAAAAAAAAAATCAGCTTTTTCAGGTAATGATTCAAAAGTGAAAATTAAACAAAAATTATTGTCTTCAATCTGAAACTAAACAACATAAAAATGAATCAATAGACCTATTTGTGATTTCAAATTGTGAGGACAAGACAAATACTGAGTGATCAGATTCGGTAGGATACAAAAAGTTTGGCTTGTTACCTTTAACATGCTTGACCTTTGACCTTCAGCTTGATCTTTATTGTCTTGGCAGAAGAACTTGAGGTTTCCTGCTTGTCTTTGCCCAATAAACACTTTGCTTTTCCTCCCTTTTGGTTGTCAAATGGAAGCCTTGGTGCTCTCTTTTCTCGTCTTTGTATCTTCATGCTTTTGCTCTCTCTTTATTTTTCCCAATTCCACTACTGCTTGTTGCCTGGGTGTCTTTGGCTTGAATCTACTCTACAACCGCCTTTCAACTTTCTTTGGTGTGGAGTCTCCAGAACTGTATCTTTACAATTCTAAGGCAACAACAGAAGAAATATTGGTTAGGAATATGTAAACAATATACTAAATAACAAAATAATTCTTAGAAAATAAATTTACATTTAAAAAAAAGCATTCCCATGCAATGGGACAAACACTTGTGATATAAAAACAAAAGGTCAGGTGTCGTTGAACCCAGTGCAACCAAAAAGTCAGATTTAATGCTTTACAATCCCTCTGTGAAAACACAGTTTCCTCATAAAACTAAAAGAATAAAGGATATTGAATGTAAGCAAATCCTCTTGTCCGCCGTGTATAGAAGTCAAGTGGAATGTAGACATCTACAATAGGTCCATAACGACCAAACTCACGTCGTAAATCCTCTGGCCTAAAGTGTCATGAAATAAGCACATTTATTCTGCTGGCTACCAAATGAATTGAGCTGGAGCCCAGTGTGCAAGGTATACACAAGATCTGGTACCAGAACAGCAAATGACAATATTTATTTGCAGACAAATGCAATTACTTTCCCACTTGAAAGGGAAGTTTCTTCATTTAAAATGTGTAAATGTACAAATAAAAACCCAGCCAGGAAACTTCACATACCCACAGCAGCCATAAAAGCCAGAAATAGCATGCACTATTAACAGAGGTGTCAAAGTTACCTGAAAATGACGACCATTTGGCTACATTTACTACAGTAACATTTCAAAGTGTTTTGGAAAAGCACCACTGATTAAAAGAAAAGCTCATAAATGTGTCAGAAATACAAAGTGGGACAGTGATCTGTGGCCTGTCCACTTGTTCTCATCTATTATCAATTCCTTTTTGAAGAATTATTTAAATATGGAAATGTTATCATATGATGACTTTGGGGTCAATGCAAAATAGGACACTGAAAAAATTTCCAGTACAACCAGGATTATGTACATGAATTGTCGGGAATTATTCTGTAGAAAACACTTCCAAGGTCAGAACAAGGTCTGTGCAACTTTGGTTTTGGAGGACAAAATTCCATTCATATCCACTGTCGGGTTCCAACAAACAATTATTTTAACTGTTGTCTAATTTTTTGATGAATCAATTAGCTGTTGTGTCTATAAAATGTCAGAAAAATGTTGATCAATGTCCTCAAATGTCTTGTTTTGTCCACAAACCAAAGATAAAGTTAACTGTCATTGAGGAGTAAAGAAAGTAGGAAATACCCACATTTAAGAAGCCAGAACCAAAGAGATTTGCAAAAATAGCTGCTGATCAGTTTAATGACAACTAATCAATTAGTCATTGCAGCTCTAACGCTTTTTATTGGAGTGGTAGTGGTTTCACACTGTGAAACCGTGGCACATAAATCCTAAACTACTTGCACAGAAAAGTGGCAATGTATTTTGTTGGATGAACTTTAACAACACTGTACAAAATCGGTGTAATTAATAGCAGAAAACACAAAAAGATGATACTAACTAAAATGGCCAAACAGCTACTAGTACACCTTACATAGCTATGCTTGTAGTCTTAACGTAATGGAAATTGGACACACGTTCGATGAGAGGCTAACGCTATCAGCTAAATGACATGTTCAGCATTTACTTTGCATGCACGTAACGTAATTACAACAATATCGTTACTGTAGTCACAGCTGATAATTAATTCATGTCCATGATATAAACAACTTGCTTTTTTTGGAGGACTAACGTTAACTTCGGTTTCAACACCGCAGCCTTTCAGCTTCCATGTTTGCTAGCTAGCTAAGTATCAGCTAGCGTGTGCGGGGAAATGTGTTTAATGAGAGCTGTTGACAGACATCTGAGGCAATATTTGGTGAAAAATAACTACCACACACTTTCCGCTTCCCTTTTTAGCATCACGCGCAACGTTGACGTCAATTAAACATTCTGATCGTGACACATGTTTGCTAACTACCTAGCATCACGTTAGCTTAACCACTCTTTCAAATACACGCCAGCAGGGTTAAAAAGACAACATACCTAGACTCGTCGGCGATGTTTCTTACGAAGAGAGACGTATTAGGCGGCCTCAGGTACCTCGCCATTTTAACCACCCGCTACTATAACTTGGAGGCCGTGAAATTGTTTATTACAGCTATTTTTTTTTAACCAACACTAATAATTTACCGCAGCTGACGAGAACTACGTGATCAGCGTTGTCGTCGTACTGCGCATGCTCAAAGATGCACAGCCACGAAGGCATGCACACCCCCATGGATCTATTATAAGGTCTTGTGCAGTAATACATTCTTGGCACGCACACACACACACACACACACACACTAACCTAATATCAAATGATCCTATTATTTCACTTTAAATTATTCCATTATTGTCTTGCATGCTCGTTGTTCATTGCTTGCCTGTCAGATGAGTTAATGAGGATGCTGGTCGAAGGCCTTTGCAAAGACAGCCATGCATGGGCATTTGCGCAAAAGAAAAATACAAAACACACTTATTAAGCGACTCTTTTATTTAAATACACATTGGTTTCTGCACTGCCAAGGTTACATCTTTTTGCTCCTCCTGACGAGAGTTGTTGAGCCCATGGTCAAAGTCTGGCAAAGGATAAGGAAAAAAGAAACATGTTTAATTTGTGGGCTGCAGATAAATTACATTACTTAAGTCTATGATAAATTAAGGTGAAACAATCAACAGTGAGTTTTTATTTTATCTGATCTTAAATAATGTGTGCTCAAGAAACAGCAAGTTCTGGTAAGATATACGTTACCTCAACCATCTCTCCTCCCTTGAGCTCCTGGATGTGGCAGAACTTGCCAGTTTTGCAGACCATTTTGCCACCCTCCATATTGACAACGCACTATAGGTCAGAAGAGGGCACAATACACATCAGAAATACCCCAAAACTGCATGGACCAAAAAGAAACTGAACAGAACACGGACATGCACATCATCATCATCATCATCATCATCATCACTACCACAAATAATAGACTTCATGAGATACTGCACATTCATAGGCTCATTCTTCAAAAATTCTGCAGACTGTACTAAATCAGGCAAAATACTAAACACTGATATCACATTAAAACCTTTTGAAGCTGATATGTGTCTTGCAGCATAAAAAAATCATTTAGAATTACACACCTTGAGCTTCTTGCCGTCCATGGTGGTGATATCAGCCTCCTTGCCGATGGTAAAGGAGTTGGTCACAGTCTTTCCAGGGGTCTTGGAGGTGACAACAAAGTCATTGCCATTCTGCTTGATCTCAGTAATTGGCTTGATATCCTTGGCCATCTTGATGACATCTGCTGGAAGTTCTGGTAAGATATTGCATGAGCTTTTGTTAATTCCTGCAATTTACTTCTGAGGACTGATGACTCTGTAGACTGCAAAGCTATGTTGTCTGTGAGTTTATAATGGTTAGAGCACTTTAACCACATCAATATAGCTACTTTGTCTTCAGCTACCAATGATAAGAAATGTAATATTCCATATATGCCAACTCCTGCAGCTCTAACAGTGACTCTAGTTTGTTTTTCTCACCCATGGCCTTGAGGAACTCCTCATAGTTCTCCTGGGAGTAGACCTGCCATGTTCCATTGAAGTCCATGTTTTCTAGATCTGGATTCTCCTTTACCAAGGTGGGCTGGAGGCTGTGACAGCTGTGTGAAGCTCAACACAATGTGGAGGATGTGACTGCATTGGCACACCTTCTTATACAGAAAGGAAGGGGGGTCTCAGTTCTATGTCTAATGAGTAACAAACCCCTCTGAGGTAATCATTGCTATTTGAACAACCGGGAGTTCACGTACTCCTGTTTCATCAAACCTTACCTTCCACCAAAGACGAATTTAGACAGTATTTTTGTCACGTGTGTTGAAGAGCTTCACTGATAAGAAATATGTACAGATTTTTGGACGTCCATCCAGTGTTGGAGGAAGTACCCAGGTCCTTTACTTCAGTAAGAGTACTAATATCACACTGTAAAAGTACTCTGTTGCAAGTAAAAGTCCTGAATTGAAAATGTTACTTAAGTAAAAGTATGCATGTATGATCAGGAAAATTTACTCAAAGTATTGTCTGCAAAAGTATTCAATGCAGAAAAATGTCATCTATGACATTATACTATTATCAATCTATGCATTCATGTAAACACAGGATTTCACTGTTGTAATTGGTTGAGCTGGAGTTCATTTTGAACAATTTTGTGCAAGACTGCAACTTATAACTCTTTTCAATTTTTCATTAATCTGGTGATTATTTTCTCCATTAATTGATTGTTTGGTTTGTAAAAAGTCTAAAAATAGTGACAAATGCTGTCACAATTACCTAGAGCTCAGAGACACGCTCTTGTTATTTGGTTTGTACAAACAGGGCAAACCTTCAAAATGATTACAGATAATATATTTTGATTAATTGACTAATCATGTCTGCTACTTCAATAAACTGTTGAGTAGTTTAATTTATAACAAAACATCATATTTTATAAACTCTTCTTTTGTTTTATGTGTAATTAACTTTTTTTTGACATGACTAGTAACTAAAGGCATCAAATAAAGGTAGTGAATAAAAAGACAATATTTCCCTCTAAAATGTAGTAGAGTAGAAGCAGAAAGAAGCACGAAAAGAAAATGCAGTACAAGAAAGCAGAAGAAAGTGAAGCAATTACCTCACATCTGTACATCAATGTACCTCCACCACGTTATACATCAACACACTTACAGTAAATCAAAGAGGAAGAAATCATGAATGCCACTTATTGTAAAGTTCTCAGGGCTCCAAGTGGAGTATGGTAGGATGTAGGACAGTAACCTTCAGGATGAGAATCAGAAAATGATTCTGTTTAATACACTAGCATAAACTAAATATTTGCCATGTTTACATGTATTTATTTCAGGACTTGTTCACTGAACATCAGAGCTTAATTGAACTTATGGATGTCTGCAACCTTTGTGCAGTGTGCTGTTGAACTCCAACAGAATGACCGACAGGGGCCTAGTATGAGGGTTAATGACACTGCGGACTGTTTGTTTTTAAGTGCAAGACACAATCTCTGCTTGCAAAACCATTCACAAATACATCTCTAGTGCACACTGTCTTTAATACTTGATTAAGACAGTATTTGTGTGAAAAATAATATACTTGTGAAAATCACTTGAAAATCGCTTTATTGACTACACACACAAAGTGATACATATGATTCGCCAAAAGCAGTTTTTGTTATGAATGACTTTAGTCAACATTTAATTGGAGATAATTAAACAATGAACAGATGAAGACCACACGTGAAAATCATCTAATATGGATAAATGATAAAATATAATGTGACAACAGCACAAATACGGGAGTCAGCAAACTACCTCTGTAATGTCAGTTAGAAAGCAATGTGATATAAGCCATATCCTGCAAATTAACTTGCTTCCAGTTAATGTTAGCTAACATTAACCACCATAAGCAGCAGGTCACTTATGGCAACATCCAGTTGCTGATGGCTATTGTAAGCTAACATCTTCAAACATTAGCTACTATTGCTAATTTTAGCTGATGTAACATTCAGTTGCTTATGGTAGCTATTGTTAGCTAACATCACTTAACACTACGGTAGCTAATGCCAGCCGGCGTTAGCTAACATGCAGCTGTTTATGGGAGCTAATGTTAGCTAATACCAGCTAATGTTAGCTAGGCTACCTAAACCACTAGACATACCAGACCAAATAACTCTGTAACAGCTAATCCTTGAGTGTGTTGAATTTGACAGTGGTTCATTTTACTGCGTCTGAACTCAGCTTTTCATTTCTTAGAGAGACATTATGTAATTTCTTTTTCAAAAGTCTTCTTCAGTAAAGAAACATTCTTTATATCAAACGCCCATGAAGTCAGCTAAATGACTTTGCAAATCTGCAGCTCAATCACAGGAGCAGCCTGAGTATGACATTTTTAATGGTGTACACTGTCTAGTATTTAAATTAGATAGACAATTAGGAGACTATGGGAGATTACATTTTTGATTAAGTCTCAGTGGAAATTCTAAATAACATCCCCTCATCCTCAATAAAGTTTGCTAATGCACCATCCCTTACACCATCTACTGTAACTATACATCTGCCTATCTATCCTTTGTAAATATCTCAATCTGAAACATAAAATCCCTGCAGAAAATTAATTCCTGACTCAGTTTGCATTTTTAACCCATCTCTACAGCGTTTGCTGGAGGCTTCTCCCCACGCTTGTAAACGCTCACGGTCACATCGACTGTTTCAGAGCCATACTTATTGCGCACAAAGATGCTGTATTTTCCAGAATCCTCCATGTTGACGTTGTTGACAGTGATGGTGCTGCACTTGGGTTCCTTAGTGATGGTAAATTGGTTCTGGCTAACAATCTCCTTGTCGTTCCTAAGCCAGAAGACCTCCGGGGCTGGCTCTCCGTCGATGAAGCATGTCAGACACAAAGACTGAAGGGAAGATGAGTCAAGAAAATATGAAATGATAGGCCACAGAAGGATTAAATCTGTAAAGATTGAACTGACACGATTGAACTGATACAGCCACAGGATGATTCTTGCACACCTGCCTTACACAAAAGGATGACAATAACATCACAAAACAATAGTATTGTGCATGAATGTGTCTCTAAGTAGTAGTGTCTGGTTTTCCTGACAATGTCATACCTTGCCCTCCCTAATGGCCACCACATCAGGAAGACCCTTTGTCACTTTGGCTCGATCTGAAACAAAACAAGCGACAATGACTCCCCGCTGACATTCCACTGTAGAATCTCTGAATATATCTTGTGGACAGAAATAACACATAACCCATGACTCACTTTTCTCAGCAATGGCTACCTGCCTGAGGTATGAAAACAGAGGGTCAAATCAATATGACAGTGCACAGTGTCAGGCAACAACAATCTATGCTGAAATGTTTTTAGTGAGTAGTTTTCAGCTATTAGTCTGTCACCTCTGACTGCTCCGTGTTTACTGTTAGTGTCACAACAAGCCATGGCAAATACATCATCTACCACATGTAGTGCAGCACTTACTTCAACCTCTGGTGCTCCAGCAAGGCATCAGCAAAGGCTGTTGGAAATAATGGTAATAATCAAGACTGACTATATTAAAATCTGAGCACATCTGCTCTGAAATCCGCTCTCAATCGAAAAATGTGCGTCATCTCCACTCACCCTGTCCAGACAGGTCAAGATAACGTTTGTGTGTCTCTTTGCCGTCAAACATCTCCAAGGTGTATTTGCCTTTATCGTTCTCTGTTGGGTTAAAGACTTCGATCCAGACTTTCTGCATACTGCTGCCAGGCTTTGTCCTGGCTTCCTGATCAATCCTCTTCTCCCTGCACAGAAGGGGACCATAGATGCATTTTGTTGCTACTGGTACCAAAAAGTTGCATGTTGAGAACATACTCAGTTCAATGCAGAGAATAAATACCAAGTAATGTGTAAACATTGTAGTTGGCAAATACAGTTTCAGTCCAGACTGGAATCATATAAAGCCTTTCAGGACCAAGAGGATTTGCCAGTCTACATCACACTAGTTAGATTTTATTCAGTTCATTGTTTATTATTTTGTCAAGACTATCCTTAAATCCCCCAGCAGGTGGTGCTAGTAGCCTTCCATAAGAAACTGGTTGCACCCGTAACCCTGCAGTAATTTTGTTTTAGTATATATACAGTTGTTCCTTTGAATAATTGCCATTTTTTTTAAATCTAATAAAATTGAAATTCAGACAATGTTGTTCCACCTTGTGCTTTTCACATTTTCCCATTAAATAGATTTTTTCTAATTTATTCTTATTTATTATTTGATCTCATTCCACAGTGTATGACATTATCTTATATATTCTGTGTCAGTTTGTTCCAAACCTTTATTGAAGCAATGTGGCGTTTACAGAGGGTGAAATATTCAAATCCCATATTTATTTTATATGTCTTTTTTTATCATTTTATGCAAGTTTATCCAAAATTCAGAGGGATTCATTTGCTGTCTTTGGAGACTTTAGACCTCCTGTAGAATTTTAAATAAAATTCTGTTGAACAAAGTTTGACTGCACAGAATTAAGTCCAGCGTTCTACTGAATCGATTATACGTGGGATGAACCAGGTGTTTGGTGTCCAGATGTGCCCCCAGCTGCCACATAAAAACACTCTCATTCAAACATCAAGATCCAGTTCTACTGTCACATTTAGATTTAGACTTAGTGGTTGAACTTTAATAAGTATTTTAAAGGTTGAACTCTAGTAAAGGAGACCCAGAATGTGACACGATGAAGAGAAATGTCACAGTAAATTAATAAAGCTCTCACTACCATTGGGTTTTCTCTGCGTGTGCATGTGCAGCTGTCAGGTCTGTATGTGTGGCTTCTTTTTTCGATGTATGATGTGTCACATGTTGGTGACCCACAGTAAATTACCAGCCAAAGAGACAGCTGCCATGCTGGTAACAGTCATAGCTGTGCATCTTCCTTTAGCTTGGCATTTACAGTTACACCATTTTGGTTTGCAGTACACAACGTGACCACACTGTCACATGATCCTGAAGCTATAA
This sequence comes from Chaetodon trifasciatus, assembly GCA_037975065.1. Taxonomy (NCBI): domain Eukaryota; kingdom Metazoa; phylum Chordata; class Actinopteri; order Chaetodontiformes; family Chaetodontidae; genus Chaetodon; species Chaetodon trifasciatus. The sequence goes on from JBBMOE010000068.1 coordinate 1,186,767, forward strand.
TAGATTTAAAGCAACTTTTCATTTGCTTTCCTGCGCATGTGTGTCTGCACATCTGCTGGATTTTCAACATTTTTATTCATGACTTATTTAAATTTGGTCTTTTATAGAATCTAATTAAGTTTGGGATACTTCCTCCTTGGCAGCTTGGTCAGAGAGGTGCTCTGTATGAGGACTCACTTGAAGTGCCAGCTGGTCTTCAGGTGGTTTATATAGTATTTGAGTGAGCAGTAGAGCTTGAAACCTTCAGCGGTGCTCTGAATCTTCAGTGGGCTGGCTGACATTGCTGCAGAGACGGCGAGAGAGAAAAAGGTTGAGCTCTTGATTATTTGCATACATTTCAGTTTCCTTGGCAATTTAAAACTGTATTTTTTTTTATTTGTGGAGCACAACACATTAATATTCTGAAACAACACAGACTGCAAATAATTAACATGGCTTTCAGTTGTATTATCCTCATCCCAACACAGCACATCTGTTGTAAAAAAAAAAAAAAAAAAACTCATTGGCACATTTCACAAAGGTTGTTCTGTAAAGAAGAGCCTCCAACTGTGAATAACTCACCACACTGTTTACTCAGCTGCTGGAGAAGCTTGTCATACTCTGTGAATAAAAAGAACAATTAAGCGTTCAGGCAGTGTTTATATTGCTTTTGGAACTCAATAAATACTAAATACAAGATTAGAGGTAGGGAGTTGAATGCTGAGGACACATAATAAGATAAGAAGAAGAAAGAAAAGACATTTATCACCTCACTTATCGCCTACTCAAATGTACACAGGAACAAATGGAGGTTATTGTTATACTTGCTCACCGTCATCCAGTAACTCCAAGGTACTGACGTCCTCTCCTCTCCTGTCTGACACCACAGCTCTGTATGAACCTGCCTCTTTCTTGGTGACCTGGTGGAAAAACATCCATGACATACTGATAATTCTGGAGTACAACCCAACAGTGTAATTCAGCTTTTATTTCCAGTTTAACCTTAAAATTCACACTGAGATGAACAAAGACTTATGTAGAAATCCTATAAACATCAACTGTCTTACAGTCTGTTTATCTTGTTTTCTCTAACAACACAAATGCTGATTCATGTTTGTCTGAACTCCCAACTCCCTTCAGCACCTCTAGAAACCTGAAACTAGAGCAGAATCATTGTGAATACCTGTGGGATGGTGAGTGTGCTGACCCCTGACGACTGGTCATACACAACTTGGGTCACCGCCGTGCCCTCTTTAAACCACTTGAGGGATGTGTCCTTGTTTGTATTTGTCACCTGTGCATGGAGACATATACCATACCTGAAACAAAAGTGTGACCGCTGTCCTCTAAAACTGATTGGTTTAAAATCAATTGGGCAATTTTTTGTACTAAATGGAACCATGTGTGCGGATGTTATCGTATGTTATAGAGATAATTTAAAGGAAAAGTTAGACATTTTGCTTACTTAGATGATAAGATTGATATGACTCTCATGTCTGTCCAATCAATGTGAGGCTGGGGCAAGAAGTCAGTTAGCTTAGCTTAGCATGAGATGAGAAGATGAGAAACAGGGGCAAGAGTCTACCTAATTAACATGAACATGCAAAAAATGGCACAAAGACTTCAAGAAGTTGCCCAAAATGTCAAACTATTCCTTTAAAAAGTATTAATAAACAGCACACATTGTCTTGGCTCTGAATGATGTGTGAGCTTAGCTACACATTGGCAAACCCTCGTAAAAAACAAATAATTTCATAAGTAACAATGAAAGATGAAACATTTCTGGGTTCTTGATATGATGCTATGTTCACTCTGTTGTTGTTGCCATGAGAAAATGTATTCTGTAAAATGTAAAAATGTACCTTGCACTTTATAATCAGTTCACAATCCTCATTTACACTCCATGACAAGAAGTCCTGGAAATAGGGTCCTTGGAAAACAAAACATATGATTATCCATCAGAGAAACAGCGACCATCAGATGATAATTCATTCAGGGCAGCTAATGAAACACTAATGCTTCATAATACGTCAATTTAGGATAATTGTGGCAAGTTATGGCTGTGTGATAAACCAGCGTACTGGCAGTGACATGTGTCTCATTTGGATTAATATCTCCTGTGCATCATCTTGTTCTTCATGTAATAGACAAAATGTGTCACATGGGCTTTGAGTCTCTCATGGACTTTGAATAGTGAACATGGTGTGAGATAGTCTATTTGCACAAGCAGGCGCTGGGACATTGGCTTCCACACACAAAAGAGTTGTATAGTTTGTCCTCATCACACCTGAGAGCGCAGGGAATGAAAACATGGACTTGAGTAGCACCAAAATCTTTCTTTCTTTCTATCTTCATGTGACTGTTAAGTCTCAAGAGGTCTGGAAAAGGCGAAGCAGCTGTGTCACAAAAATCATCAAAAAGCTACTACAACAATTGGATGCAATCTTCACCTTAGAATGAGATGAAAGAGAGTCATGTTTGTATCTTTCTAAGCATCACTTGCTCATGTTATAAAACACTGATACCACAGCAGTAGGTTAAAGACTCACAGAATATTTACTGCAGTGGGACCTGATTTGAGTGCCGTTGAGCCGCCCTAGCCCAGCAGAAGCAGCTCACATTGTATTTACAATAGAGTTTATTACAGATGTTTGGAGGTTTCTCACCAGACTTCCTTTGGTGGTCACGTCGGTTTGCTTCAGCCAGGGCCAGCGCCTGACGGAACTCTGACAGAAACACAAACAAAATCAAACTGAGCGCAAGACAAAGTAGAATCTCATAGGTCATGCAGAGAGAGGAGATGATAAAGGTTGTTGTTTCCAAAAGAACCTCAACTCCATTTTAAACTGCAGAACCAGGGGTGCATGTGTGGGTGAAGACAGTGGATGGATCCAAATATGGATCGTAAAAATACACAAAAATAAAAACAGATCAGAGCAGCACAGGTCACTGATGTGCTGCACAACAACAGAATACAAAAATGTTGCACTTATACAGCAAGGCAGGACACCATGAGCTAAGACAAGGCAAAGAAACAAGATAAGTACAGGATAATTTGTTCTTTTCCAAAAGAAATTGGAAAAAAAATCTCTTTCTTTAAGTCATCATGGCACAAATTAGACCCTCTAATTGTTGAGGATGAACGAGGCAATTAAGAAGATCAGATATTTGCCATCCAGAAATAATTGCTCCATGAATGCAGACATTAACTTCCTGAAAAACTGTTATTTGCAGGGAAACGCCATCGTTAATGCGACCTCATCAAGTGGAACACCATCACACAGTTTTTAACTCTTTCAACTCTCACTTACAAAAAGAAATTATCACGTTCTCCACAGCTCGGGGGTCCCGGTGGTCGAGTGAGTTTTATAACTGCAATATCATTAGCTTGATTCTGTCCGAAATTAGTCAAACATCCTGAGTTAAGCTAACAGTTTAACTCATTTTGACTCAAAAGGAGCCAAAACGGGAGCAGGTCAGTCTAAAAAAACGACTTTCAGATGGATTTTATGTCCCTACACACACAAAAAGTTGAACACTAACCACCACAGTTTGCAGTAATCAAGGCCCTCTTATGATAAACAGCTCAGAAAACTGGGAGGGTAAAAGTACAAACTGCAAATAAGCTTTTTAAAAACCCATGGTTGTACTACAGAGTGTTTGCATTGCAAATTTTATTTCTAAAAAACAAATTTCAGCAGAATATTGGATTTTTTTATTCATGGATTTAACATTCAAAACAAACACTGACCTTTCCACATTTTCCTGGATGAGAAACGAAAATAATGAGCCCTAGAAATGTCCCTCCCGGGGCCATAGCGGGGACTTTAAAAGCACCGAGGTCATGAGGCAACAATGCGGAGGAGACACCAAAAAAATTATTGGTGTGATTTCTCATATTTTATTCAATGATTTTCTCAGTAAACTGCGATTCCCAACATGAATACCTAAATGTTTAAAAAGTCTGACCTGCTCAGCCAGGAATAAAAACATGGTGGGGAAATTCTGACTATTTATTGATCATCCCAAATCAATCACATTTAAATAGCTTGACTCTAAAAGTTAGTTCTTAATTGCAGGATGGCTGCAAAAGTTGCTAAAATTCCCAGAAAAGAATACTGAGGACACGACCTCGGTGTCCTCAGGAGTAGCTGCAGGCCCCAGTCTCAAGCTAACACCTTGTTTCAAAGGAGCAAAGGTAACATTTCATCACTCTGTTGGTCTAAAATGAGCTTATGTGATGCTCCATTTATATGATGCCTGTCATGTTCTACTGTTCCTCTACATTTGTGCTTGTCCTCCATTAGGATCTGTAGCAAAAGCCAACATGATAACTCAGTGGCGAGTGAGTGAGCGCCTTACTTTGATCCACGAAGACCAAAGTGGATTGGTTTTTGGCGCGGCCGTCCCGCAGCTGAGCCGTGTACGAGCCCTCGTCCTCCTGCGAGAGCTGATCAAACAGTATCTCCACCAGACCTTTGGCCTTGTCGAAGTTGATCCTACGGTGCTGCAGAAGAGCAAACAAGCATTGCCACACGTACAGTACACATCAGCTTGTGTGCTGACAGACGACAGCAGATGGCAGGTAGACGCGCTCCTTGCGATCTGCAGTGCAGATGGTTGGTCGCACAGAGCGAGCGTGAATCAGTGCATGAAAAGTGTCTGAAATGACATATGCACACGGCGGATGATATATTCATTTTCACATGCACACACACACACACATAGAGAAACACAAACAGAGACACACAGGAAGCAGCCTTTGAGCTCATTTTCACGGCTTTTATGTTCATCAAGATAAGTGTACGCCTTGCATGTTGATAGGCCTCAGTGGTGGATGTGATTTGTGATGTATGGCAAGCCTAAGGGCCCTAATCAGCCAAATAGCTTTTGAATTCGCAAACCTCAGCTGTGATCATTTAGCAATAACGTGTAATCAGTACTGTTCAGATGGAGCCCTGATATTGGGAAATAATGGCATAAATGAAAATGAAATACAAGTGATGAATGGAGGCTGCTGAATGTAAAATAGTCGCCCGCCTCGCACAAATACGAGCAAACACAGACACACAAAATGCATCTGACAGAGTTGTGAAAGCGCAATAAATACACTGCGTTGTATTTGTTTTTCCCTCTGTGGACACATCAGTGCATGGTTCAATAACCTTGATGGCGGGGCTGATTATTTTTAGCTTGGTGTCATAACATATACCAGTGCTGAGGAGGATTGTTCACATTCAGTTTGTGCTCCTCGATGATAATACTGTTGCTTTATTTTAGGGGGTGAAATCACTGTGTCGCTCTGTTCCATGTTCGTTCTTGTTCTAGCATTACATTATTTTGTCAGTAATAGGATAAGAATGTTTATGAAATTGCCTTTTTGTTTTTGTTGCAAATAGCTACGGCTTTCACGGAGCTGCTTTATGAAAGTGAATGAATTTGGAGGTCAATGCTGAGAATATGTGAACCACATATCAACTGCAAGTATACAGAATATCAGCATGGCTAAAAGAGTGTAAAATATGTTACATATCATGCCATGTACTCGACTGAGCAGTGGGTAATAGTGCTGATCGACTGCCCTGAATCATGTTTTGTTCTCTGTTCATTCCACTTGTGTCTCTCTTTGGCATCAAACCAAAGCCGACACATGAACCAGATGTAGGCTCCTTCTCCACCTTCAGCTCGGTTCACCCTCCTGTCTCCCAGACTTAGAGAAATTAGCTCAGTTCCCAGACCTTTCTGCCGCCTTGCACACCTGCTCTTCATCGTTTCTGGCAGCCTCGTCTTCCTGCGTTCCATGATGTTTATTAAAACTCCAGCAGCTGTTTTTGATTCAGAGTGACTTGTCATAAACACAGATGCATGCAGCGACACACTAATGCTACACAACCACGATCCCTTTTTGACATATCCTCAACTGAAAGCATTTAACGTTTTACCTCATCATATTCATTCATTTTTGTACATATATTCTTATTCTGAACATGTTTCAAACAAGTTGGGACAGGAGCAGCTAAAGACTGGGAAGGATGTGGGATGCTCCAAAAACACCTGTTTGGATCATTCCACAGGTAAACAGGTTTATTGGTAAGAGGTGATCGTATCATGTTTGGGTATGAAAGGGGCATCCTGGAAAGGCTCAGTTGTTCACAAGCGAGGATGGAGCGAGGTTCACCGCTTTGTGAACACATGATTGGATAAAGGAGATTACTACATGGGCTCAGGAACACTTCAGAAAACTGTCACTAAACACAGCTCACCTGAAAGTGATCGCATTTTGTCCCACATTTGTTGGAATCAGGGGTGAATTAGTTGTGTCGAGCTGCATGACATCTGTAAGTTTCCTACTTATTGAGCATGAAAGATTTAGAGATCCATTCATTTGATGTTAGAGATTTCAAAAAGAGAAAGTTATTGATTTTTTTGAGGTTATACAGAAACTCTTGTTGGGCAAACGAGCATGACTTGACTGAACCGGTAGTATAACTCTGCAGTGGTTTCCAGCCTGGGGGACCTGCAGGGTGACATGTGTCGTACTGTCGGAGCTGCAGCAGCATCACAGCATAACCTGCACTGCGGTTCTTACCGGAGTGCTGGAGATTTCTCGGTCATTGAAGATGAGACGGAGTTCAGCGGAGTTGCTCAGACTCTCTGTCTGAAGCCAAAGACGTACATCACCTTTCTCAGAAACCTCCACCTGCCAGCCTGACTTCAGAGCTATCACTGACGAAAAGCAAACAGAGCAGTTCAGGACTGGATAGATGCTGTGATGTGTCTTTACACCATATGTCTGAATGTACTGTCATTTCAAATCACTGCTACAATACCAGTAATTCCTGTTTGTTCATCAAGTTCACTGATGAGAGTTACTCTAATACAGCTGATGAGTCTCATTTCTCTTAAATATCATCTGAGCACTGTTCTCCATGATGCAGTACAAAGCCTTTGGTACATACGTGGATTTCTGACTTGCCAGCTGAGTTCTTTGAGGCGTTCAAGGTCTGGAAAGAAGTGAAACAGCAGCTGAAGGTTAATTAAACTTTGATCAGGACTCACATTTTGTAATGCGTACATATTGTCAAAGTGCCAGTGAGTAGAACGATGGCCCACGTGGCTCTACTCTGAAGCTGAGGGTTGATTGAGAACATATGCTTAGTTGAATGAGTCACCTTGCAGAAGTGCTCACTAGGGGCATAATCATTTGCTTGAGGGAAAAGCTTGATAACCCTTAAAATGAAAAGTCCTGCTGCCGTCAGCTTTTTCAATAACAGTGCTCTTCTCATTGTGCCTGAGGTGCAGCTGCGAATTGGACAAGACAGTTTCCTAACCCGCTACTCTATTTCAGTTTACCTTCGGCAGTGAAGTCGTAACTGGACGACAGGCTCGGGTTGTCGCTCATCTCCACTGTGTAGAGACCCAGATCCTCCTCAGAGGGGTCCGTGAAGGTGAGGACCGACCTGATGGACAAATTGAAAAACAAACAGATGCATCTTGATAGCATCTTCAGCCTCTTGTGTATCTACCCACCCTGCAGGACAGGGCAGGTGCTGCTCTGTGCTGTCAGCCATCAGACTTCACAGTGCTTTCTGTCTCAGTTGTCTTGTCCCACTGAACTTAAATTATTGTTTTACATGCTGCCAGTGAGCAGAACTATACATGACTTCCCTGCAACCAAGAGGCTGGCATTCAGTAGGAAAACCCAGAACTACTCCACCACAGCTAATGTTAATATAAGCTTTGTGTTTACATGTGATTATTACAGTTGAAAGGTAAACGGCATGTTTTAGGCCACTGCCGAACAAACAAGATGGCGCTTTAAGTGTGAAAAGCACAGAGATGCTGAGGGGTGACCTGGCTGAGAGCGAGTCTCCACAGAGCCTGACATCTGGCCATTTTTCTCCCTTATTCATGCAGTCTGCCACAAATTTCTTGGAATTCAAACAAGTAAAGACGCACAGTCCACGTTTCGCTAGGACAACCGTACCGATTCTTCTTGGTTTCTTCCCGAGCTCTCCCGGCGTCGATGGGCTCCGTGTAGTTTTTGCTCCAGAGGAACTTGCTCTCGTCGTTCATCTCGTCAGCCGTGTAACCCAGAAATATGAAGCCGTCATCATCCACTCCAATCTCAATATTTTTGGTGCCTGGGGATGAAAAAGTTGGTTAGTGCGGCTCATACTTTTCAGTTTAGTCTGCAGAGTGCTGCAGACACCATCAGCAAATTTATAGCATCTCAAAGGAGATGAGGAAAAATGGTGTCAGGATGAAATATATTCATCCCATACACATTGTGCACATACTGTATATGTTAATGTATTTTCTCATTTATTCATGCTTACTTTAAGATAAGATAAAACTTTATTTATCCCACGCTTTAACAAATTAAATTGTTACAGGTAACAAGGTAAATATTACACTTTTACCTATTTTGTACTGAATATGTTCTCATTTTAATTTCTAATTGATGTTTTAATTGATTTTTAGCAGTTTTGATCACTGCACACTCCCTGCACACACTGAAAAGTCACATTCATATTCACATATTTTAAAATGTATTTTAATGAATTATGTCCATTATATTTACTGCATGACGTAAATGTGTCAATCTTCTGATTTAATTTCCAGCAAGAATGTGAATAAGTGTATTCACTCCCTCTGAAGGCATCTGTCATGTCTTATTTGTGTACATAAAGATGCTTAAAGGAGGTCCCTAATCTCTAAATAACCAGAGTGAACTGTGTGGATGCTTCTCCCATTATTATATATTGTGCTTTAGTTCCAGCACCTCCAACAAGCCTGGGAGGCACTTTTTTTTTTTTTTTTTTTTTTTACAGCAATTCTGTGTGGAGCCACGATGGCTGACCTGGTCGGGTCTGAGCCGTGACCGGCTCGCTGGCCAGGGAAGCACAGCCCACTCCAGCCTCATTGACAGCCGACACACGGAGACGATAGGTCTGACCTGCCTGAAGACCTGACACCTGGACGTCATAAGAAACACAAGTATTTACTGATTGATCACTGTCATGATTTATAATAATCCAAACATTTGGACACACAAAGGAATGAAACACTGAAGACACTTCAAGTTTCGGCTTTGGATGTTTTTTTTAGAATAATGATTTAATGGCACTTACTGGTATTGAATGCATTATTAAATTGTTTGCCCTGTTAAATCAGGGGAAAAAAAAACTAACTATAAATCATAAAAACTTCAAATACATGAGAGGACTTTATGTCTTTTTATCTTTCTGTTATCGTGAACTGAAGCTTGGAGGCGTTTTTACAGCTTCACTCACCTTGTAATGGGTCTCAGAGATTGGCTTTTCATTCAAAGGAGTCCAGTCGTCTGATTGGTCACCCTTGCTTATTTCCAGCAAATAGCCAGTGACAGGGCTCCTTCCTTCATACAGCGGAGCCGCCCACAGCAGCACCAGGGAGCTGTTACTCACCTCCCTGAACTCCAGGTCATAGGGGCAACCTGAGAGGGAGGAGAGAGGGTTAGAGAGGGAAGCTATGGGGACGTCCAGGTGTGTTTGGGTTCAGAAACCCAGCGGCCAAAAAACATTCAGAACATTTCACACCAAAATAAGCTGCAAGAAAACTAAAAAAAACAAGGAAAAAGTACAGCTCTGTGTCTGTTCCCTCAAGGATCGTACCAAAAACAACCAAACAGGACAACAAGAAGTCATACCAAAAACACATGAGTGATAGGAGCGAAGTGAAAATGACTTTCCTTAATCTACCCCCACTGACTTCTTGCCAGCACGCAGAAGTTCATTTGCTTAATGATTTTCGGTCACTTTTAAATTATTAACGGCGCAGAGGAAAGCCCATTTGCCAAGATTAATGAGCTGCGCTTTAAAAGTGGCATTTGTGTGAGAGCCTCTCTCCATTCTCAATATTAATGTCATAAGACGCTGATATGAGCGGGCCGGAGCTGCCGGGCTGCAGGCGGAGCCACCGCATGCTGGAAGGACTCTGCGTCCCTGCTGTGTGGCTGCCTGTGTGCGTTTGTGTGCTTCGACACACGCAGAGGGTGTGTTTGTAATGCAATGCGAGGGCAGCAAATCCTTGTAAGCCCTGAGATCTGCATTCTCGACCATGAAAATAAATTGGTTAACCTTTGCCTAATACAAGTGAAGCGTCTCATTGCTCGACACCTTTGGATTCATGAGTCATAGCTTTCATAAAATACAGGTTTCATTTAAGCCATTTTTCGCTCCCGGCTTGATAATCAAACTTCTTAAATTTCATATTTTCTCTTTCTTAATTGATCCGCAGGCTTGTATATAAGTGATTTATTTTCATCATTATGAAGATGAGTTTGCAAACTATCATTATTGTTCTAGTCTCCTCCGGTGGCGTCTCCTCCTGCCTCCTCACCTTTACTGTTGCGGGTTGATTTTCTTACTAAAATCTCTCTAAACTTAATTTTTCATACTGTCCAAACACCTCAGTCCTAATGAGAGAAGCGAGGAGTTAGTAGAGAGCCTCCATTTATTGCCATGCGCTCAAAGAAAGGAGCTTAACGAGCAGCAGAGACCGGTGAGTCCAGAGCTTTTTTTTTACCCTGGGTTTCACCTTTCAGGCTACATGCAGGCAGCAATTATTTGCTGGTGGAGGCTGTGCAGCCTGAAAGGAACACCTGCAGACGCTGGGCTGAAAAAGTGCCTCCAAGTAAGTAAATGCAGTAAAGGACAGAGGTCCTCATTGCAAAGATGCAACTACAACATTATTATTTTTATCCAAGAAACAAAACATGATTTAAAGTATTGTTGCTGCGTTAACAATACAGCAGAGGTTAACATCGAATATGTTTTGTAGATTTTAGGTTTTTGCTTGATTGATGTCAGTGTGGCTGTAAAACGTGTTTGCGTGACTCTTTCTGACTCCTCAGAGGGAAATCTGTTCTCGTTCGCCGCCTTTCAGAGCAGCTCTGCACACTGGGAGATACTTTATTCACAGTGGATTCAGCGTCTTGCTCAAGGACACTCCAGCAGCACATGTGTTCGCCACCCGCTGACGCAATACTAAAGGACAAGTCATACATAACAAACACATAATGAATTGCATTAACTAGCTCTAACTCCAGGCTTTTATTTCAGCTATTATTTCAGCTGCTGTGTTATGCACTTGACTGCTGACCTCTGCCTCCATTTTGCTCTTTAATGGCATGATATGCAAATAGCCTGTTTTTATTCCGGTACTTCACTTTGATCTGATCTATTTTTCTGTGAGGCGACCATATGCACTTTTAATGGTGTCATTAAAAAAAAAAGATAAAACGACGGTGGGCAGTAATGGGAGCTTGGGTTGATGGACGGTCTTTATGTCTCACCTGCCTTTTCACACCAGAGTCAATAAACTTTTTGTATGTAAACTAACTGCAGGTCATGATAGTGATGGCGGCGGCTCAGATTCTCAATGCAGTGAAATAATCGGATGATTTGGAAACGATTAATTTCCCATTAATTTGACCTTCACTGTGCTGAAAGACATATGCAGAGGCTGAACACTGTAAAGCTGGTGTCACATTCATCTGCTGAAAGGGGAACTATTCTGCGCTCACCTGGAAGCTCTGTTTAACAGCGAGCGTGCGGCTTCACAACTAGTTTGACAGCCAATCACGGTCTAGTCTGCAAGTTGGACTTTTCAGTGGGGAAGAAAACATCTTGTGTCCAGTAGTTAAACTTTTATATTGAAAATATTTGCCCGTTCGTAGATTCTGGATCTTTTAACGAGGCTGAAGAAGGAGATGTCACTTTCTAACCAGGAACTCTTTGTGGACACATGAATTATTAGTGTTTTTATGCATCTTAAAACATGACCTGAGGAGATATTTAAATAATAACCAGCAGTAAGCAAGCCAGCATGCATGAGTTGTTTTTTTTATATTCAAGTTGTGCTGCGGTCTGATGCGCCTGTTACATATTCAGGCGTGCACAGATATCTTTTCAGTAGCTTCTGAAGTAGAATTAGTAAAGAAAATACACTTTTCTGAATGAAATTATTCGAAAGTGACCTTTTTTCCCCTCACCTGGCTCTGGCATTGTCCACTTCTCACACAGGAAAGCTTCACTGGCCTCAGAGGGCTTCCCCACGCCGGCCATGTTGGCCGCAAACACACGGAATTGGTAAAAGTGTCCACTAGTCAGGTTGCAGACCTGAGGAAAAATATCAGACATAGAAGTGTTGATTAACTCCGGTGAAATGATGGTAGAGTTTGATAACTCATTTAATTTGAAATCTTAATTTATTCTGTTTTTTTCTGGTGTAAGTCAGTGCTTTTTAGCATTGTTTAATGCAGCATAAAGGCTGAATTCCTTTATGAATTAAAATGACTTCAGATCACCATTTTTTTTAAGCAAAACACAGATCAGCTGGTACGTCGTACAGGAGCAAAAGTTCCCTGGTTGTACTCTTGGACCGCTCCAGACTCAAGCAGGCGTTTTACAAGATTTTAGGTCTGCTGCTGCTGCATTTTTTACTGAGCCCCATGAGACGCTTTAGCTTTGGGAAGAGAGGGGATTCAGCCTTATTGATCTGTGCATTGATCTTCCTATTCACAGCCACTTAGACATCAAGGCCCTTATCGTCTCTGTGAACAGTGGTGAACTTCTGCCGCTCCTCTCGGCTCCCTCCCAGCAACTAATTGACACAACCAGAGGGAGCTTTTTTTCACAGCAATAGCAATCGCCATCTAAAAACCAATTTCCCAACACCTACCAGCCCCTTCGTTTTCTATAGATCCTTCTCTAACCACATTTAGGCAGAACGACAACCTTCTTATCAGATCGATGTACAGTCCAGCCCAAGGAATGCAAAGGTTGTCTGCCAAAACGAGTGGAAGAAATTACAGCTTTCATCCACTAGATGGCAAACAGGCTGCATTTGATTAATCACATTTTTCATCTTTGACTGAGCAATCAAACTTTGTTTGGGGCGCAGAGTCTGCTGCTCTGTACAGTGTTTTCCTCAGGGAAGCGTCAGCAGGTTTGGAGACTGAAACCATGATCTGTGTGTCACCATGAGAAGCTCACTCATGTAAAAGCAACCCCAGAACTGCATGTGTATTTACTTCTAGCAGTGATGGAAGGTGACAGAGTACATTTACCCTGAATTTAGTTGAGTGTGTCCATTTAATGCTTCTTTATACTTCTCCACCACATTTCAGAGGGAAACACTGGACCTTCACTACATTTATCCGACAGCTACAGTTAAGAGTTGCGGATTAAGATTTTACATTAAAAACACATGATAGAAGCTCATGACATACAATCCATTGTTAAGATTAAGATTAAAACAGCAGTTCCCAACATTTCTGACTATAATCGTCATGTTTCAGATCTCTGAGTTGTTCGCAGTTTCACAAAGAGACATTTCTCTCCTGAACGTTTTAGAGGCTCAAAGAGGTAAAAATAGCCAATATTTCACAGAAAAGGAAAGATTGGAGAAAAGTTCAAAAAGTGAATATACATTTGTGGAGCAGAACTATGATTTTTTTTCTTTTGTACCATAAAAGATCTATAAAAAATCCATAAGCATAACACAATCTCCACATTTTGCAAATAATACTTCTGTAAATGGGATTTCAAATAAAGAACTTTTACTTGTAATTTCACAGTGTTGTGTTGGTACTTTAACCTAAGAAAATAACCTGCGCACTTCCAGATGGTTTGCAGCAGAATTTCAATGCAAGGAGATTAAAACATAAGATGTTCGCATCTGCTTTGGTTGCAGTGGAGCAGGATCAGCGACGTGTGCTCCTGACAGGTAAAGCTGTGGAAGCTTTCGGGGCGAAGTCATTTACATTTTCTGCACAAATCCAATCTGGAAAATAAAAAGGACCCTGAGCATAAAATCTCAGCACAATCAATATTCCAATTACTCTAATTTGCATCCAGGAAGCCAGATTGAACTAACAGCATAAAACAGCTCATGTGGGAAGTGCAGGCTGCACGTTTTGAGGCTGTGGGGTTGTTGAAATTACTCATTTACTCCAAAAGTGGAGAAATGTTCTTGTCAGACTTTTCCCTCTAACAAAGGGATCTCTAATCCTCAAGACTCTGCACTTCACAACACTTGGCGCTCATCTTGATATAGTGTCACAGTCATTTTTTCTAATTAGCTTTGTCTTCTTCCTCTTTTTTTTTTTTTTGTTCCTGGAGCGAAAAACAACCACTCACACACAACATGTTTGCACAATGTCTAATTACAGAGCACCTGTAATCTCCCGGAGACAGGTTAAAGATTTAACTTTCCTCCAGGTCTCCATGGACACTGCTTGTTGCCTAGTGACACAGTCAATGCGGATGAGAGAGCTTTAGCCAATATTGCCATTACTTTGAGAAAACTGCTAAATGGAGAGATAATTTCTATTGGTATAATTATATTAAAAATAAGCCTTTAATGGTAGTGCTGACAGAAATCTCTTTCTTGTGCTTACTGTGGGATTTTCTTTATTGATTCTTTTCTTCTTCTTGTCATCTAAACTTGAAAAAAATTTTTGTTACTACTGTGTCAATGAACAGAAAAGATGCTCTTGTGCATTATGCTTTTTCTGCATTGCTTCATGCACATGATGTGAAAGGAAAATAGTCTGTACTTAGAAACAAGAGCATGAGTCTACAGCTATGCTAGTGGCTCTGTGAGGCTCTATTGAGGCACAGCGGTGCTTTGAGCTAAATGCTAACATGCGCACAATGACAATGCTAACAATGCTTATAATGTTCTCAATCTTAGTTTAGCGCGTTTGCATGCTAACATTTGCTAATTAGCCTAAAAGTAGAGCTGAGGATGGTGGGAATATTATTATTTTTGCAAGTATCTGGTTAAATTAATTTCAACTTTTGACTTGATGGTGGCGCACTGACCTTAAACTGTCTCTCTTTGGCAGGCTTGACATTGACCTCTCTCCAAGTTTCCATGCCCTTTTCCCTCTGGTCCAGGTAGTATCCACGCACAGGGTCCCCTCCATTATGGGCAGGGGCCCTCCAGCCCAGCACCATCTCTGATCCAGTGCACAGCAGCAGGGCGATGGCCGAGGGAGCAGAGGGAACATCTGGAACAAGCAGAAGGAATAATAGAAGAGAGGTGATAGAGGAGAGGATCTCAGCAGGCACCCATTCTTGCTAAATAGACTGAGAAATGACAATAACTCCCTGGCCAACTACAACTCCTGCCTAGAGTTGCAAATTCATAAATCAAGGCCTATATCAAGCATTCCTAAATGAGACTGAAAGGAATATTCAGCTCATACTCCGCTGTATAAAAATGTATTCCTCACAAAGAATTGGACTTCAGCCATTTATCCTCAGGTAATGGCTGAGGAGATGTGTGAATATTCTGGCAGTGAGTGGCATAAAAAATGAGTCATTACTGTACTTTTCTGCAGGCAGCAGAAAGCACATTATCTGAGAGTGCAACACAGGAAGTAAGAAGGGTCAGCAGCTCTTCATCTCTGCGCAGCTCCAAACCAGCCACAGTGAGAGAAAGCATTCATTTTATGTATGGTTAGTCATCGCCTGTTGGTCATCTGGTGAAGTCTACATGACAAAATGGAGACTAACGCGTGGAAGGAGCACAATGTGACTGCGGTAGCAGTGAACAGTGCTGTGATGCACCCTGAGCTCTCGTGTATTTTTCTTCTTTGTGCGACTTGAGTAACACATTTTCTAAAAGTCCTTTCGTGTTGCCTGAAAAGCTGCAAACATGTGGAGGACACTCAAAGGTTTCCATAAGGTGGAGGCTGAAAGTATTCTATGACGCTTACACATTTTTCAACTTTGAAGAGAACACATGGCTTCTCAGTGAGGGCTCCTGAGGCTGTGAGAGAAAGCTGCAAACATGAAGAAGTCTGTTTGGAAAGTTCTTGTCAAAACTTTATTTGACAGGCCAAGAAAAGATGTTTTAGTTTAGATCGAACTTACACAGAAAGATTTCTCTGATGTTAAGACCGACATTTTTCTATCACTGTTTTAGCGTTGGGTCGCTCAAAGACTAACAGATCTTTACAAAACCTTTCATGATGAATGAATGCACTGATTGATATAATCATCATTTTTATTCTACATGCATTAAAATAAACCTTGCAAGAGGAACCATGAGCTACTCAGTTAGCAGAAGCATCAGAAAACCTTTGGAAAGTCCTTGACACTTGAGCTGTGTCTCTGTTGTTGGACTTACAAATGGCTGATTTGACGAGGATGGGTTGAGACTCATTTGAATAGCTGCTGTTTCCTGCTCGGCTCACAGACTTCACCCTGAACACATATTCTCCTCCTTTCTTGAGGCCGTGGGCTGTGAATCTGAGGAGGAGAGACAAAGTTCAGGCGTCTGTAGTTCAGTGTCTTTAGCTTAGTTACGTGACGATGAGACATGTTTTAATATCTGTCCCCATTACCTGTTTTTGGTAATAGGCTTGTTGTTGACAATCTCCCAGCTTTGTTTGCCTGTCTCACAGTAGTACAGGTAGTAGCCCAGGATGTCGTCTTTGTCTTTGGGCTCCTGCCACTGGACCAGCACCGAGGTGTCTGTGTCTCTGATGGCCATGACGGAGTGAGGTGGAGCTGGTGCAGCTGATAGGAATCGGATGAGAAGCCATCAGGTAAAACCTCAGATTAAATCATCAAGTGGAAAAGATAGAATTCAATCGACTCTTCCTTTGATTTTGGAAAATTCACGCTGAGCTTTGAAATACTTTGAAGTCTCATCCAGAGATGCAGAGAAAGCTGCTGAGCAGTGGTGGAAAGTGATTAAGGAATTGACTCATGTGGTGTATTTAAGTACAACTTTGAGGCGCTTGTATTTAGTTTAGTATTTAGTACTATTTTATGTTAATTTTTACTTCTATTCCAATACATTTTAGATATCAATATTTAACATAATAACATTTATATGACATTACATTCAAAATTTACTTTGTAAATTCAGCTTGTGCAACCACCCAGCAACAGTTACAACATTAAAATGATGCTTACATGTTAGCAAATCAATCATTATAATCTAATATATAACAATGTGACACTCTCAAAGGGGCCACGCTGTATCATTCGTACTTTTGATACTTTAAGCACATTTTACTGATAACACTTCTATACTTTACTCATAATTTAAGTATTTCCACCCTGCAGTATTGCATCTTTGACTTAAGTGCAGGATCTGAGTCCCTCTTCCACCACTGCTGCTCAGATAGTTGGGTGTAGATATTGCTGCTTGTTACCATGCTGAGCCTTTATACTCAAATAAGCCTCAGCTGAGTGACAGGCTATGAGACGTGCGTCAGACATATCACGGGACTTTTCATTCATCACTCCACAAGTCCCTGTTCTTTTCACACTCCTAACGCAGTGTGCAGCGACAGGAGCAGACAGATGATCTTACAGGATGTAAACACAGAAAATAAAGGTGAACGTAACGTGTTATGTTCATGTTCCACATTACAGAACTATGTGTAAACAACTACAGCGAGCAACGTGCCGCAGGTAAAAGAAGTAGAACCACATAATCCAACTGACCTTTACAGCAGGCACAGTAATAAGCAGGTGCAGTGCAGTGCATAGCACATTTTCTCACCTTGTGGTTTTCCCAAGGAGATTGGTTCACTCGGCTCAGAGGGGTCACTGACACCGTACTTGTTGATGGAGCGCACTCTGAAGCAGTACTGCTTGTCCTTGACCAGATCAAACACTGGGAACCTGGGAGAGTTTACCACCATGTCCAGGCTGGCCAGCTCCCAGCTGCTCTTCCCCACCAGGGACTGATCCAAGTACGGCGATAGAAAATCACAAAGATAATTTCAAAAGCACTATTTATCTCAAGGACATGTTCATTATTCAGTATAGTTCAAATATGCTCGACGATTCAATCTGCTCAAGAGGGAAGGACTGCCAAGACTGCCAAACACTCTTTAAAAAGTCCCATAAATCATTCCAATTTTGCAAAATCACTTACTCTGTCGTTAACAGGCGATTCTCTAGTTTTAGAGCAAACCACTTAGTGCACAGACAAGGGCAAAAAGGAATACAGATCGGCGATTTGGTGTGGCAGCCAGAGAGGCTTACAGGCAGACATATGGATAGAGATGCAGACTCAGAAATGTGCAGATAGAGAGAAAAATGGCAAGATATAGCAAAAAGGAGAGATGGACATGCAGGTAAATGATAGAAAACCAGTGACTCCACATCTTTTCTTCATCTTTGTCAATTAGTCATTTCAGCTGATGATGTTTATCTATTCTATATTCTGTTTTTACTTTTCTGTTCTTCTCCTCTTCTCCTTCTGTGAGTCACTGTTTGAGGAGGAAAACCTAACAATAGAACAGGGCATGTCAAAGAGATCAGTCATTATAAAGCGCTTGCTCAAGGGCGAAATGGATATTTGAATGTTTCCTTCATTATATAAGCGGAAGTGAAGAAGCAGACTTTCATAATTTTGTGCGCCTTTGACAGATATGACAGTTTTATTACCCTGATAACTTCTAAAAGTCCAATAAAAATCTATTTCCTGTGGCAGTTTTCTGATTATTGGAGCTGTTGGGTATCAGGGTTGATATTGGAGAGCCGAGGTCTTTTATTGTTGTAAAGAACAAGTCAGCACCCACACTTTGATATGTGGGAAACCTTTGTTATTTTGCCTTTCTTTTGAACTTTGAATCATGCACAGGGGGAAAAAAACCTAAAACTTTAAACTTGATTGTCTTTTATACACAGCACCTTGAATGTATCACTGAAACACTGCTACATAAGTTAAAACTAGAATTAACTTTTCACTAATCTTCAACCAAACAAACCCTTCAGATCTCATATCCAGGTAATTTAAAAACACAAGTTTAAAAGCGAAAAACTCTTTCAAGTATGCGCGCAAGAAAATCAAACCCCCGAAGCCGAAGTGCATGGCATGAAAGAGCAACATCAAGGTCTGTTTGCTTTTAATGAGTCCTCAAATTCCCACTTAAACTGACACCACGGTGGTGGAAGTGTGTGTTTCTTCCCCCTCCTGTCTCTTTGATTAGCGCTGTGGTCAGGAGCCTGCTGTTAATTTGACTCACGCTCCAGCACCACGCTGCCTGAACCCAACAAGCGACTGGAGGAAGTGATGATGCAAGAACATTGATCCTTGTGTTCAGTGGATGTGTAGGTGTTTCTAATTACAGTGGTGGTTTGTCTTTCAGTGTATTTATACCTGCGCGCCTGTGTTTTCATGCGTGACAGAGAGCGTGTACATATCCGACTGTATTAGTATAAGGGATACTTATTAATATCTCTTTGTAGGTGTGTGTATGTGGGCGAGAGCGCGTGTTGTCTTGTTTTCTATATTTATGAGGACAAGAAAGCTCCACACTGAGGCCATTTTCCTGCTCATTGCTTCCTTAAATGTATATTTGATATTTGTACAATGGAAAAAAAAAGAAAATTAGCATTCATCTGAAGTCTCTCCTTTTAGCTCTGTGTTACCTACCTACTCACCTACTCCTACTAAAATATCTGGCACTAAAGCAGCTAAATGCTGCACTATGCGGACCTGCTTCACCTGCAGTGTCCGTCTGTTGTTTGGTAGTTTATAAGAGTTGTTCTTTGCAGAAAACAGCTGTCTGCCGCTGCTGGAAACGATGCTGAGAGCAGTGAGAGTGATTGAAAACAGTGCGGCTGCTGAAAGATGAGCTGAAAGTTGCTAAAACGCTTCATCGAATGGGAACTTCAGATTCAGATTCTGCTGCTTTTCACATTACACAAAACCATCTGACACATTGTTCATATAAAAATATTGACTGCAGCAGCTTGAAATAAAACTTCTATATATTTTATATGACTTCTGCCCATTTTTACCATAAATTCTTAGACTAATTTCCCACCTTCAAGGCAGCCATTAGTCTGTTCATTTCAATACAATATGAAGATGAACTTGCGCAGACCTATAACTTGCTTGAGAGCGGCAATCAAGCAGTCTGCTTTGGGTTAGAATTTTGCAGTGATGCAGGTGTGAGCGTCTGTCTCTGAGGATTCAGATCAATCATTTCAGCAAACATGATGTCTTACAGAGTCCAGATCACTGCAATGGAGTTTTAGGGTAAAACGACAAAACGCCTTCGATTAACACTCCAGACTGGTGATTTCACTGAAACTTCAGTGTTTCAGAAAATGTTTCTGTTGATGTATATGAGAAAGAAGCAAGATCTGAGATGTGCCTGATCTCTTTTTTGCACGTTTTTATCACTTTTCTCCGTGACAACATGGTTCAAACGAGGCAGCCAACTCAGTAATTTGTGATGTCGGAGCTTCCTTGAATGCACCAGCTTCCAGAGTCATCCATGCGGTCCCAAAGTTTATTACCATTAAACAATAATAAAACTTTCAGCCCAAAAATTGGAATACTTGTGATGGATCACCTATTTCAAGCCAAGTCTCTGCAAATTGATTTCTCACTGGCTTCACACGACCTAAAACTAAAGGCTGCTGTTGAAAATTCAATCTGAAAATTTAGATTATGTCTTGGAAAACGGTCAGCAGTAAAGTGATTTGTCGCCGATTTGCTGAAAGGCTTGACGTGTGTGTGTGTGTGTGTGTGTGTGTGTGTGTGTGTGTGTGTGTGTGTGTGTGTGTGTGTGTGTGTGAGCCAAGACTGACCCGCTCCACGTAGAAGGTGAGCGGCTCCCTGCCTCTGGGTTCGGGCTCGGTCCAGCTCAGCACCACGTAGTTGTCGCTCACCTCGCAGGCGTGGACATTTGTGGGAGGGAACGGAGCTTTGACCCGACCTGCAGAGCAAAGACAGGAGGAGGAGGAGGAGGAGGAGGAAGAAGAGGAGGAGGAAGACAAAAAGTCAGAGCAAGGTCAGTGAGAATGAATGTGGAGTCATAAAAGTGCTGGCTGAGACATTGCTTTTCTGTTGTTGTTGTTGTTGTTGTTGTTGTTGTTGTTGAAATTCCATGCTTCGTCTGGTGAATTTGAGTCAAACACAAAGTGGCTGAGCTTTACTTCACTACCTCGATCTCACCTCCATTCCTTATACGACAGTATACCAACATGGCTTGAGTCAGCACACTCTCAATAACACTCCATGTGACTCGAGGACGATGAAAGTGTTCAGATATAGTGGAAAATCTTCAGTTTTTGCGCCTGTCTGTCTCTCCGAAAGGCTGTCTCTGTTTGTATCCCCTGAAGAGTTGCAGAGCTGCGGTGTGGATCAGAGACGAGCTCCAGACCAAAGAGAGTACAGTGAAATGAGAGATGCAGCGAGCCTGTGTCGGTGTGCAGCACAGTCTGTATGTAGTGAACAGTTTTCATTGTGACTCTGTGCTCAAGATTTGAAATGAAACAGTGACTGTGGGGTCAAAGTACTGATGTTTAATTCAAAGAGTGCGGCGGTTGCTTACATCCACACAGGGTGAACAGTGAAGGATTCATTTAGCAGGACTTGATATTTAGGGCCGAAATGTGAAAGTTTTATGGTTTTTATGGTCCTGACCTTAATTCAACTGATCATGAAATAAAATACAAGAAAACCCCAAAAGTCTTTGAAACATGCAACAAATAAAGACAAATCCTTGGAACAAATAATATTAGAACATCATCTGGACGTAAATGTTCCTTTTTGCCCACTTATAGTCATATTTTGTGTTTGCATATTTTGTTATATTGCAAGGACTAGTTCAACATTTCGGAAACTTGCCTACTCGCTGAGAGTTAGATGAGAACATCGATACCACTCTCATGTCTGTACGTTAAGTATGAAGCTGGAGTCAAGAGGCGATTAGTCAAGCTTTGCATAAATAAATAGTAAACACAGTTCCAGCAAGTAACTCCCCGTAAAACCACAATTTGTCACGTTCACGCTCTCACACCCTTATGTGCTGCTTTAACACGGTAAACATGAGAAACATGGTATGATGTTTTAGCTTTAGAGGTTCGGGTATTCTTTAACTGTAGATGGAGCCACGATAGCTGTTTCCCAATGCTTCCAGTGTTTTTGCTCAGCTAAGCTGAGGTGGCACGGTAGGTAACACCTCGCCTCACAGCTAGGAGGTCCCGGTTCGAATCCCGCTGTGGGCGCTGGTGGCGTGTCCTCCACCATGCCTTCGGTGCCTGCTGCTTGAGGAAAAAGGGGCCTTTCTGTGTGGAGTTTGCATGTTCTCCCCGTGCTCACCTGGGGTATCCTCCATAAAAATACCCCCACTAAAAACATGCAAGAAGATCACCACCTGACCAATGGTGTTGAAGAGAGTTGGGTCCCCGGGCGCCACTGTCGGCCGTCAGCCGGCAGCTCACCGCTCCTGGTCTGCCGCGGAGGAAGGACGACCAGGATGGGTTAAATGCGGAGGAATTAATTTCACAGGAAGCATGGTGTGAAGCATGTAGTGTGCAACATGATGTGATAATAAAAAGTACGATTCTTCTTCTTCTTGTGTGTGAAGTCATGTGTGCTGCAGCATCAGTTGATATTTGATGGAAGAATCATCTCACAAGTTTGCCTCGATGTAACTTTGTCATTCAGTAACTTGGAAACAAGCTGCAGACAAACACACATGCATGCTTGCTCTAAACGTAAAGAATGGGATAAAGAAAGCGTGAATGCAGTGCCTTTCCTGCATTCATGGTCTGCTTTCCTCCTCCTCCTCCTCTCCCTTTATCTCTCCCTGTCTGTGAGTTACATCGCCAAGGTTATCAACCCTCTTCACAGGCGTTCACACTACCTCGGGCCATTATGTGCATTTGCCAGGACGACCAGGGACTGTTCATTCCTTTCACTTCTGTAAATGGAACAAATGCTCATTGCCTCAGCCATACAATTACTGCAGCTCGTTGTTCAAAATAATATGAAGACGCATTAAGCCACAAGCCCGGGGCAGCCTATAGGCGAGGAAGCAGCCCCTCCTCAGCGCCATGTGTGCCAGTAAAACATAGATGCTGTCTGAACTCAGGCGTGAAAAGGTTCAAATTGCCTCTTTTCATGACAAAATTGTACACGGTGACATAAAAATACAGCATTCTCACCTTCAAGTTCATCTTTTGTAATGGTGATCGTCCTTCCTCTGTCCACTTTGACCACTGAGACATGAGGGGAGACAGAGAGAGAGAGAGAGAAAGAGAGGGAGGGAGGTTGGGGAGGTTGGGGAATGAAGATGGAAGTCATATTGGGGTAATGAAGTTATATGAGAGCTCATGATAACACTATTAGTGTTAATGCTGGAGGAGCAGCTACTGGTAAGAGAACCAGAGCCAGAGATACACAAAGAGGTGAGAGAGAGCGACATGGAAGGATGGAGAGCAGGCTGGAGGCAAGTCAACCTTCTGTCCGTCCTTCATCTGTGTTTAATGATCCACAGCATCTGACCAGAGCCCATCTGTCCTCCCTCGAACACACACACAGCGAGCTGCAGCTCATTCGATCGTTCTCAGACTTGCACTGTATAAAGTATTCAACAGAACGTAAACGCCTTACAAGAAATCTTTTAAGATACAAAGCGCTCCACTTCAGGATGCCATTAGGAAGCTGTCGCAGAAAAGACTGCAGAACCTTCCGGCTTTAGAAAAGTGAGATCCACATGCACATGCCTTACATCTGTTTCCCCTGGTGGTGCTGCTATATTTGCAGGTGTAACACAGCAACTGAGGCAGATGAGGTGAATTAACAGCAGGCCTGAGTTGCAAACACATAACTGATGCTCTTTGTTGTAGCAGATAAAAAGAACAAACAAAGTAAAGGAAAAACCTGAATAAATGAGAGGAGAAACATAATAAATGTAGATGCTTCCAAACAGGGCACGAGGGGTACCTGAGTGGTTTCATGAGTATGATGTTGTTCATGCTGTGACCTTCACAGTCAACAACCTCTCTCAACCTTGGAGCAATGTGTTGCACAGCAGAGGAAATAAATGGCGCATTCATACATTTTAGTTAGTTTAGATAGTTCTGAGGTTCAGCTGATGCTACTAGCAGCTAATGGCTAATGGCGGCTAATGGCTAAGATGATTTCTTGCTAACTCCACACCAACTGATCTTTTTTTATGTCATTCACGCATTAATGCATCAGTAATGTTAATACCAGAATGTACATTGTTCTGAAATGGGTTCTTCTCTTTATTTTAAGTATATTTTGATGCATAAACTTTTGTACTTTTGTACTTTTACTTGTACCAGAGTATTTCTCGAGTGAGGTATTACATATAAGTGAACGATCTTATTGTTAGCACTTCTTCCCCTACTTTTTACAAATGAAGCAAGAGCTGTAATCATGAATATATGATACACAGACTGACAGGTAATTCATTCATCCAAGACTGGGACTCTGCACCATCAGCACTACATGGACCCATTTATGGCAAATCAGATTTTGGGGATTGACAGGAGGTCGTGGTGCACTTTTACTGCACCATGTGTTTAGTCATCTTTTCTGATGAGCTCATGAAAAAATAATTGATTATGAGCATTAATATTATGGACTGCAGCTGGACTTCATATATCATAGTAAACAGTAACATTGCAGTGGGGATAGTTGCTATTTTGACTAATAGGCACAGAGCAGGACACAAGCTCGGCATGCCTCTGTTTTCAACTACTTTTCACTCTCTGAATGATCAGGGAAAGTCCCTGCACTCATATGCTGATGTGCATACTTGTTACCATGGTTACCAGGTGATTTTTCTTGCATCAATGTACTTATTTCTTGAGAGTTCATGAACAGCATATGGATTTAACAGTGATTTTGCTTTTGAATTCATTCTAAAATCACATCATTTCCATCATGAAATCCTGTGGTGACCAAGTCAAACAGCAAAAAGCTTGTTAGCACTGCTGCAGAAAGGTTTTCTTTGACTTAGACAGCAATTAGTGGTGTTTCTCTAGCTGTGGTGATGTAACATTTCACACCTTTTTATATGGCAACCCAAACGTCAGAGTGTGTTATGTGTTACCCATGGTCCTGGTGTGCTCCAGAGGGTCTGTAGTGAGGACAGGCTCTGTAGCCTTGGAGGGCCGTCCTGCTCCAGCCTTGTTAACAGCACAAACCCTGAACTGGTACAGAGTGCCCTCCTTCAGCCCAAACACCGGGTAGTGGCACATTTTCTGAATATGCACATTACAGCGCACCCACTCACCCTGACCGACATCATATCTGAGAGACAGAAAACAGGAGTAAGACAGAAAAAAGACAGAAAGAAACAAGAACATTTGAATAAGAGGTAAACAAAGAACTGAACGCATAGTGTCTGAAGCACTTTATGTGCAGTCTGCAGGGTGTAACATCATAAAAGCACTTATAAAGCATTTTATCCTGCACAAGAACACATCTAAGTCAGTAAATACCCCACCAAGACCTATGATTATGACAAGAGACCATATGAAAGTAACGAGCCTCCAAATACAACAACAACGAAAAAAGATTTTTAAGGTAGAACACAAGCTCAGATGATACAACATCGATAACAAACTGTTGCCACTCGCAAACAAAATGAAGCCAGAAAGAGTGCAGCTTTCTAACCATAAAGAGGTTGCTAGGGAACTGGGAGGAATCTTAAATTTTCCTTTCCTCGCCCAATAGCCAATAACACGCGGGAGCTGCATCTTCTATGCAAAAACATGTACACAAACATACAGTAATGCACAAACAAACATGTTTCCTCTCTCTACAAACATACACTGTAAACACATGTTCAGGACATCCTGATTGATTGGTGTTGGTGATAAGCGCGGCCTGTTTTCCTGCGGGAGTCTTTGACTCTGCTGTTAACATAGTGTCGAGGGCTGATAATTACCAAGTATACCATCCATCTCACATGAACTCTGCCAAGTGGATGTAACACCACTGTTGGCTGCCACCACCGCCATCTTTATCCAGTTTCCAGCAGCACAAAGAGCAAGACGAGTTGGTCTGACTGTGGGTCTACTGTTGCTTTGCAATACAGGAAAATTGCTGTAAATACAATCTAAAATAATATGGAGATTAAATGAGTGAGAGTTCATTGTAAGAGATTTAATCTTTGTGCGGAATATTCCTGGCAATTTGCTGCTTTTCTTTGTCTAATGTGAAGGCAGCGTAAATACCCTTTTGTTTTTGGGTCAGCTGATCAGGCAAAATTATGTCAACTCGGGCATTTTTAGTCTTCAATTTCTCCACTGATCCAAACTTCTATCAATCATTTTGAAGATATTAGAGAAAATTGAACAGACTGTCACAGGCTGCTGAAACTCTCTATTAACATTTGGTCTATAAAATCATGATAAGTGGATGAAATTAGACATATTTTTATCCTCAGCTAGCTTGATAATTAGACCTAATTGCTAGAGAAGTGAAGTCTTTAATTAACACTATTAGTGTGAATTCTAAAAAAAAAATGTAACATCTACATGTCTTTGCTCTGTGACACTTACTAAATGGACCTCATGGTGAGATTGTTTACTGCTGTTTTTGAGCTCAAAAATTAATTTTCAATCTCTCAGTCCTCACTTTTCCACATAATAACCCTCCACAGGTGAGGTTCCATCCGCACTGGGTGGCTGCCAGGTAAGGAAGACGTAGTCCTTGTTGACGTCAGATACCTGGACGGCCAGAGGAGAGGCGGGGCCTCCCACCACTGCCGCTGATGCATCTGCAGCATGAAGAGGAGAAAGTCGGTTAGAGGAGAAAAAACAGAGGGAGGAGAGACCGGAGCCATGGAAGAAATACTTGGGTTGGAAAATAAGTGAGATGAGGAAGTGATGAGTAACATGGAAGGGAGATTAAAACAGGAACAGATGATGTGTGTTGTGGAAATATTTAAGGTGTTAAAGGTCATCCACACATTTTCTACTCTACATTATTTGGGCCACAGAGTGAAAAGTGACGGCTAAGGCTGTAAGAGCAGATTAACACATGTTACTCAATATGTTCTATTCAATCACAACCCGTGGATCTGATGGGACAGAGAGAAGGGAGAAAAGGAAATGAAGAAATTATGCTAAGCGGATTGAAGACGGCAGTTATGACATGTTCCCAAACCTTCCTTGAGGCGAGGAATGGATGTTTTTTTTCAACAAAAGACCGAAGCCAACATCAAGCAAATCTCTTTCCTGTTTTACATTTGCAACCTCACCCTCCCTTCCTCCCTTTCCTCCTGCTCTCTCATTTGTTTTTGCTCTCCTGTACTGCCTATTTGTCATGCAAATATGACGACGGGCTGAAGGAGAAAACCCACGTGCAGGGAAGTTTGCTGATTCTCTAATTAGTGCCTCCTGCTCTGCTAAACATCAAGCACCTTAATAACAGAGAGACACCTGAGCAGAGATTTAAAGGAGCTTTGCAGGAAGATTAATTCAGCATTAAAGCATCTGCATGCTTTTGGACGAGTACGTGTTATTTTTTTTTGGTCTACAGGCATGTGCCCACCAGGCTTATGAATGATTCAGTGCACGTTATATACTGTGGCAGTTAAGGAGCAATACTTGCATGAGTAAGCACCGGTATTATATGGAAACACATACACGTGCCAAGCCTCCTGCAGAGCTGTCCAGAAACATTTCAAATGTTTGATGAATCAAGTGGCAGCTGTTCTCGGGTTTATTTGCATGCTGCAAACAATGTATGAAAGAAAACAGCAGTCTGTGAAGAATATATATAGTTTTACTGAACAAAGTTAACAAGCCCTCTACTGCAGAACAACTTGATTGATGGTGCAATTTCCCCGTATGAATCAGGGTAGTTTGCTGACAGGAAATGAATGTAGAACCAAAATCTGGTGAATACAAATAGTTTTTTGAGTGAAGGTTTCAGTCAAACCCCATTTATCCAGCTTGGGACAACAAATGATGATTGCATCCTCAGAAACACGGGTATTCTTGTATGCAGGGGTCTCGAGGTCACTCCTAAGCACTTTCCTCAAACACTATCATTTCAGAATGAAGCGTATCACTTGAAACACGGCTTGGCAGGCTGTTCAGAGACACTATTCAGTATTTGAGAGTGAGTTCACTCAGTTGCGACCCAAGTATGGATTTCAGTCTCCATGACAACTGAGCAACCTCCATCTGCATATGACGACTGTGAGATGGTTGAAAGCCCTGGAAAAAGCTAGTAAGTGGACCTGGTGATAAGACTGCCAACTATTATTTCCAGGGTTTCAGACTGAACTTTACGTTCAACATCCTGAACATTTCATTGTAACATGCAATGAAAACATTTTGTTAGAAATAAAAACAACCTGACTGAGATGATTTAATTGGACCCTTTAAAAATACGACATTGAACACGGGTATTATAGTTACATCAAAATGCGGGTTCTCACCTTTGATATAGACAAAAGCGCTGTGTTCTTGGATTCCATCCCAGGTCCTCAGCCGGGCGGTGTAAACGCCTTCGTGCTCCTTGTACGCAGCCCTTAAAGTGATTGAGGCCTTGTCGTCGACTGTCTTAATGTCCACATTGCTCGACTGATGCAGCTGGATGCCTAGAGAATAAAGAAATTACCTGACAAACCTATAGCACGTATCTAAATTCTCAAACATCTGGCTCAGGTATATCATCTCTAACAGAACTCACCATCCCTGAACCAGCTGACGTCCTGCTGGAAGGGCAGCAGAGCTGAGGTGAAGGTACATTGCAGAGTGAGCCTTTGACCCTCCTTCACCCATGTCGGAGGGAAGGTGCTGCCAAACTGGGCTTCTTGCTCAAGCTTCAAGGCTGGGGGAGCAAAGATGGAGGAGGAGGAGGAGGACAAAGTTGGGAGGTGATATGGTAAGAGGGAAGGATTATGACTGGGAGGAAATATAAAGGGAAGGAAGGGTGAGGCCATATGACCTTGATTCCAAACAAGGTGGGGCGCTGTGTAAAACATAAATAAACAGAAAGTGATAAATTACCAATCCTTTTTGACATACTCAATTGAAAACACTACAAAGTATTTAATGTTTGACCGCATCAGCTTGAGTGATTTTTGTAAATAACAGCTTATTCTGAGTTTGATGCAGCAATGTGTTTCAAACAAGTTGGGACAGCAGCAACTAAAGTCTGGGAAAGATGTGGAACACTCCAAAAACACCTGTTTGGATCATTCCACAGGTAAACAGGCTCATTGGTAGCAGGTGATAGTACCATGATTGGGTATGAAAGGAGCATCCTGGAAAGGCTCAGTTGTTTACAAGCGAGGATGGAGCGAGGTTCACCACTTTGTGAACACATGATTGGATAAAGGAGATAACTACATGGGCTCAGGAACACTTTTAAAAATGTCTGTAAACACAGCTTGTTTGTAAAGGACTGAATTCTGTTTTTATTTATGTTTTACACAGCACCCAACTTTTATGGAATCAGAGTAGTGGAAGTTGAATAAAGATGAGAGGAGTAAATAGGAGGAAAAGTGGCAGACGAATCAGCAAGATAGAAGACACAGACATGGCTGTAAGGAGGATTAAGAAGCACTCTTCATCAACATACACACATTTGCTTTCCTTGTTGGTGATAAAAGATAAAAGTGATATAGAAAAGCAGGTCCACTCCAGACATAGCCTTCCTGCAGCAAAAATATTTCCCAGACGTGATAATTTTGGGTGGATGCTGCACTATAAAATTGCACAGACCTCCTTTGGACCGCTACAAAGGAAAGAAGCATGACAGGTAAAAAGGGGAGGAATCAGGAAGCAGACGATGTGCAGGAGATAAGTGGCAGGCAGGAAGAAATATGCTGATTCCTGATGATAAGAAATGAGAGCTCATCTCTCCAGCTCTGTCACCAAACCTGGTCAAAAAAAGCTCTGCTGTCTCTATACCATCGAGTACGCTTGTGCTATGACATCAGCTTTTCATTTTTCTCTGCAACCCAACAGTAACAAGCTCTTCCTTCCTCAGTTTCTCCCACTAGTGAAACTGAACAAAGCAACCCGGAGGGTCTCAACTAAAATCTTATGCAGACTTGCACAGCCATAATAGACAAAGACCCTCCGCTTCATCCAAGAGCACACAGAGACAAAGGACACTCAGGAGTGGCACTCCCCTGCAGGAGACAGCAGAAAAGCTGCGAAAAGATGAAAAAAGATGTGCCTCCTTGTTTTAAAGCGAACAATTCCTGACAAGTTATTCCTTCAGCTACCATTCTCCCACTTGTCAGAGCACTGAAGCAATACAATGTGGAGGTGAGAGATATGTGTGCCATGAGGTCTCGTCAAACCCCGGCAGAGATGAGTCTGAGACACTGTGACATGTTTCTTGTAATGATCTTGTTCTGCTTAGCTGTCCGGGCGACCACA
This sequence comes from Chaetodon trifasciatus, assembly GCA_037975065.1. NCBI lineage: Eukaryota > Metazoa > Chordata > Actinopteri > Chaetodontiformes > Chaetodontidae > Chaetodon > Chaetodon trifasciatus. The sequence goes on from JBBMOE010000068.1 coordinate 1,216,955, forward strand.
GGAATGTGCGCAGCTTTATCAAAACACGCCGCTTAGATCTTTGCTGCCCATCATTCGAGCCCTCAAAGCCATGCTCCCCCCAGCACAATGATGATTATGATAAATTCACCACAGTTGCACTTTTGTTTATTGAGTGTTCATGTGAAAATGAACAGCTCCCTATGAGATAATCAAGCATCAGTTACTTGAAAATGGCAGCGTGTAATTCTTCAGCACATTCTCGCAGCGAGCAGGCCCTGATGCCATTACATGCTGATAAAGATTCATTCAAAATGATTGCCACTTAATTTTTGAGTGCGTGGGGAATCGATTGCAGCGTGTTGCACCTACGTTATATTTCTGCAGAAGAGATGGTGTGCAAGATATTAGGGAAAGTTAGGAGTAGACTAAGAAATACATCCCTACATAGGGAACGATGATGTCTAAATATATTCGTCCTGATTAGACGTGCATAAGTTGACTTTACTTTGGTAGTTTTGTTGTCTATTTAGCCTCTTATTCTTAATTCAGCCTGCAAGAACTATAATGTTCATGTTAAAAGCTGATTTACAACCATGACTCAAGGCCAAATCTAAGACTAAAGAACAAGATTTCTTTTTTAATTCAACATTTTTTTTTACAACTTGAGTCATGTTTAAATTGCTTTGCCCACCAGTCCTTTCATTCGGGGTTGTTTACTCACCGTCGTCACTGCCGATGTCTGGGGGCTTTCGTGTGACACAGGAAGGAGTCCAATGTGGCACAAGTGGCCCAAGAAGCAGACAACAGTTAAATATATCTCTATAATTACGTAGGCCACTGGCGAAATAAGTGAATGCACCCACAATGTGCATTTGAAGCCTTTAGTTCCTCGCTCCAAGATGAATCAGAATGAGCCTCTGCAAGATTAGGAAATAACTTTAAAGGTTCACCTTCACCTTCCAAATACCAGTCAAGTGATTCAGATTATATGGTTCAAGGCTGAACTTTAAGATATTGTCTGATTGCTAGTGTGTTTTCCCAGTTGTAGAGCAGTTTCTAGTGGAGTCTCAGCTTCCCCACATCTAAGCCATAAAGCTGCTGAGTATCTTCATAATCATAGCCGACGGGAATGATTGATAAAGCTACACACAGAAGGCCCAGTTTGCAATGCTGCTGATTTTAAAAGATGAAGCAAACTTTTTTTTTTGCTCTATCAGGAAAATCTCAGAGGTGTGCTTTGTGATGAGGTGATAATTATAAGAACTGTGTCTCATCCTCAACAGGTCCTCTGTACTAAACAGCAGATTACATCATTCATCATTGCTTTTCCAAACAAGCCATGTTAGCATTTTCTATTGTCATGCCCCGTCAGCAGGAAATTATCAGTTAGTGTTTTTAGCTTGTAAGCTGAACTTATGTGCTAAAGCTACTTGGTTATGGTTCAGTAAAGACAGTCATTTTGGTTAAAAGCAGTAGTTTGTTTGGGAGTAGTTGGACTGTTGGAGGGAATGGTCTCCCCTGTCAAAGTTAGCTTGCTCACCCATCCATCAACGCTGACCTCATCCATAAGAGACAACTTTGTGCTGCTTCTGCCTTCTGATAGACAACAGTCAGAATTCGCATTGCCACAAGAAGCCCTTTTTGGTAAACTTAACCTGGTTATCTTCAGCATTTGAACAAACAGCCAGTGCTGTTGTTCCTCTGGTGGAGACAGCTGACCTAGTGGAGGCTAATCTAGGCCAAAGAGTGCCACAGCTAATATGACATGCTCCACAGCTTGGAGCAAAAACGAATAAATCCCTTGCTGTCCCTGAAATGAAATATACATGACTGTCATTGCTCCTCAATTGGATGCAAGTCTGTCAATCCCTCCAGCAACTATCCCACAAATAGCCTTACTACTTACACCTGTACATCAGTGGATACAGACACCCACACAGAAACACAAACTCCCATGACAAACAAACACAGTTGAAGGGCTGCTTCCATTCAGTGCATCCATATCTGTCTTTACGGGTTGCAGCAAGCACAGCAGAGCAGAGTGCTGTGTCACAGTCTTCAAAGCCAGCCAGCCCTCCCTAGTTTACCGGTGGAGGGAGGAACTTCAAAGGGTGGCAGAGAAAATGAAAGGGGACGCTTTTCATTAGGCCCTGGCGTGAAACTTACCGGGGGTCCGCGAGTGCTCTGAACCAGCCACGGCTCCTTGATATGCTGAATCGCAGAGCGGCAGAGCAGGACAGATTGAAGCGAGGCAGGGAGGGTCAGAGATGGAGACAGAAACAGAGAAATATATTGTGAATCTGAAGGGGTACGACTTAGAGAGAGACACAGCAGACAAATCAGCGCCACATTTATGCAAGTCACATCTAATATTCCCTTTAACCTATTTATAACAACCGAAGAGAGCCTGTGAAATGTAGATGGCAAAGGAGAAGCCTTGAAGTGTCTCATTAAAGCCCTGACCATCTAATTGATCTACGTTATGGAACTTTACCACCAGGCATCGAGCGCTTTCAAGAAAGAGTGGGTCATTGAAAAGGTGCGAAGAAAAAAAAAAATTATTGTGAATGTTTCTGGCACACTGCTGTGAGGCAATGATGCTCACTGTAGATGTTTGAGTATTACTCACCACTACACCCACTGTCCTCATTGTAATTCATTATGCATGAGTGCTGCAATGAGATCTGTTTTTCAGATCATTTCAGTCTGGTGTTGATTGTCATCCAAATATCAAATTCATATAGAAACTAGGATAATGGGGATAGAAATCTGCACCGTGCATGGCGGAATTAGAAATCATTCCCTTGGGAAAAAGAAAAAATATCTGGCTCGAGCAACAACAAGATTGGAGGCAAGAGGAGGATGGAGGTTTGGATGCGCGGTCAGATTTGGTCAAAGCAGTCTCAGCACCCGGGGGCATTAATGAATATCTGTGCCTCTGCAAATAAAATGAAAAACTGAAATCCTCATCTTATAGCTGGACTGATATTGGATATCTGAGGCCAAAACCAATATTGATGTCTGACAGTTTTAAAATCTGATGACAATATCAAACTTAAAAGCATGGCATCCAACACTTTTGATTGGGATCTCTCGAATTTGATTATGTGATTTGAGAACTGTGACCCAGATGTGTATTAACCCTCTGAACCCCACATCCCCCCAGGAGATTTGAAAGGCATGATTTCTTTAAAAAAAGCACCATCTATCATAGCCAGAAACTGTAAAAGTAGAAATTATGGTCTGAGTTTCAAATTTCTGAATGAATCATGTCCTTCAATGCCTCCAATAAGGAAAACCAACTAAATCTAACCTTAAAATAGTGATTTTTCATCAAAATCATTATATTCTACATGTCGAATTTAAAATTCTGCCAAAAATCAGCCATATGGACAAACCAGATACTGTAAAAAACATAAAATTCTACACTCCTCAGTGCAACTGCAAAGCCTTGAATGACTACAATAAGACCTGCAGTCAAGTGACAAGAATTCAGCAAAACGTTGACTGAACTGCAGGAGGAGGAGCAGCCAGGAGGAGAAGACGAGAGAGATGGTTAGTACAGGCTGTGAAATGTAAATATTTCAACATGTATAGCATGTGGAAGCCCTTTTATTTATTTTTTGTAACAGTAACACTTGTGGGCACTTGTATATATAGATTCTGCTGTTTTTCATCTTTTCTTACATAAATAATCAAAGAAATAAATCTTGAATTGGTTCCTCTTTGATGATTCATGGCATTCTAACTGAGTTAAACTGCACAAAAGGCATTTTTGAGTTCTCCCTTCATCCAGTCATGATTGTGCTGTTTTCATGCAGCTCAGGACTAACATATATATTGCAGTGAAAATGAGCCCACGGTGAGTAAAAATGTGACAGCAGCAAAAACCGCCCAGAAACTGCTTGAGGTTCAGAGGGTTAGAAAGGACATTTTAAAGCTGAAAAATAAACCTGTCAGGGCCCAGTGGCATATAAACTATGCAATGCCGGCACCATATTTCTTGTTACTTATTGGCCACGTGTCAGTATATGCCGATACCAATATATTTGGCCAATTTATCAGCTGGGCTCCATCATGAGTCTCGGTCTTTGGCAGGCAGTAAACATCTCAGGATCTCAGTTGTTGAACCAAACAAAATAATTGCTGTTATATATTTGTCACAAAGAAGAGATGCTTACATTTTATTCCCAAGAAGCCACAGTATTTGTTAAACCGAGGTGGTAAAACCTGCAGATTCCAACACATCTCCTCTCATGATCAGTTTAGTTACCGCTGACAATCTTATCATTAAGTATGGGCCTATGGCATCTGGTGCTGCTTTCATAAAAGTGTATTAATTTCTTTGTTTTTAGCTATTCAGGTAGGATTATGTTCAACCAACCTGTTTACCAGGACGGTTTAAATTGACTTTTAAATTTATGTGGATCAGGAGATCGGGGGTCTTGACATAATTAACCATGATTATTAACTGGGAGCACTTTAAAAATAGGACTTTTGTTATCACTGTCTTGTTCCAGGATAAAACACAATTTATTTATTGAAAAGGAAATAAAGCGACGTCCATTTTTTTTCTCCTGGCGAGCTAGGGGGCGGGGCTTCGGTTGAATGGACGCCAGTGGCGCGTCACTGAGCTGCTAACCAAACCGAAGTAAGCTAGCTAACTTTAAAAACATGTATTTCGTAAATTATTCGTCCCGTGACGCAAAGTCTACAATAGCAGTAAGGAGATAGCATGTTGAGACACCTGTGGAAACAAGTCGAACCGAGGCAAGTGGAAAAAGTGTGGATAATCGGTGTAGTTGTTGTCGACCAAAGCTAACACTACAGCGGCTAACTAGCTAATGTCGGACAGTTACTGCCGATTAACCCCGATCCTGCCTTTCGACGGGGCGCTTGTGCCGCCAATTTAGGCCTTGGATATGATTTACCTCCATCTCCCGGACTGTTGTACAAAAGTTAAAAGCGTTCACCTGTGATAATACAAGGACAGAAACTGGTTGGAATATAGTGTGACGACATTATGCTGCATTTTGCTTCTGCGGGCACCTTGACTGGAGGCCAAAGGGGCAACGGTTCACAAAGATGGCCTCGCTGCTGGCCTTCGAGAGGGATCTAAGTTACCCGTAAGAGCACAGATGACCAGAGACGGTTCAACTCCACTCGCCGACTTCAGCTAATGGTGAGTAGGCTTAATTATTTATTTACACTGGCATCGCTTGTTTGTAACAACGCACGCATCTGCATCTGTGTGCCTTTGGATCACGGTCGACATCGTTGCCTCCAGTGTCGTTGAATTGTTGATGACAGTGCGGAAGTGGGGCGCACACGCACATCGGACGTGTTTTGCGCTCTGTACTGTGTTGCTTCAGGGCTTGTGGTTGTGTATTCAGTAATTTGTTTTCTGCTTTGATCCCTGCTCGTGATCGCCTTCCTTTCCCCTGATTCCTTCATGTTGAATAGTCCCTAAGCTTGTCTGTAAACCGTCGGTCTTGCAGTTCATTTATGCGCGCTTCATCCTTTCACTGAGTTTATGTTTTATCTATTAAATCGTATATAATGAAATGTAGTAGTAGGTCTGGATTCCATGTCTCAGACCTGCAAATATCAATAGTGTCCATATTCAGTAATAACAAGTTCCACTTACAGCACATGCAGGTTGCGCTGTTGCATGTGAGGCGCTAACAGATGCCAAATTATATATGACCAAAGTATGGCTCATACTCAGACTCACAGTTAACTTCTAATTGGTGCAGTTTACATCCAGTTTTGCTTTCTGGTGTTTTTTTTTCAACTACAACAACAAGTCACCAAACTTATTTCAATGGAAAATATATGATGGACATAAGATGGAGAAGATACACCTCTGTCAGATTTCATATTAGCCTTTGTTGTCTGTGCTTGAAGGTGTATTCAACATAGAAAAAGTCACTAGAGGGCAGTGGCATCAGTGTATGTGGTGTGTGTGTGTGTGTGTGTGTGTGTGTGTGTGTGTGTGTGTGTGTGTGTGGACTTGAAATGGACCAGTTGCATCAAATACAGATGATACAGACCAGTTTGTGTTTTTGAGCAGAAGAAAGGTGTGTGCACCAGGTTTGAAACGCCTTCATATTGTGAAAATCCTGCAGTGTAAATGATCTTTGGACTGGTTATATGGCCTTTAATCTTACAGCTTTGATTACCTTTACTAGTATCCTATATCAGTGTCTCTGTGTCCCGTTGCTAGTTTGGAGCCTGAGACTGTATTCTTGTATTTCAGTTGTTGTATTGTAACTCATCTTTGTATTATTCATAATTGTTTTCCAGTAAGGGAGCATTGATATGAAACAGGAAGCTACTCACAGTTCACCACAAGTGTCCCAAAAGTCATAGCTTCACCCAGGGGACTCTTGGCTACCACTTTATACTCGCCGGCATCATCAGGAGAGCACCTAAAGATGTAGAGTGTTATGTATCTGTTAAAACTGGAAGCAGTGGAGCTGAAATAAGGATGTATCTGTACTATTACAAATATATGCTTTTATTGCACAGTTTTTAAGCAGTGGCATACTGAACTCTGTTGTGATGGTTGTGAATTTAAACAGCCATATCTTATCTCATAACACCACCATTCCTGAACATCACCCACAACTTTTTTAAATTCTTAGTTTTATTCTCCGTTAATCAATGGCAAGGTTATGCCAGCCACACATGCCCCATCCTGCACACCCCTGGTCCCGTCCGTACTGCTTTCTGCACGGAGACTTTCAGCCTTAATTAGGGATTTGAGCTGGTGACCTACCTTCTGATCTCCAGTGAGTTAAGACCAAATCTTTGTTGAAGACTATAATTCCATGGTTGGGAAGACATTCTCAGCGGCAGACCATCCTTATACCTGAAGTCGGATGTTAGAAATGTATCTGAGTGTTAAAAGTTTAGTTAAGTTTTGAATATCAAAGCAAACAACAGGCCTCCATTGATTACTTATGCACGTCTTTCACTAATCAAATGTTGGTTTGGCTGAATCTACGGCAGCCAGAGGGGGCCTTTGATCTCTCATTCCCTTTTGTGCTGGGCACTGTTGAGGTCAGCCTTTTGCTGCTCATTGGGCTTGATGGGTCCCATATGGGATGGTGAAAGCCATGAGCCTCAGGTTATCAGGATCTCAGCTTAGGTTCATGAATACTGAGTACACACAGCCTGTTCATCAGCTAGTCTCTCAGCAGCTCAAGTATCAAGGTCGACAGTTCGGCACGTTGCCTGAATTAACACAGGTAATTTCATATTAATGCGTAAGGCTATATTGAACTTAGGGTTCAGAGGAGTAGTGTCCTGACGCTTCTTTGCAAGCAAGTCATGGGCTTTGAGTATCTTTATATTCAATCATTTGTATGAACAAGTGTTTAACCTAACCTACCTCCTTGCATCTTACACTTCTATTGATTGCATGACAAATTCAGTAGTATTTCGCTATATTGTGGATGAATTATGAATAAATGACACCATGTAGGGCTGCAACTAAGGAAACTAAGAACTATTTTCTTTATCCATATATTTGTTGTTTTGACTGATTTGTCTTATCTGTAAAACTTCAGATAATAATGATGATAGAAACTTTAATTGTATCGATCCTTTCATAAAAAAAATGCAGCTGCAAGTGCTCAAATAAATTACAAAGAACAAAGAAACATATAAAAAGCAGCAAAATATCACAGTAAAGACTTAATAAATTACTTGAATGGTTATCTTTTTCCATCTGTCGGTTATTAATTTTTGATTGTCTGATTGTTTCTGATATGTCAGAGTGCACATTAACATACACCATGTGTGGTTTTTCCCTGAAAGTTATAGCTCTGGGCCATGAGAATTTTTCTGCTCCAACCCAGTCCAACCAAGCGAGAAACTAAATTAAAATGACATCAGTTTTCAGTGTGACCCCAGTAGTGGAACTTAATCGAAATTTCTCGAAAAGAAATCACCGTAGGCCAGTGGAGGCCAAAAGAGTGGAATGCAGACAGAAGTTCTTACCATGTGACCTTTGGGGGTGGACAGCCCTGGACGGTACAGGAGAGTTTGACCGTCATGCCTTCCCAGACAGCGTGAGCCCTTAGAGGGATTGGAAAGTCTGGGGCCTTCTGACTCAGATGCTCCAGGTACTTCATGTGGGCAGATGCCTTCTTTTCTGCCTGCAGCACAGATAGATCAGCAAAGGCAAAGTTTTCAAGTGATAAGTAAATAGATTTTCCAAATAGATTAAAAGTAATGTTGATAAATAATAAGTAAACTTGGTTCTCTACAGCAAGAACCCATGTGCTTCATGAGTCATTGAAGCAGAATAAGAAACAAGGGAGGAAACACACTGTGGGCAGATGCCTTCTTTTCTGCCTGCAGCACAGATAGATCAGCAAACGCAAAGTTTTCAAGTGATAAGTAAATAGATTTTCCAAATAGAATAAAAGTAATGTTGATAAATAATAAGTAAACTTAGTTCTCTACAGCAAGAACCCATGTGCTTCATGAGTCATTGAAGCAGAATAAGAAACAAGGGAGGAAACACAAAAATGAAAAACAGACTGTAAATAGTAAGGATAATCTGGTTGTGGTTATGCTCTGTAGAAACATCTCAATAAACAAGAAGTGAAAAATACATATATTTAGCTACCAACCACTAAAAAACATTACTGATATATCAAAAAGGGTTAACTAGGTCACTAATGTGGCCATGTTTTTATTAGTGTTTTTTAAACATCCTCTCTACAGTCAAAGAAAGTCTCAAAGAAATTGATGCTCACTTTGAAGCTCATTCAATGCACAACATGAATAAAGAGAGCAAATGTTGAAATACTCACTAGGTACCCACTGAGCACCAGTTCGCTCACGTATAATAAATCAGACAGAGCAGAAGCTCAAGACATGGCACTCTCAGAGTTTGTGCTTATGTTCTCGTTCAGACTGTGCGTGCACTAATTCTGCTAAGTGTTTGCTATATATGGTCTTATACCATGGTCTGGGTGAATACTCAATTGTGATTGGCTGCAGGGTGTCCGTTAAAAAGTGTTGTAGGACACCTATAAAAAAGTTCCGGTCAAATAGCCTGATTGTTCTAAATTATTGCGCTGGCTCAAACGCTAGTTGGTAACCGTGGCAACGTAAACTCAGAACATACGTTAACAGAGTGAATGATGGATAATATTTCTTGCAATAAAAACGATTTAGGAAACTATCTGTGGACTTTGATTCCTTGAAACAAAATTTTGCATCATCCTCTGGACACACACAAGCGGTAAAAGGTGCTCTTGCCCTCTGAATGATATTTTGTATCACGTAACATAACGTTCAGCAATCATCTCACTTCCCTCCACTGATAAGGCCTAATATAACAGCTGCGGACGACCGAGCTGCAGGTTCTGTGGCCAGAGCCGGTTACCTTGGCAACGTGTCACAACGAGAGATATTAAATAGTCCACTCAGCCGCTTCTTGTGAAAAACGATTTTAACGGTAAAAAACAACATTAACGTATTCATAATTGATTTAATATTTATTTATTTCGTAAGTGACCATGGTATAAGCGGGATAATGCCCTTCGAGGTGTCCATTATCAGAAATGAATGGACGATGCGGAGGCGTGAACCGTGTGATGCAAAGCTTCCTACTTACGTAAATGAGTGGTTCTCAACTATATATCTCTGACACCTAAGATTACAAGTACCGTTGTGTGTGTGTGTGTGTGTGTGTGTGTTTTTTTTTTTATTATTTTTTTGGGCTTTTTTTTAGCCTTTATGATGGAGACAGCTGAAGGTGTGATAAGAAAGGGGGTAGAGAGAGAGGGGACGACACGCAGCAAATGAGCCACAGGTGGGAGTCGAACCTGCAGCCACTGCAGAGGACTAACAGCCTCAATACAGAGGGTGATTACCCTACCAACTGAGCTATAGGGCACTCTGTACAATTGTGTTTTTAAAGCTGAATACAAGGCAATCTTTGTTGCAAGTCATTCCTGAGACCAAAACTTGGGCCCTTTCTCAATATGCGTTTTTCTCTGTACTTGTGTTCTTGTGTACTTGAGAAACGTCATCAGTCTCAGTCCAAGTACTGTTCTAATTCAAAAGTCCGCATCTTGCCAAGTACAGTCAAATACCCGGATGTGTTCTTGCCCCTCCCATTTTATCGAGGATGCATTGGATGGTGACTTGTGCGGACTTGGGGCAGCCACGTATCCCAGAATGCATTTCGTAGCAATGATGTCGGAGGAGAAGACTCACAGCTGTAAATTACAAGTTTCGAAATACTACTGTTTTAGTAGTACAAAAAGTGGTTTTAAGATTATTTTATGTGAGAAAGTGGATGTTAAAACTTAAAATCTGTGGTCGATTCATCACGATAGCATGGAGTTTAAAATTTACTCCAAAGTTTTCGGAGATGTGTCGTCCTGCTAACGGACGAGCTGAGATGGTGACGTCATCAAGTACGCTGCCGTCCCAATTGCAGAATGACCGTCCTACGTCCTCCTGTCCTGGAGAGACTGTACTCCCAAGTCGAACTGGTTAAGTCCGAACTTAACGTACTTGGTATTGAGAAACGGCTTTGACTTTTACCTGGCTGCGAAGGGCCAGTGTATCAACACGCGTGCGTAAGATGTGCTGGTTCCTGATCACGTCTACTTCCAGCTTCTCAGCCTCGTTCCCAAACATGGTCCACTTGTCTCTGTGGTACTCTTCATCAGCAGCCAGAGTTTCCTTCAGGATTTCCCTGGTGGAACACAGCACCAAGTTTTAAATTTATTCAGGACTATTGTTTTTTGTTATTTGTGTGATCATACTTGTTTAATGGCAGTGAATATGCAGACATATAACTTAGCGGCTTTGCAGCAAATGAGTAATAGAATTGAGCAGTGGTTGTAACTATGTTAGTATGCACATTTAAAGCGTTTATTTACAGCTGCACAAAACATTTTCAACCAAGACTAGACATGAAGTGATTAGCCTCCTTTGAAAATTTTGAGATGGCTGTCAAAACAATTCCAAGCTTCATCAGAGGAGGTGACAGGAGTAGAGACAGCAGTTCAGACAAAGGTTTGAACACGATGTGTAAAAACAGGGGTCGAGCTGTGAGAGAAACAAAACAGCAATTTTACATTGATTTTTTTTGTCACGTAAGCGTTTCTTTCTGTCCCAGTCCATTTGCAGACAAATGCTAGTTTTATGTTTTCTGGCAGTTTGTCGTTGGAAAGGCTCAGTGATGATTTCGGTGGTTCGCTGCTCCATTTATACCTCTGTGTCATTTCACATGAGCACCATTCTGACACGCGTTCAGAGGTTTTGAGAACCTGATCTTTTGTCAGTGGAATATCGAGGCTCGCTGCATCGGTTGATTCACATCACTGTGAAGAGATGTGCTGTTGGTACTCTAAAATCTCCCACATGATGAACTGTGCCCAGCGTCGGCTTCATGAGGAGGCATCGAGAACAGTCTTTCCTGGGGAGAATACCACTGAATTGTTTCATGTTCACCATGCACTACAACCTTAACGACTTGCCAGTAATTTGGTTCCCCCTCTACTATAAGCCCCGGGCCCCCCTTAGACATTTGTCCTAGCGCTGACGCTGTGTGCGCCTCTCCAGGACTCCTTCAGGTGAGGACAGTTCAGATTGTTGCTGTGAGATGGCAGGTGGTTGTGATGGTCTGTTCACTCAGAAGAAATAAATTTCATCTTTCTTTTTCTGGTCAACAAGGTGGCATATTAAGTAGGGCAACTGTCGTAACTGGGGGCCGGTCCTTGATATATAGGGAGGCTTTAAGCAACACAGTGAATCCCCACCAGCTGTATGGCCACTGAACCTGCACTCTGAGCACATTGTGAAGGCTGATAAAGGGATAGGTTGGGTTCGGTGTGCCGACTGCCATACTGTAGATAAACATTGACTACCCCAATTAAAAAGAAAGCAAATTATCCATCAGTGAAGCCCTCTGGTAGTCCGTAATGAATGCGTGTGTGTACGGGTTGTATGTGTGAATATCTATCCATATGTACATGACATTGCACCTTCTCTCATGTACATGCAGTTCATCCATATGCATGGAGGTATATAAACTCCAACAGGCACAAGCATGAATTTTGCCTGCCTTTTAAATACAGCGCTTCAATACTCCACTCTTTCATCGCCAGAAGGGTGTGTATCCTGAACCATCTTTTGATTGACAGTCCCCAGGGTTTAATTATTTGAGCACATACTTCACACACACATTGCCACAGCAAACAGCGAAGACAGAATCTTAAATATTCACAAACACTCCTCTGACGGCCACTAGAGCATGAGTGGCCCTACAAATGGTTGCGATAATTCAGTGAAATGCACAAACGGCATGAATAAATCTGCGAATAACTACATGCATGCATAGGCGCGTATGCAGACAAGTGCGTACCCATGCACACTCACGGCTCTGACTTTTTCTGCCACAGGCACGTTTAGTTAGTGTTTTTAATCTCTGTGGCTCAGAGATTTTGAGCCTTAAGGGAATGAACCACTGGAACACAACAAATCAGTGGGTATGAGGGTGTTTATGGCTTAATTATTACTCAAAATGGAAATTTTAATATTGCTTATTGGTGCGAACAACAGCAAACCCCTCCTGCCAAGGCAAACTAGGCATGTGTGAGCCAGATGCATAATTTACATGTTACCCCGTACCATGAGGAGAAGAAACAATTGTGTGATTCAGAGTAATGCGCAACTGGAGCCATACTTGCCAACACGCAAATATGTCACACTTTCTTTTCTACACAAATCAAAACAAATGTCATGCTCCCCCATCTTGCAACACTCAGTCCCTCCAGAAATAACGTGCCAGTCCTCGGGAGCTTTCAGTTTCATCCATCTTTCCGTCCTCCCTCTTATCCTGGGAGGAGTCGACCACTTCCAGCATGTCTAGATCGCCAGTCTCCATTGTGAAATATCCATCCATGCCATATTTGTCTCAGCACTTCTGAGGTGTCGTTTGTCAAAAACGGATAAATTGGCTTCAACAGGTGGAAAAATCTGAAGGTGAGATAAGACGGATGAATTGGAGCTGAGCACTTCAGCAGATAGGACGCTCGTTGACGAGATGGAGGGTTGTGGTGGTGGCATGGGAGAGGGCACCTAATGAGACGCCAAGCTGGCAGGGCCACATCGCTGCAGCTGAGGCTCATTACTGTCAGATGTGTTTTGTCTTTCAAAGGGGTGTGATTGCTCCCTCAATGACTTCCCCCCTTTCAGTCTCCCTCCTTGGCAACTCTATCTTCTGGTATTACTCATCTTCCTCCTCACTGCTCATTGTGACCTCTGTCCGTCCATCTGTTTGCTGTTGCCAGCCACTTGACAGTCAAAGCTTCCTTTTATGGCTTGAAGGAGAAAATGTTATTTTTTGCATTGATGAGGAGGTCTACATGCATACAGAGATGTCAAATCCGTTTTGACACAAGAGTCTAATAGATTTCTGGATGGATTGGGGAACAGACAAAGAAGCTGCCACTAAGCCACCAAATGTGAAAGTGCTTTTGAATCCTGACACAGTTACTTTGTGACTCAGACAGGGCAAGTTGCCCCTGGAGTAGGAAAGGGATTTTGGTAAAGCAAATCATGTCACAAGAGACAACAATCCCCCCGCTTCCTGTTCTGGGTGACCTAAACCTCTCTACTTTGGAATTTATTTTTAGATATGTGACGTCCTCGCCATGACAGCTGAGCAGTAATCCTGTCCTGGCAACACGATCATAAGACACTTAAAAGTAAAAGATGGCTCACACATGTCATAAACAAAATCCTCTCACATTCTGATTCACTAATAAGTTAAAGACTCTCTGTCCTGGCAGGAAATTAAGTTCAGCCACCAGCTGTGTGCTGCCTTCTTTCTAGTGTCTGGTACATTTTTCAGTTTACCTGTAATTTCTGTTGGTAATCACATGTAAATTACATGTCCTGGATTATCAAATCATTTTGAGTCTTGCCCTAAGAAAGTCTTAAATTTGATGTTTGTAAAAAGGCAGATACCTCCTAAAGATTCTCATGGCTGCCAGCAAAAAAGCTATAACAAGAAGATGGCTCAACACAGAACCTCCCACGATTAAACAGTGGGAAGACATAATTAAAGATATCCAAACAATGGAGCTACTGACTTTTAGTCTCAGACTACAAGGGGATAAAGGTGATGGCCTCTGGGAAAAATGGAGCACCTATATTTCAAGAAGAGGTGATAACCTGTCTTAATGTTTTATATATCTCGCTTATGAAGAAAAATGACCATATTTTTGCAGTCTGTGGTGACCTACTCGTAACCCCATGCTTCTTTTATGTTTTGTTCCTATGAATGTACCTATGTACCTATAATGTATGAATGTACATATGTTTATGATTATTTGGTCACATGGGTGTGCAAGTGAGCATTTGCAAACGTATGTTCAGGTGCATATATTTTTTTGTTTGTTTTCTTTCTTTTATGATGTTTCTTTGAATCAATAAGGACACTTCACGGTTAGGATTTGTATCCTTTTGTCTACTCATAACTATTTTTTTTCATTACACTGATGCTGTCCATGTTCTGTACAAAAAACCTTGAAAAATAAAGTATATATAAAAAATAAAGTTTGATGTTTGTTAGAGTTGATTATCTTTACAAATTTCTTTCAGGGCTGCAACTAAGAATAACTTCACTAGTGATTAATCTGCCATAACAGTGAAAAAAAGTCATTAGAGCACACAGTGATAAAAAAAAAACAAAAAACAATAGAACCAGAAAATTTGTGGCATTTTTGCTTGAAGAATTGGCTCCTTCCTCTTCCCCATCAGCCCAAAAATAGAAATACAAAGTTCCACCGTATAACTCAATTGAATGGTTATGGCTGATTGGCTTCATAGCATCCTTGAGACAGCAAATGATGGGAGAAGTCCCCAGCTGGCCTTTTACAGACAGATCAGTGAAGAAAGAGTCCTGATTTTTGTTGTTTATTGAGACTGTTCGCATAAAACCTCTTGTGCTGTCAATGGCATGCAGGGGAAAGCATCAGTGGAACTTGACCCACACCGCTTTCTCAAATACAGTGGAAAGAGAGGATGTGGTGTTGACTGCCGATGGAGAGGCAGGATTTTATGACAAGCACAGATCATTCAGGAAGGAAGTTCTCTGGAGGAAAGTGGAGGCCTGCTGTTAGTTTTTGGTTCAGTATGAGAAGAAGAGACTCATCCACAGTTGCTGTCATTTTGTACCCACAAAAGACTCCCATCCAAAATGAGAAATAAAGATAATGTGCCCAAGCTGAGAGCTGCAGATGGACAAGATTTCAGTTTTCCCTCTGGTGTCACTGATTTCCTGTAGTGAAGCCTGGCTATTGGAAGCGGGGCTGCAGCAAATTAGCATTTTCATTACCAATTAATCTGCAGATTATGTTCCTGCTTAATCAATCTTTTGGTCTATAAAATATTGATTTTATGGAACATTAGCTTTTGAAAAATGCTTTTATCATTAGCTGGTTTTTCTGCATTAGTGAAGTCTCCAGCAGGGAGGAACAGCTCATCTGTTGTGTCATTAGATCAAAAAAAAGCTCTTAAATATGAAAATTTGTTACCCATGAACAACACTGTGACCCATAACTGGGGGTTACCAGCTAAGGATGTCCTGAGCTAATCGTAAGGATCAATATCAGGGCAGATCTGGGTGTGCTTTAATTGATCGGAACCAGCTAAAATAAAGCTAATCAAACGTCGATCCTGTCTTTACTGCACTCGAGCGTGTGTGGTCCGCCTTAGGCTGCTGATGTGTCAAAACAGCTTTCCTTTACACCAGAATATACAGCATTTCACTGCATATTGTAAGTGAGAGTGTGAATGTGAAAAATTATTTGACATCACTGGTGCGACTGACTGATTCAGTTCTGACACCCGGATTGGCAAAAAATACAGATTCATTATAAGCTCTGATGCTAACAAATCTTTTATTCATTAGCTTTGCTCTGTCTTTCTTACGAACAAAGGTCAGTACAAAACATTCATCCACTGCTGACTGTCGCTTTCGCTGGTTAAAATGACAAACATCGCTGGCAGCAGGTCATATTAGCTGTCGCTAATAAACATATGTCCGTGATGTCATGCCAAAATAAAGCTTCACTGTTGTCAGGTTTATGTGCTTTCTGCAGGGAGTGTCTGTCCTCAGCCGAAGATCATTTGTGAGAGTAGAAACTCTGCTCTGTAACACCGCTGTACGATCACGAGTGATTTTGTAGTTGCGACAACTCCAACAGATTATTACATCTTCTCTCTCGCCGATGCCTTGGTATTAATTTCAGGAGTCCTCCTCCCAGTTGAACTTTCATTCATATCAGTTTAGTAATTTAAGATGCTCAGCTTAATAATTTTCAATCAGTACCTTCAGCGTTGTGATAATGTGCCTTGTGAAAAATTCAGTTATTTCAATGTGTCAGTTAACATTGCATAATACTTCTATATTAGGATTGAAGTACTCAGACCTCAGTAATGCCAAATAACAATACTGCTTATGCTGGTGTCTGTCCCTTTAACTTCTTATGGTGTTTGAGGCCATTGAGGGTGTTGTTGCAAATCAATGAACAGGACTGGTTTATGGCAACATAACATTTTTATATGATTCATGCATCACTGTGATGCATGAACAGACACTCTCGTCTGATTATTTTACAATTTCTCAATTGATTTTTCCAGAAAATCTCTTGTGTCGAAATACATATTAATAATGTGACATAGAATTACATACGCCCCAGTGTTGAGGCTTTTAATCCACATCATCCACCGCTCAAGGCTTGTTAGTGATCAACAAAAACGTGGATCTCACCATGTCCTGTGGCGGGGGAGGTCGTCCATGTTCAGAATCTCCTTGACGGACATCAGGTCAGCAGGGATGATGGGATAGAAGTCAGAGTAGGAGGCTTCCTCGTCACTGTTGCATTCAGAGAGCATTGGAAAAATCAAACAAAGCCTGATTAACACAAGATATCTTGCATATCATCAAATGACACAGGTGAAAGATTATAAAATAGATATTTTCCCTTGTCATCCTTCACAGTTATTTATTCTGTTGAGTGTTCATATTAGCATGCCCATTCATTTTGTCATGGTCTATGGCACATTATCCAATTTCAAGTTCATCAGATCATTATTCTCCTCTGCCACTAGACAGCAGCAGCGGCTGTCCTATTCTCTGACTGAACAGCAGAGGTGGCAATATGTCAGGGAGAGCTCGGGTGATGTAGGCAAACATCATATACACAAGGTTTCATTTATTCAAGCGCTCCAGAGATTCTGTTTAAAACTGGCAACTCTTATCTCCAGACTGAAAACAGCTTTAATGGGTATTTTTTTGTCTCCTCTTCCTGTTGCGACGCATGAGCAAGGTAAACAATGACAAAGCGAACTCAAACAAAACAACATAAACTGCAAAGAAAGGAGAATCCACCAAAGCCAGACCCCCGTTGAAACATAATGTCAATATTGTCATTTTGTCGCACTGATACCCTCTGTCAGTCTGCACAGCTCAGCCACCAAGTGTGGTTCACTGTGGGGCATAGCAGATTTGTCACTGATCAGCTTAAACATGCTCTACGGTGTTTTCTGAAGTATTACAAAGGAATTTGCAGCAGTTTGAGAGTTAAGAACAACGCATCAGAGTCAGAATCACCTTCATTGGCCAAGTATGTGTACGCATACAAGGAATTTGACATCCGGCTTTAAGTTGCTCTCAATGTACTCCCATGCCATTATCAGTTAAAATTTTGTATTACACTACTGCTGGACTTAAAGGGTGTATGTGGCCTCCTAAGTTTGTCTTCTATCAGGAAGGCATGATGCATTGTTTTTAACACTCTTTACTAAACAGTAACCTCATATTTGATCTCATTAATCTGCTGTTCGCCTCCCATGTGTGGGGTGCAAAGCCTAACCCAGCTACTGAAGCAGGACAGTGTATGACCTGTTTTCTCTCAAGTGCGCAAAATGTTAGGACTATCCTCAGCTGCTTCTCCTCTGCCAGTGTTCCCCTATTGCTCACTGGTGTACAAACACACATGCTATTGTCTATAGGGAGCTTATGTAATCAGGAGGAACATGGGGCTGCTGATGTGAGCCCTGGCAAATGGCCAGTGATGGTGGTAACAGTGTGGTGTTTATGAGCCAAAGGGTTGTTCACTGCACAATGGCAGTGACGTTCATCATCATAGCGTGCAATCATCTGCAATGTTGAGTATTTAATCCACAATGTGTCTGTGTCAACTGTTGGTAGAGCTGTTTGTGTTCCAGTTGATGGGCTGGAATGCAAACTGAACAAGAGGAACCAAACTTACAGAGCAGTCACACGTATGGTGAAGTGGTTCTAAATCATAAGCGCCGCCAGTTGCTGTCTCTTCCTGGAGGGACTGAAAGTAGCGTCTTCATCATGGGCACATAGTCATGCACATGCATATAGAGACAATAGGCACACACGAGTAAGCCTACACTAAAGCATGAGCTCTGGATTTAAAGCACCGACAATAAAGTGAGCTGATCTTCTATGTGCACCCCCATAAACAGGAGAAGGGCGTGAGCTGTTAGCAGCAAGGGCAGGCAATGAAGCTGAAAGGCATTTGTGTAACAAGAGAAGCATTAATTTTTGCTCTCTCTTTATCCACAGATGACAGTTGCTCTTTTAACAAGAGTAATTACAACCACAGTGAGAGGATATTATAAGTTAGACCGCTTTTCTTTTTTTTTTTTCATGTGTTAATAGATCTGTTGTAACAGCATGGTTTTGGCTTTTGTTTAAGTAACGTGCATTGCAGTACTGAGAAGGATCAGTACAAAAATCTTTTTTTTTTTTTTTTTTTTTTTTAAAGTTTTACTGCCAGAACTTTATATTTACTCAGGTGTGTGCTACACAACGCCCAGCTACCGTTGCTGCTAACATCCAGCCTCAGGCATTAGTTTCAACAAGTCATCTTACAATGCAAATTGACAGGACTTCTGGTTTTCTTTTGTTTGTAAGCTGGGAAATTTCCCCATTTCACAGCGCTCAGTGGACAACTTCTGCTTTTGCTGTCTTATTTTTTCCCTTTTGCTTTGTTTAGGTTCCCTGTGAGTGCGTACCGAGAGGCTTGGGCCGTTGAATAATGTTGTGCAGAGCCTGCGGCTGGGTAGTATCACTCAAGTACAGCCCACAGATACATACGCACAGACACACAAACACTCATCACATGCAAACATGCACACACATGTGCACCCACGCATGCAAACAAACACACTGGAAAGAGCTGATAGTGCTGTTGTGTGCAGGAGAATGAGGTTGTGCAGTTATGCGTGTATAAACAACGGGCTTCCTCAAAATATTAACTTGGTGTAACTAGGAAATAGAAAAGAGGAAAACTTCTCAGAGGCACAGGATGATCTGCCCTCATTGTTGTGTGTATGTCAACAACTTGTACTGGAATTTGTCCTCCTCTTGTACAAACAAGAAAATCTAAACTCTGCAGACAAAGCAGATCTCTTTTTTAGCAGTTTTGTTTGATAAACCTACCCAGAGGAGACTTTGTTCAGTCTAACATGAAGATAAATTTGACTGTACTCCCATCAAAGATGTTGTAAATATGAGTGTCACAATGCACCTGCTTTGTCTCTCACTTCTTTTTAATAAAGAGAGAGAGATGAACTCTAAGTTTGGCTGCTAAGATTGGTGGAATAATTGCTTATTTTCATCATCCCCAAGGATAAAATGAGTTGAATTCCCTTTATTCTGCAATGGAGATTACAGACCCACAGGTTAGGCTAATTTAATGACTCACTGCAGTGGGGGGGGGGGGCTGTGAAATGAAGGCAAATTTGACTTGAGACTATTAGGGCAGGACCAGAAGTGATTCTATTAGATCTCACTGGAGTCATCTGGGAGCACTGGTGTGCCTGCTGTCTGATTTATTTATTTATTTTTTTTTAATTTCTTAGTATAATGGAATAGGCTTCTGTTACATTGCTGATATTTTACTTGCGTGATAATACATGTAAAAACATCTTAAAGCTAATAGAGCCAGCAGTAAATGGGTTGACATACTGAAACATTTTAAGCTGAAATGTGACACCAAAAGAAACAAAATACATCCCGGGTGAGACTCTTCTCAGGATTACTTTAGTTACTGTTCTGCATCTTTCAGCATGTTCTTCATCAGCAGATGGAGTTTGCCCACGAGCGCTTTGAGGACTTCTTACTCATGTTTGCTTAAAAGTTGAGGTTCAGAGTTCATTCTTAACCTTGATGTTATTTTGCCAACTGCTGTTTCCAAGGTCAGGAACTAACCTCTACCACCACATCTCAGACCTTACTCCAGGACAAAGTGGAGCCAGTTAATGCATCACACAGACATTAAAAGTGAGCTGATGCTGCTGCCTGTTTCTTTTATATTCAGTAATTGTTTCATAGCTTGTTTTGAGAACTGGTGTAGCTCAAAATGTTTGCGTTATTGTGGTTGCATTTGCTGCTGTTCATATTTGTCTCTCAAGCTACTGGGTGGCTGGAACACCTCCCATTTACTGGATAATGTCCACACGGCAATTACTCTACTAACCACAAAGCAGCTGAACTGCAACAGCAGTGTCTTCATTTATTTAAGGGCCAACTCCACCCCGTAGTGCGTGTACGGTCAAGTGCTCATGTTTGTCTTCAGTCCCGAAACGTGCAAAAAACTCTGCTAATACCATGTTAGATTGAGGTATAGCATCGAAATACTGCAATATAATACTATTGACATATTGAGGAACATTGTATTCATGTTTAAGCTTGAGTTGGTGAGTGTGTTTGCATGTGTTTCTTTCAATGTAGTGAATCAGGACTTCATCCTCCACCGGAGGCACCGTAATACCAGAGACAGACAGACGACGAAGGTCTCAACGATGTGTGTTTGTGAATACTATATGTGAATTTGTTGTGCTAGCAGCTACCACCAGTCGCCCAGAGGGTATTGTTGAGTGAATATAATGTCTCGCTGAGCTCAGAATAACCAGCCTGCCATATGTTTCTCCTTAATGAATACTGTGTCATCCTGCAACTGCAAAAACAAATCAGCTCTGATCAATCAGGACAGCTTTGCAAACATTGAACAAGGTAATACTAATCAAATTTACCCACTGTGTTATTTTATATATGTGTATGTTTTGGGCAGAGACTGTAAATGCTTTTTTCTGATATGTATAAATGAAATGTAGCTTTAGTGCAAAACAGCCTCATTCTTAACAAATAATTTAATCTTTTCATCCTACATCATTTTTTTTAATAAATGGATAAATTTGCGAGTGAGGGTGAGATAATGTAACTTGGTTGCGACATTAATGTGTTTTTCTCTCATGAATTTTGGAGCCTTAAGTGCCATTTTCCTGATATTAGTGTAGTGATAGCCCTTGTTTTGTCTCATTTCAAGAAACTTATTTCTGAAAAATGCCCGAAACAAGAAACACTGCACTGGAATAAAAGTGAATTATCTCAAATAATTTTTCCTCTTGTTTTTTTTAATTAAAATCAGGGTTAAGGGCTGAATATGAGACTTGATGACTTGTTGTAATGTTCCAGGTGGAACCTCTCAAGCTGCTATTAAATAATACTGATTATACAGCTTCCTTTAGCCAGAAAATACAGAAGCAGTGTTTTCCCAAAAGGTGGAAAAGTGAGTTTGTTTTCAGTTGGCTCACAGTTCAGATTTCCAAGTAGGTGGTAAAAATAAATGGGCTGATGTCTTGTCCTCCCCCAGCTGTCACCTTTCACATGTCATTGACGACTGCACTTCGTCACTGTAAATGCATCTCGAGTTAATCCTTTAAACCGCACTTGTAATTGGATTCCCAGATTTTTGATTGTCTTACTTTATTAAAGCTATTCAGAATGGTGCTGAAAGGGTAAGGCTGGCAATATTCAATGTTTTAATATTGTTATAAATATCTCATCGAAAGATCAAAACCAATGATGTGTTAGTCTCTCTGTCGGTACTTTTTGACTTCCATAACCTGTAACATTCAACTCAAAGACCATTTCTTTCAACTGAAGAGGTAAATATTTAAAAACAAGCCTTGAATGCAGAGTTCCACTTTTAAAAGAGGTTATTTCCTAATACAGGAATAGACTGAAGGTTTTCTGAAATGTTACTCAAATAGCGTAAATAGTATATTTGTGATAGACTGTTTCCAGCTGTGGATTTGGTGCACTTGTGAGTGTTTGCAGTAGGGTGGCGTATGTGATGGTGAAACTTGCTGACGTGCTTTTATTAGTTTTTTGGACAGCACACAGAGTGTAACAGTGTCCAAATAAGGTCATGTTTCAGCTTCATATTGTGAGGATGTCTGTGCATTTGCTGCTGCAGAGGAGCTAAAGGAGCTTCCTGTTTCTGAACACCACCACATTTCGCTACCACCCATCATCGGGCCGCTCTGCTCCGCTGGTTACTAGCTCTGCTCTCTGCACTGCTTGTTACTCACTATGAACCAGGCTAAATTAGTCTAAAGAAACCAGTGCACTCCTCCATCCCTTGTTGGGAACCACTGAAATAAACTGCTGCTAAGGTAGATAAAACTAGCTCCACCTTGAGCAGCTACACCATTAAAATTCAGCTCACGCATTCGTGTGTCAGTATTAGAAATCAGATATGTAATGATATCAGTCACCAGAACAAAACAAGCATTTGTATTTTGATACTTTGACTACATTTTGCTGATAATGCTTCTGTACTTTTACTTAAGTAATATGTTGAACACTGTGTGTTTTTGCATTGTTGTATTGGTACTATTACATAAGTAAACTATATGAAAACTTCCACACTTCCATTTCTCCTTTTTAACTTCCACCACTGATGTCAGGAGAGCGTGTCTGCACCTGGAAGTGAAGGTCTTCTTCTTGATCTGGGAGGACAGCTGCATGCTGTGAGACATCTGGGACGACTGCTCCTCCTGCTCTCGCTGCATCACCGTCCTGGTTTCCATGGTAACCCCCCAACCGGCACCTGTAGAGGGAGGGGAAGCTGGGAGTGAGCATGCAGAGCTGTGTAGGAGGCAGCGCCATGCAGAGTCAATGGCAGTCTGTCAGGCACGAAAGGCTCCGTCGCCTCTGCCAGGAGCATAACTGTATTATATTTGTAAGCAGCACTGTTGAGTGTAGATGAGTCACAAAATGATTGGCCACTTTCCACTGTAGACACCTCAGCCTTGGCAAGAGACATAACTATGTATGGTGTGCCCTGTGTTCAGATGGGACCTTACTTTAGTTGCATTTTTAGTACTCAGATGAGGTGGTAAAGTAATGACTATCCCATATTGTGCTGGCGCAGAAATGTGAATTGGTCTCAGTCCCTCATCCTGAGAGAATTATAATTGAGCCCAAGGGGTGTGATTAAAATGTATGCAAAATGCTAACTGCACCATTTAGCTCACTGATAGAAAAGTGCTATGTGAAGGAGCACAAGTCTTCTGATATCTAAGATAAGTGTGCTGGGACTGGCAACCCGAAGACACAACCGGGTGCTACTAAAAACATAATGTGCCTGAATCAATATTTGCTGCAGTTACATCCTGGATCTAAATAGTCATGCATCAAACTTATGTCAGGCTCCTGCCTTCCATCTGCTAAGAAGCGGCAAACACACCTACCGCAAGTGGGTTTCGATTCAAAATGTCATTATGCACTTAGGGGAGGAAAGCTGGCGTCTGAAATTCAGCCATCAGCACTTTAAAACAGACGCAGTTTTGAAGTATCTGTTAATCTGTTATCCTTTGGATTTTTGTTTTTTACATGTCTGATAATCCATAAAATCAGTCAATCTGATTATGATCAATGCTATCCCATTTTCAGAGCCCAAAGTGTCCTTTTATGTCAGACCACCAGTCCAAAACTCAAAGATTTTCAGTTTGCTGTCACATTCACATTTGAGGAGCTGAAATCGGTGATATTTAGGCATCTTTTTTCCAACAATGACCTGAGTTTTAGCATTGTTTGAAACTAATTTTGGATTAATCAGCTAATGGTCTCAGCTTTAAAACTAACTCATAATGTGATTTAATATTTAATTTTAGCAGTCATATAGCCCGTTTTCACCTTACTGTCTTTTGTTTGAGCTATTATGAAATGAAATACTTCAAATCGTAAAAACTATTGTGCCTTTTTTTTTTTTTATTGGAGTCCAGTGTGGCTTCAGGCGTAAATGTGGAGAAAAGGTGTGTTTATCCCATGTTGAATGTACCACCCCTTTGTGGGCCGTTGAGCCACCAATAATTCATCAGTGGAGGTCCGCCACGCTGCTGCCCACACCCTGCCCATCATTAATCATGCGGCTGCTCTGGGAAGTGAATGCAGAACGCACCCAACAAACAGAATCAGGTCGCGCCAGAGTGATAGCTTCATTCACCCAGTCCCAATGGCAACCACCTGTGTTAGTGCAATAAACAAGCTTAATGCGTTATTTCTTCCCATCTCCTTCAATTACCTCCTGGAAAACAGCAGCAAGTTAGCTAACAGGCTAATAGGCTAGGAGGCCAGCTGATTCCCCTGTTGCTCTTTTTGTGGCTCGCTGTTGTTGTGCAAAGAGGGAGCTTTGTTTGAACACTGTTAATGGAAGGTCGACCTCTGGCACATTAAAATTGATCATTCTCCATGGGTAGGTCTGGATCCGGGGCCCCTGGAGGGAGGGGAGCAAAAGCAAAGCTGTGCTCCTTTCTACACACAGTGCAGTTTTCACGTCTCTGGAGTGAATTGAGTGCTCAGTTTCCAAGTCTGTGATGATGAAAAAAAAAATCTGTATCAACAGAGGAACAAGGGGACAAGTGATTTACCGTTCTACTTGTTGAAGAGGAAAGATTTGTCTGAACACTACAGGAGCTTGCTTTATGCCATCCCCGGAGAGTAATTAAAAGCTACATCCAATGAGGCCATCAAAAGATAAGGCCATTAATAAGTTCAGCTAGCTGGAGAAACAATAAAAGACTCAAAAGAGAAACAAGAGAAGAACCATCCTGACAATACAAAGACAAAATAAAAACGGCTTTATGCAGGTGTATTATAGAGGCACCGAGTGAGCATTTTACTTCTGCTTCGTGTTGTGGTTTTATGTTTCACTGAGGGTTATCACATACTCTAATGCATCAGTAACCTGCCTTAAAACAAGTTGTATGCCATTTGTGCTAGATTTAGATGAAAGCTGAGTAAAAGAAATCCCACTCACACCTTCTTTAAAGAAACAAGTGAAGTCCTCCGGGTGTCAAAGATCTGTAGGACGGATATATCCCACTTCCTTATCTGTCTTGCCTGTCTCTCTCCTTGAAGATCTTATTCAATCTTGCTGTCTCACCTCTCTGTATTACCTCTCACTGTCTGTCTGCCTGCGTCTACCTCACTCCCTCTATGCCTCTCTTGATGAAGTGGTGAGGGTGACCCTGAACACAAAGTGTCCTTCAGTGCCAAGTATGTGGACAACACAATGCTCTCTCATTCTTAAGTTGGTAAATATAGACCAATGACACCTCCCCTGTAAACTACACACACACATTCAACTTTACACTACACCCAGTCCTAAATGGAGACACAAAACCACCACAGGCACATACACAGACACAGATCATTTCCATCAGTCAGCTTTACAGACAGCTCCGAGGACAAGCAGCTAAGAGATGACACTATCTCCCAGTACAATAAGAGAGGTTGGACCAAATGACCCGAACAGCTGAAAGGAACAGCTGGAATGGCCTCAGGAGAACAAGTTGCTGCGGTGGAACTACAAATGTCTGCTCAATAACTGTCACTGAAAGAAATATATATTTATTTCAGCCCTCTCAGCGCTATCCCACCTGGGTACAAAGAATCCAAAATTAAAGGCAGAGAAATGACAAGTGGGAAGACAGAGGAGACTGTGGGTAGAGAGGGAAGACGCAGAGAGAAAAGGAGGAAGAGAGGAAGAAACACGTCGGCTTTAAATAGAGAAACCTTTGGTCCCTCCTTATTAAAAACCTGACCTTGAACTCTGTTTTTAAAAAGCAAGAGGTTAATAATGTGGAGGCAACACCTGAGACTTCCTCCCTCACTTTCTGCTTCTATTTCTTCATCTCATCCTTTCACAGCTCTTCCACCTCTTCTATCTTTTGTATCGCTCCTGCAAGTAATATACTCCGTTCCTTGTGCCATTTTTGGTGTAAACACATTTTATTTATTACTCATGTATAATGCCCGGCTAGCAGTGTAGCTTTAGGGATCACAGTGTTGGTCATTCAACCACTGTGATCATTTATAAAACATCTCACTGAAATTTTGTCTGGATATTCTGGGTTCCCAGAGGATGAAGCCCCATGACTTTGGCGATTCCCCCATGTTTTAATCTAGTTCCCACAAAAGGTCCAAGTTTGGTGCTAGTTTGTGCCAAATATGTTGCCAACTGCACATTCGTGTCCACCTTAAGATGACTTGTAATAACTTTTATGATTCCACTATCACGTTATTCTTTATGACCAAGCTAATAAGATTTCCATCAGTTATGACTGTACTTTGTTTTTAGTGCTGACTAACAAATGCAATCATGCTAAAAGGCTAAACTAAGCTGATGAGCATGATTAACACAATACCTAATAAACCTGCTGAACATTGGTGTTTATTTAATGCTGCTGCATATCTCTATCATCCATCCATCTCCCACTTGTACTGTATTACTGCTTAATTACTGTGCGTTGCTCAAGGTATTTCTCAGTGACCAGTGCTGGTATCATTGGTTGTTGTTGTAGTCATACTGGGTTTCTCATAACCCATCCCCTTTTCTGTACTGTCCTTGTTCTTGCTTCTCATCTCCTTTTATAGTGATTTGATTAGTTCCTGGAACACGTCCGCTCCTTATTAAACAGGGTTCTCTCTCTCTCTCTCTCTCTCTCTCTCTCTCTCTCTCTCTCTCTCTCTCTCTCTCTTTCTGTGTGTGTGTGTGTGTGTGTGTATGCGCGCACTGAAAAGCTTTATTCTTTCTTCCTCCACAAACGATTTGAAGGAAGCCCACATTTTATTCTGATTAACTGTTGGCATCATTGTATGGTCTTGTGTGTGTGTGTGTGTGTGTGTGTGTGTGTGTGTGTGTGTGTGTGTGTGTGTGTGTGTGTTTGTGTGCCCAGTGGTGGTGACTGACAGGGACTAAAAGCACACAGGGGCTGCGAGGAAAGAAGGCATCACTCAAGGCCACAGCATTGTATGGAAGGATGGGGGGGTTATTTATAAGCTTTTAGTGGCCCCACCTGCCTCTGGAATATCACCACACAATACAAGCTACGGTTGCCAGGCCTTCTCTTCCCATCATACATCAGCAGTGACTGTCAGACTAAGAATAACTACTGGGACAAAGCAGCTGAGGGCCACCTTTATTAGTTTTTCTTCTTTTGGAAGACTCCTCAGCTTCCAGCTCCACCAGAAACATCTCATGTCAGTGTTGTCCTCTATTTCTTACAGTGCTCATAGTAGGAAGGGGGGGTGCTGCAGTGAAGAAGTTTCTGAAGCACTGCCAGGCTTAAAACCTCAACCAGTGCAGCCTCTGTCTGTTTGGTGTCTAATTTATTTAAATCACTAACGTAAATCAATTTGGTTGCACTTTCCCAGAGCTCCCGAAGCACAAAATATGTAATGAGTTTGTACATGTACCAGGTGAAACATGTATGGAAAGCCAACAAGGAATAAATATTTGTGGCACACTCAGAATGACTTACCGTGTTTTATTAATCATTAATGCTTATTCACAATTCATGCCTGCTCTGTGCTTTTACTTGCATAAATTATGAATAAAAGCCAGACTCAGTGTGACTGTGTGGCAAACATTTATTCCCTGTTGGATGTTCTTGCATTTTATCTGCGCTGCACAGATGCAGAGGATATCATACCCTTAATGTATGGGCTGCTGTGATGTGACAACTGTATTTGATGCCACATTCAGGTTGCTTTGTAGGAAACAAGTGAAAGGAGTGGAGGATGGTTGAACAACTTGGAGGGGTTGACATGTATAACTTGTTGGAGGGCTCACATCCAAAATATTTGATTTCTGGATTTAAACAGTTATGTATAAAAGACCTGTAGCAGCTCTGCATGGAGCTTTGGACTTTTAACTGCTAATTTAGATTTTTATAACCATGAACTCCTGACATTTCTTCATTTGATGCAGTGTTTGCAGGCAGAATTGTAAGTTTTGTGTGTGCAATTTGTGATATAAAGTCTCAGAAAATCTTCACACACCCTATTTCAAATCAGGACTTGGAGGCTAGCGTTCATGTTTTCCTCATCTCACATTTTGCAGCGCACCTGCACAGTAAATCTGGCATGACATGAGCCAGAGGCCAGGATATGAAGGGATATGAAACATTTTAATATTGTAGACATGACAAGACTTTCTTTGATGCAGACCTCTTCTTCATGTTTTGACAAGCAATAATGTAAGAACACACACGTATACACACACACACGCATATATACATGTATGTATGCGTGTGTATACATATACACATGTATAATGCAATAAATCTACCATTTCTATTGAGCATATCCTTTGAAATTGGAGCTTCTCTTACCAACGTTACCTTTCGTGCCTTTGAGCGCAGCAGCCATAGAGGTCTTGGTTTGAGAAGCACAGACATGCTGTCTTTTGTCATTGTACTATATATGATGTATTTTTAGTGGAAAAAAAAAGTGTTGTCTGTCTACAAAATATTGACATGTGCAGACTGCATACTATTCTTAGTGTTCAACAGCCATCTGTCAGTTTGAAGACTGAAGCGATCGTTGCTCCACAGGGGATTGTCTTGGTGGAAACTAAATATAATGAAAGTTTCTTTTCATCTTATCACCTACCGGTGATTGGGCCCAGAATAGACCTTAATGGACACCAAAGTCTCCTCAATGATCCATCATTTCCTGGCCAGCCTTGACAGCTGTTTTCGTGCCTTTTTCTAATCAAGGACCCATTAAGAGCTCATTAGAATGCAAGAGAGGAAAGGGAGGGGGCGAAGTGATTGCATCCAATTACATGCAGACTTCAATTTATCAAGTGATTTGGAGAGAGAGGTTGGTGCCTTTTCAATGTGGAAAGCAAGAAAAGGGCTGCTTGTTGTGATTCACGTGTGCCAAAAAGAAGAGAAGATGCCCTCCTTTGTGTGTACAGTGTATACTGGATACTAATCCTCATTTTATATGCAGCATAAACAGATGAATGACGCTGAATTAAGCTTTTTTTTTCAAAGAAGATCCTTGTTCCACCATCTGAATACCCCACATCTCAGATTTGTTAAGAGATTTTAATAGGTCTTGTGCTAATTGATGGCTGTTTCCACCAGTTGGAGAAACAATCGACCAGTCAGGTCTTAGTTGGTGAGATTAAGAATGGGGGCATTACCTTCCTACATAGCTATATTAGCTACATGCTAGCAAATCTGCTGTGCAGATTGTGAAACCTTTTGAGAGAAATTTGTGATTTTTGGACTACATAAATCCACTTGACTGTGTAGCTACATCCATGAATCCCAGTGACAGAAAAATGTGTTGGATTGATGCAGCTGCACAAGCTGGTTTCAGTCTGCATGCAGGAATACCAACTCTTAAATGCTAATGCTTTATTCACTGTGAAGAACATGAAGTTAACAGCTCTTTGCAACCTCTACCCCGTCTTTAGTATCAACGGAAAATGAAGTTGACAGGATGGATTCGTCACTCAGTACTGATTGGCTATGGCAAAACAAAATAACCCCACTCTTAGCAAGAAATCAGCCATCATGATCTCAGTGTCAGACTGATTGCACAAATTGATTATCAGGCTATTTATACAGTTGCTAAAGCTGCTCATGCTAGCCCTCTCCTGTGGAAACATGTGCCAGGCTCTCCTTTGGCAGCCTTTCAGTAGTCACACTTTTGCTTTCCATTATCTCTGGAGCATAAATGAGAAACGGTCAAAGTAGCTTCATGGTGCTGTATCAGACTTGGAGATCAGAGTACAGAAGCAATAGCAGCGAGGCATGCATACATTTCAATGGACCTAGTTAACTCTATGCACCATATCAGAAAAGATAAATTTTGAAAAAGATGGCTACCACCAAGATAGGGTGAATGTTGGCTGATAGTTTTATGACTATGACGCCCAGAATGGTACTTGTCAAGTTCACTTAGCCTCTTCAAACACTTTCTGATGTGGTGTAATTTCTTCAAAGGAGTTTTTTCTTTGCTCTATCTTGCCATGCTGGAACTTTGCCTTAAATGTGGATAGTGAGTATAATAAATTAGTCAGTCATAACTGCGTATAGCCCAAAATAGCCTTTAAACCTCAAAGGAACCATTAAATGTTAATGTGAATCTCTACCAGTACACTGTATCAAGAAAATTCAAGGGCATATATCAAGTTTCAAGGACATGTTGCAGTGTGTTTTTTTTACACTGAGAGAATAAAAAATCAAAGTGTGCATATCTGGATTTTGACCCAGCCTTTAGCTTCTCTGGCAGTGACTGAAGTAAGTATTTATCCAGAGCTGGTTGCATCCCATGTGCTCTCGGTGCTACAAATGACTTAAGTGGCCATCAATATATCCATTGATCCAGGGCAGGCACACACCCTCCGCTGTGATTGAAATTCTGTTTGTTCTGATGCATTGGGTTAATCCAAACTAATATTCCCCTTTCAAAGTTGTGTCATGCCTTTGACACTTGAGGGTTTGCCCTGCAATCTCCCATTCGATCTTCTTGGGACTTGAAAGAGGTGAAAGACAGCTTTCTGGTGGACAGAAAGAAAAGAAATCTGTCAGTGCTGCTGGCCAAGTAAAGGCTATTTTTTTAGACACCTGTCCAAAGAAGAGCCAGATGGGAAGATAAAGGAAAAGAGCAGGATGAAAGCCGGACAGCATGCCCTGTGCCATGTCGACCCTTTCCAAACACCAGATATCCCTCTCACCTTAAGAGCAGCCTCTCCTTCTCCCTGCACCGTGTTGTCAGGATGATTGGCTATGAGTTAGACTCCTCTTTTGTTTCCCAGGTTCACCCTTCTTTGACGTTTCATGTCCTGTTTGATTCACTTGGAGGCACAGTAGTTGTCCCAAATTTTTCTTGACTGGATCTAACCCAATTTGTCTCTCTACCTCCCACTTACTCCCACAAACATGAGCCATTTCGCATTTTCATTTCATCACAGTTTTTTTTTTGTGTGTGTGTGTTTGTTGCAACAGTGAACTTTGCTGGTGCATTGCCAGTTCCAGCTCTCCGCTCATGTTAAATCATCATTTAGAAAGCTTACTTTTTCCTCTGCTCCTCCATCAGTCCTGCTCTCACTACGAGCGCATAGCCCACTCATGTGTCAAGGGCAGCATAGCTGACTCGATCTCAAACAGCAGAACAGAAGCATCATGTTCATTGACATGCTCGAGCTTTGATGAAGTGAGGTTCACAGCATGCCTAACGGCTGTGAAATACTGTATAGCATGCTGCATGTTTGTACTTACTTATGCTGGTTTGCATAGAACAACACAGGAAAATTAAGTAGCAGTCCCCAAACATCATCTGCTACTGCTGTAGCTGTTTTCCTACAATTTAGCAAAAACATCTCTGCTATTTCCCTGATCCTGTAAAAGATAAAGACCAATCACTGAATGAAGAATCCCTTAATGATGGCTGTCTAAACCTTGTGGATTTGGCTTTATTGTTGACATGGCAGCTGACTGTGTAGATTACAAGTATCACTTTTATCCAAGAATTAACCTATGACAGTCGAATCACCAGACATTATTACTTTTTTGTTTATATGCAGTTGTCTAGGTTATGTTTTCCTGTGTTATGTATGCACAATGGTCTTGGATACAAATACATTCTGTAAGGCAACCTTGCCATAAATCATGAGCTTTCGACATGTTCATGATGTAAAATTTCTTGTTGATACTGTGTCACAGGATGTATTGATTCAGTTTGGCCATCATTTGTCATGATGTGGGTTTTTAGCATTTAGCTGCTATCCTGCAAAGTGTACTGTAAGTCTACTCGGTCAGTCCTGTTTGTTGTTGTGATTTGTGAAACTTCTCCTTTTACCATATTGAATGATTTTTCTGTTTTGTGATCCATGCCCCTGAAACTTTAAAATTGGATTTTTGGTTTATTTTTTGCCTTAAAAACATGTTCAGTGTAAACATTGTACATGTCAACAATGAGAATATCTAGATCAATTCAGCCTCCACCCTGATCGGCGTTCTTAAATACTGAGCTTCTCTCGATACAGAGTAGATTTAATACTTTCCTAAATATTGAATAAATCTGTATCTGACACATTGGGGGGGGGGGGGGAGTTAGGGCTGAACAATCTGAACACTGAGACTATGATTTGTAAGCCAGAGGCATCTCTGATAATCAATATTATGTGATTGTGATTACTTCAAAGCTAAGACCCTTTAAAATGAGGTATATCTTATACTTCTCCCCTGTTACCTGTATATAGGTCAGGCCTGTACTGTAAAATATTCCATTAGGGTATCTGGAAGCAGTTGCATAACCAAGCCCACAATGGGTATTAAACCAGAGATCCACCCAAGGCTTATATTATCCCCTGGAAAACGGCCCACGGATGCCAACAGTTACCCTGCTTCCCTCTCTGTGTTGGACAGTTAAATGAGAGATCACTTCCCCTTCGAGGTGCTTGGAAAAGAAAGGGAAGACAAATCCCCTTCCAGGTGACAAAGACTGCTCTGTATGTTTGAAATAATTTAAAACCTCATCCAAAATTGGGTCATCTTTCATTGAAATTCTGTAAACATACATTATAGAACATAATCCAAAAGAAAAGAGCTTTTAATGCTCTTCCTTATTATTTATCCATCCATCCAGTTTTCCCACATAGAAGGGCGGCACAAGTGGTAACACTGTCGCCTCACAGCTAGAAGGTTCGAATCCCGCTGGTGGCGTGTCCTCCACCATGTCTTCAGTGCCTGCTGCTCGAGGAAAAAAGGGCCTTTCTGTGTGGAGTGTGCATGTTCTCCCCGTGTTCACCCTGGTATCCTCCATAAAATATACCCCCACTAAAAACATGCAAGATGATCAGCACCTGACCGAATGGTGACGAAAGGGATGGGTCCCCGGGCGCCGCTGTCGGCTGGTCTGCCGCGGAGGAACGATGGACCAAGATGGGTCAAATGCGGAGAATTAATTTCACAAGAAGCATGGCGTGTGCATGTAGTGTGTGCATAAATAAAAGTACAGTTTCTTCTTTCTTCTTCTTCTAGAAAGAAAGACACTGCTACATTCAGCTAATTAAAACTGCTAATTGTTTCGTTCAGTGTACCAGATTTGTACAGTGGGGACGCGCAGACAGAAACAAAAAACAACCCTTTTTTTTGTCTCCATTCCTTGATTGAAAACATACTCTGCATAACAAAAGACTCCTGAGTCGTACTTTGGATCCTTTGCCCAATCCACATGACATCTTTATTGTCGGAGACAGTGAATGTGTGGAGTACAAACAAACGTTATTGTTTTACAGGTTGAAGTTTATTATCCCGCTCTATTTTGTTGTCTTCATTTGGAGATCAAAGGTCTCGGAAAGTCTGAACCATGATTCCATCGAGCTTCACGTGAAGGTTATACTGTAAACATTTGATCTGGTTAGTTTTGGTTTCACTTTGCAATTAGGCGAGCTCACAAATAACCTTACCTGGCATACCTCAGTTGACAATGAGTGCTTTGTAGATGGGTGTGTGTCCGACGCTGGCTTGTTGTCAACTTTGTGGGTAGCCTTCTGTCACTGTTTGAATTCAGGAAGAAAAATTAGTGAGCAGATTAACTTTGTTGACACTGTTACAATGACAAGTTATGTGTGAAAGGCCCCTGAGTGACAGAAGTTAGTCACTAAAAATATTATTGTTAGCCTGCAGGGTGCTAAGTGTCGACTGAGTGAAGTCATGGCTCAAAAGGCAAAGAGTTCAAAATGCTTTTACACCATCCCCCAACCAAGTCAATGAATACACAAGATCAGTCTTCATATTTTTAATTGCTGTAGTCACAAAATATCAGAAACGGTTCTTTAATATTCATTTTTCAGAATTTCACTGATATTCACTGAACCCAAAAATGACAGCGTTACTGTAAAATACAATGTAATGTGAAATTTGCAGTGTTTAATATCTTATCTTGGAATGCAACTCAACCAATATGATATAATATATCCAATATGAACTTTACAACATAAACATTTAAGAGAAATTCACTACTTGTAAAAACAAAATAAAACAAAGTTGCAGCTGTATGTTACATTCATTCATTTACATTCTTTGGGCAGATTACCAACAATATAGTTACACATCTGTTTTGTGCTGCACAGTGTGTCCATATATGACTCATGTCACACTGTTTCAACACACCTGACCTTATTACTTTACGACTGTGTATAAAAGACTGCGCTCAGGCTGTTAAAAACCTAGCTGTTATCGGCGTGGCTTTGGTTGCACCATGACCCCACCTTTTAATGTATTTTAACTGTTCCCCTGAAAGAACAGCAAACAACGACGAGAACAAAATGAGTTCATGAACTCAAGAAAAAGAAAAATACACAACCTCACATGTCTTTTTATGTACAGATGCAATCTTTGTCGTGTATTTCGCACCACACTGACGACACTGAAAGATGTGCACAAATAGGACTGTGTTCACTTCTAGCAGATTTTCAGTCACTTCAGTCTCTTTTCAAACAGCTCATTACGTGACAATAAGCGTCGCACTGGGTCTGATGTTTTGTTCACCCAAAAGGTTTTCATATCTAATGTTTAAAGCTGATTGTCCACATTGTTATTTAAAAATAACCAGATTGGGTTTGTGTATTTAGAGAGTGTAATAAGTTGCAATAATGTGTTGTCATAGCGATGACACACAAACGCACTGGCTGTCTATGTGTGACTAAGGCTTGTGGTGGTTGTTTATTCTGCTTTTATACAGAGAAAACATGAAGTCACTGGGCTTGTCCAGCTGCAGGTGTGCAGCTTTGTGGGTTACAGCTCTTTTTCAAAGTGAAAACACGTAATGTGAGTGGAGTTGTCAGCCTGATTTGAATTTTAAGAAAGTAAATGAAACTGCATTTCAGACCACTTGCAGCACGAAGACGACCGGTGTGCTCATGTTATTTCATTATGCAAACAAATCAGATTTTAGGTGAGTGAGCACAGCTTTAGACTTCAATGACAATGTAAAAATACAACTGTTGATGTGAAATATACTAATAAACTGAAGTATTATGAAAGAACAAATTCTATCTTTGAAAATATGGTTATTAAAAAATAACTTTGCAGGATGACTTTACAGTGTATGTACAGTACAATGATTTCTTCAGATGTAAACTCACAGTGAAGGAATATCCATACTTATTTTTGACTTAATACAGTTGTGGATTAATAAATAAAAGCAGGCAAAGAGCAAAACAGCAGTGTAGTGTATCACATCTGGGAATGAAATGTGGTTGTTAAATATGTCTCCGTTCAGGATGAAGTTGGATATTTAAGGAGAGTTTAAACATCCTCTTAAACGCCTCTGCATCATTAGCCACACAGCAGACATTAGATAGCCATTCATCTGCGTGAGTTCTGCATAGGCGCCTCTCAGTGCTCCCAACTTTCTCCTCCCTTTTTCTTAAATTTGTACCACCCAAACTCCCAGATAAAAATTTCCCTGATCTTTCCTCTCCTCCTCTGTCCTCCTCTTGTTCCTCCTCCTCCTTCCAGTCCAGGTCCGGGGAAAGTTTGTCCTTCAGTGTTCAAAACTATCTTTGCATGCAGTGTCAAGAAGCATTGCAGGCATCCAGTTTTCTTTGTAACCTGATTCACATAAGGCATCACTACACTGGGTGTTCTGACATCCCTGCTGGAAATCAGGAACAGCTCGTTGAGATGGGAAATAATGAGTGTTGCAGTATGGCTGGGTCGGTGTGTTTAGAGTGCTGTCATCACACCCAGAGTCTGACCACTCTGAGCCATCAAAACTCTGCAAGGATGCTAACGACGGCCCCTCCCTCTTGGAGTCTATGAGGTCAGATAAAAGGGGTTTCCTCTGTGTGTCCCCTGCGCTGCTCTGTAACTGAAAAATGAGTGAAGGGAGCAGGAGTTGTCCGTTGGTATCGTGCACCGTGTGCAACAACAGCGGCTTGGCTAGTTCGCTGTCACAAGGCTCTGAAACACATAATGGTGGGACTGAATATGAGGACAGCTTTGGACTCATTCCACCTTTATCCCAGCTTTCTCCAGTTGAAGACAATTGGTTGGCGGTTTCTCCGTCTTTAACGGTAGCCTGCTGAAAATCTCTCTCTTCAGCAGGGACATGGACAGCCACCACACTGTAGATTTCAGAGGACTGAGAGCTCATGTCCTCGAGGTTCGGGGTCAGACTGTGTGCACCTGTGCTCACAGAGGAGCCAGTGCTGCCTTGCCAGGCTTGGCAGGGGATGTCCTGGGGAAAATAACCTCCAACCCCGACTGAGGGCACATCTGGCTTAACCCGGATCGTTGCGTAAACTGTTTTGTCACTTTGAGGGCAGATCACCGCTTTGGAAATGATGAGATTACTATCTGGAGACTGCAGCACTCTGGGCGGGGTGCAGGAAGGGATGACCTGTTTTGAAGATAAGGTAGACAGACCCATCAAAATCAAATAAGGGTTCGATTTTTGTAGATTAATCAACAGCTTCTCATTTGATAAGAATAAGAGATACAGATAGATGCAGAAATTAAAATGAGGGACTATACCATGTGATAAAAAATGTCATTTTTATCATGTGGGAAATTTCACATGATGTGATGAGTTAAAACATTTTACACCACATTGTCAGAAATGGCAAAGCAAATATACCTGCAAGTCAAATAGAACCACAAAGGCCTTCCATCACATTACATTTATCCCCACAGACAGCCTTATGAGTCATTTTACAACATCCACAATGTCTCAGTGTCTTTCAGAGCTTTCAGGTTGCTGTATCACATAAGCAACCTGAACATGTGTACAGTCATTCATCAGCCAGAGGGCTTGATTTACCGGTAAGGCGACATTTCCTTGTCATAACCCGGACACACCAAACGAAACTGCAGAAATTGGCTTACCAATTGTTGTGGCATGCTCTTTTCCTTTCCACCCTTCACGTAGTTACACATACACACGAATGAAATTATGACTATGGCCGCACAGAGAGCAGCACTTAAGACATGCCATGGCAAAAGCATCAGAGGACCACCTAAGGGAGAAGAGAACTGGTGTCATACACTAATCCGGGAAAAAACAACACATCTGTAAAATCAGATACCCTCAAGTGTTTTAAAGCAGTGTGTTTGAAAAATTCCCACTGTGACACACAAGCTTAGGCATGCCTGTGACGGAGGGATGTTGAATGCACTGTACTCCTGGACTTGTCTGAACTGAAATCTACATGGCAGCCTATAGAAGTGGATTCCCCCCTGTCAGGAATAGGATAGCTATGGCTGTGGGTGCATTTTGAAAGTGGGAATTGGTTGTACATGTTGCCTGCAGTCTTTGTTAATTGTCAGTTTTAGCAGCAGAGAATAAACAATAAGGGAAGCTAAGGTGAGAGGAATGTCACCTTAGCAAACAAACCGCGATCTAATCTCCTGTCTCAGTATGATTAGAAAAGGGAGGGAGAGGTCACAGCCCAAAAATGTGTCTGAAAAGCTCCTCATTTCATTTTGCTGTCAACCAGTTATTGACGAGTATTTTAAGAGGCATGGATTCACAGTACGAACAGTGTAGCCAATACCAGTTTTCCATTTCAATGCAAAACCAGCATCTGTGTCTCTGTTATACTGTGACAGTGAAGCTGCCAACATCTAAAAAAGGGACTGATTTCTAATAACCTGACTTGATTTATTACTGAACACTGCTTTGTTTCCAAGTGGCTGCAATCACTTGAGGAGTTGAGCACAAACTACTTCACGTAAAAAGTAGATAATGCAACACTTCAAGTATCTTTCATTCTTACATTTTCTCCACCGCACGAGGGCCCTTGAAAACCTCCTAGTAAAATTGAGCTTTTATGAATATCATAAAGGTTAATCTGCTCCTTTCAGTCAAGATTTTAGAAATGTTATTTATTTACTTAATCCATTCAAAATTGCCAGGTGATTGCCAAGAGAAAGAGCCAATTGTGGCTATAAATCTCCCACACCTGCAATGTGTGTGAAATATTGGGAAAAGCATGTGCTGATAATGCATCTCTTATGAATTATTACCTGCTATTAATGTGCTAATCAATATGCTGTTCACTTCTCCTAAAAGTGGTATTCATCATTGTCCTCACCTCGCAGTGTGACACAGAAGGAGGCATTCTCACTCTCTGAGCGACCCCAGTGAAAATTAGGCTTGTAAACCACGTAGCCGCAGTACTCCGTGTGGTTGTTCTTCAAGTCGATGACGAAACGGCCAGTTGTGGTTTTATTGACCTGGAGACACAGTGGGCCACATGGGTGGTAAGTGATCTGTTTAGCTGATTGCAGATTGG
Source organism: Chaetodon trifasciatus (assembly GCA_037975065.1). Lineage (NCBI taxonomy): Eukaryota > Metazoa > Chordata > Actinopteri > Chaetodontiformes > Chaetodontidae > Chaetodon > Chaetodon trifasciatus. The sequence continues at coordinate 1,255,402 of JBBMOE010000068.1, forward strand.
TCAGATAAACAAGAAAACTGGAAAATCCAGTAACCCTTCAGCTCAGTTAGAGCGAACCGAAAGCTTAAACACAGCTGGGAAACCTGGGGGCAGATGGATAACAAAAAGTGACTCTGTAACATCACAGTTGTGGTAACATCACATCAAATTCTTCATTTTTTTTTAGCACATAAATGAGCTTATATCGCATAGACAGTTTTGTCTTTAAGAATAATCAGTGCGTTTGTCACCCTGAAATTGAAAATATGTAGTAGTTCTTCAGTTTACAGCTTTGAAAAACATTTGTAAGTTGCGCATTAATAACAAGCAGCTGGTTTTTCTGTGGTAGTCCTTTTATTAAAATCAAAGAATAATGATATGGAAGAAATATCTATAATTCTATGGCTGAATGAAGATTTGTGTATTGTGTTGTATTTAAGGGAGACTCACCAGTGCGGCCCACTTTGGGTGTGTGATTTCTAAGGTATAAAACACAGCAGGTTTTGAGGGCGTGCTTTTGCTGCTGTTGATGATATCTGCGACGGAGACGCCATGTGGCCCCATGGGCAGGGTGACATTCACATGCAAGGATGTCACGGTTGTGTGTGTGGACAGGATGGGTGGACCAAGAACAGCTATGACGACAGAGAAAGATGAATGAATAAATCTTGCAAAGAACACATCTGGCTCAGAGGAAACAAAGAAAGTTGAGAATGATAATGGAAATTCTTACTCTGTGCGATAGGCGTAAATCTGGTGGTCTGACCGTGCAAGCGACCATTAACGAACACCTGTGCCAGGTAGTTAACGTCATAAACTGATGGGGTTTCTGCAGTCAGGTCACAGGACAGAGCAGTGATGTTCTGACAGCCCTCTTTTATCTGGTATGGCTGCTTCTCAGCATCACTATAGAAAGTGCAGTGTAATGTGATCAGACTGTCATACTGGAAACACGTCAACATGGCGATGTATTAATGTGCTGTTTAATTTTCTGGAGATATTAACCATTGAAACAGTTGTAGTTTGAGTCGCAGACTTCGGAAATTCTGACAACCTTCATTCAGGCACTTACGCAGTTCTGTGCAGTACGTGGCTTCAGTGAAATAACCACACAAGGATCACCCTGACCACACCACTCACCCATTCATCATTTGAACGCAATGCCTTTTTGAATGAGATGAATGACAGCATTTTATTTTAACAAGGAGCTCATAGTGGGCAGCCATAGTTAAGCCATTCTTCCTCTGCTGCTGATTTGATGCTGGATGTCACTCCGTTCATCTCCAGGTGACAGTGGCGGGGGGGGGAGAAAAGTCAACAGGATAGGGCTGCCACTTGACATTTGTGTGGGAGACTGTGTCATGAGTAATTAGACGAGACTACATGTCCGCTTTGTAGAGACAAGTGAAAAGAAGGAAGAATAAAATTCTACTCTGAAGCCAGGAAAGTGCACTGTTAGCGCGTTTTCTTCTTTCAGTGAGGATAGCAGAGTGCACTTCATACTAATGACTGGCAACAGGTCCTATAGCTTCTCTTTAGTGTTGCTTCTAGGCTGTTGGCAATTCAGTTGAATCCATGTAACTGGTAGTTTTTGAGCAACATATTTATAGAGCCACTCATTTTTCAAAGAGAGGGGGCTAGGAGGCTGGAAGGAACGCCAGAAATACACCTTTTAATTGCTTCCACATGAAATACAGTTCCCAGATCTGAAAGGTTAAGGCTGTCTGTTTTCTAGATTTTTGCTGTTTTCAACAGATCTCATGGAAAGACCAAAACTGCGGCCCTAAGAAGTCCGTGTTGTGTGGCGTTCAATCCCAAAGATATTTGTTCCCGCTGAAGACTTAAATCTGAATCTAAAAGAAAAACTTGCAGCGTGATTTCCTTAAATCAGCTGAGTACTGGAGTTTTCAGCAAACATTACTCAAACAGGTTGCATGGTATATTTGTTTGAGATTATTGTGAACTGGGGATTTGGTGTGCTGGTGAGCATTTACGGCAGCAGGACATCGTGTGTGGGAATGGCTGAAATAACGACGGTCTATGGCACAGAGTGAGCTAGTGTTTCTTAGTAGGATCAATTTATTGCTGCTTTTGGTTTTTAGTTGACAATAAGAAAACTACAAAATATTACCTGACTTATCCTTTAACTAAAATAAATGGAACACTTTATATTAATATTGTGCATGCTCCCTTAATAACCCCCAGATTAGTGCATTAATGAGTGCTTTATAATGACTATTTATGTATGTATGTGTGTATATATATGTGTGTGTTTGTGTATACACATGTGCCAGGTTTAGGTTACATCCGATGTGTCCGTATACCGTATGTTTTTCCCCATAGATTAGCGTATGCCATCTGGTGATCAGAATTTTACTCTGCGTACTAATTTGTTACCAGCCAACAAACACTGTCACTGTGCGTTAGTCGAGTGTTTACCCTGCAAACACATTTTTCCTGCTTTTACCCTCTTCTCCTTATGGATCTGTACATGGAGACACAAAGGTGCAGGAGGGCAATGAAAGCAAGAGTGCAATAATAATCCATCATCTGGGTCTTACCTCCGGTACCGCACGCTATAGGTGCTGTTTTCCCCAGCGAGGGCAGGCTCCACAGGGTCCCAGCAGAGCGTGTTGTTGAAGTTCTTGGAGACGAATTTCACATTACCGTTTTTGGTCGAGAGACAAGCTGTCGGGGAAAAAAATGGCCCGAGAGCAAAGTCTGAGAATCATTTTATGGCAGATGCTAACGCTGTGTCCTTGTTCTCATTGAGCCTGGTTTACTATCAACAAATCCAAATCCTAAAGAAATGTCAATTTACTAAAACAGGACCTTTGCTTTTTTATATTTGTTGTTTTTATACTTATTCTATTCTCTCCTCTAACAAGAGCCATACACAGCCTGTACCAGTTGGGTTACAGCTCTCTTTTATCTATGTTGCAGCCCACATTTTCAATCACTGCACATACTGTAAAGCCCTTCAAGCCCCAGCATCCGCAGCCAGTGTAACTCCCCCTGATATGAAGTCCTGAGAGAGGCACAATCACTCAATTTTTCTAGCATAGTTGCTAAGGCCTGAGCGTACCATATACACTGGATCTTGGACCACAGGGAGATTATGTAAAGATGGACTTTGTTTTTGCTGGTGGCTGAAACTAAAAACTGGGCTTTGTTTCTAAAGTTTGCCCGTGATATCTGTGATACAAGGAGATAATTGCCATCCCTCGGGCCGGCATACAGGAAGGGGTTACAGAACACCATCCTTCAATGCAAGCAGAGTAGTCTCCTCTATTTTATAGCTTGAGCATTTCAGAGATAGACAGTGTCTTCATGCTGTCGAGCCATATACACCATAGCTAATGATTTACCATGTAGCATATTACTGTTACAGCCCGTGTGCTTTATTGAAGATGTGCAAGACACAATGGAAATTACACACAGAGTAGTCCATTCAAAATTAGCATTTTTCTAAGATGTACAATGATATAGTCAGTATAACATCAGCTTGACTTTAAAATGAAACATTTTCAATCGATCACTATCATTTAAAATGACCAAAGTCCTCATTGTGTTCTGAGACTCGCCTTCATTTCAGATGAAAGGGAATCACTCTGTCAAACATATTACGAGGCTTTATTGATGTCATTATTTATTTCTCCTGTTAGGAGGCCTGTTATGTGTTTGAATGCCTGGAATCAGCATCTGTAAATCAAAACAGGGATGCATGTTAGCTCCTCTGTACTCACCGTAACAGAACAGGAGGAGGATGATGACCCTCATAGACCACATCCTCATTGGGTACGTGCGCCACAAGAAAAAATATCGAAGTCCTACTGTGAAGTTGCTGCCGTGAAGTTGTGTGTTCTAAGAAAAAAAAAAAACTATAATTCACACCATGAGAAACAGCACATGAACTCCTGAATCCCTGAAATCCTTCCAAGCAAAACTAAACTCAGTGTTGAAAGGTGTATAAAATATTGAAGTTGTATGGGGTTTCACAGCGTTTATTTCCCCCTCCACTCCTCAATCACGTGTGTCCTGGGTAAGGAGTGTCTTCACTCAGGTGTGCAGGTGTACTTTGGTATATGTTATCACTTTGTTCCTGTTTTTCTGCTTACTGTATGTTCCGCCCACTTGCATTCTCTCTCCAGAATCTCAACTTCCCTTTTCCTCCTTGTCCCTTTTACACCTTGAGTCAGTCTCTCTCTCTCTCTCTCTGTCTCTCTCTCTCTCTCTGTCTCTCTGTCTCTGTCTCTGTCTCTGCTTGTTTGTCAGGTTATTTCTGGTTTCAACAGTTTACTGGAAATGATCAAGACTTTCAACTGCACAAGATAGAAAGTGAAAGAAAACGATACACATGATTGTTACACACTGATGATGTCTGAGATGTCTTCTTTGACACATTGTGTTACATAGCAACTGAAACAACCTGATGTCGGCTTAGGCATTGTAGTCACACAGTGTAGATTATTAGCAAATGAGCTGCTGAACAAATAGGTATGTATGTATTTTATGTTTCTATTGCAGCAATCGTAGCATTAGAGTACTAATTCAGAATGAGCTTGGTGATGTGCCTTGCTCTGGCTTGATGTAAACCTCATATGCAGACATGTTTTAAATAGGCTATAATACATCCCAGAACTCTGGTGCTGTGACACCTACTGTAAATAAAGCTGTATTAATTTTATGAGACGCACCTGTGTCAGGTGTCTGTAACTCTCACAGCTGTGAAGTGTATCCTGTGAGCAGATACACTGTTTAAACAGTGGATTCATGTCTTGACGAAGCTGTGCAATTCATGGTGTTTGAACTCTTGCTAACACGTGAAATCTCCGTAAATACACTACTTGGTCAAATGTATGTGGACAACACATATTACACCCATATACTATTGCACCAAAGTGCACATGTTTGTTTGGCTGTAGCTCAAAACACCTCAACACGTTTAACACATCTGTAGACAGTTACAGGTTGTTGCTCACAGAAGTGTGTCTTTCATAAAGATGTCAAGTAAATGATGTGAGATTTACTCTCACTACACCAGGGTCATCCCTACAGAGTACCCTACATCCCTACAGTACCTCACTGTTTTGGATAAAAAAGTGAAGCTATATCCCTGAAATGTAAATGACTAAATAAATCAATTAATTGGTTTAACACAGAACACTTTAACTCTCCCATGGGTAAACAAACCAATGGCATTAAAGTATTTTGTGCCTCTATAACCTTGGAGTTATAAGACCTAATTTTCCTTATTGCTTACTTATGTGGTGAAGAGCAAATCAAAATCAAATTTAACAAAGCAGAAAGTTCACAAAGATTAAATTTAGACGAATTAGTTAGAAAACTAGCTCTGTGGGTGTTTAACATGACCATCAGCCTGCTTTCTCATATGCAGACTGTCTTTGGAAAAGCAACACTAATATAATTTTCACTTAACCTGGAACCCTCCCTGTTTTCCTGCTTTAATAATCCCAATAATTTTAGATTATATTTCGTTAGAGCAGCAGTTTGCTCATTATGCCGTGATCATACTCTTGGAATCCGTTCTCTTGCAAAGGCAGGACTTGTGAAAAGTGCAAAGTGAATGCAATTGTTTGATTTTCTCTTCCTTTTTTGCACTTACTCAGAGCACTCTCAATTGTTCTCATTGTTCTTCTTCTCATAGAAAAGATTGAAAAGTAATTTTTGAAAAGCCTTGTCCAAAATATCCTTTTCTCTGTCAATAATCTATGCTTGGTGAATTTAGACATGTTCCACACATGGCAGCATTAGCTGTTTGTCCCCAAAATATACTAAATGTATTCATTTTAAAAATGGCTGTGAAATGGAGCATTTAAAGGGGCGTAAAAGTTACCTTAAAGTGATCTTGAGGTTATCTTAAACCATCGGTTCCCAGCCATTTTGGCTTATTTCCCCTAAAAAGATACAGCTTCTCTGTGTGGCTCCTTGTGTCTGATATGTTTATGAGTTGTGAGCCGATTTTCAACTTCCTACTTGTATTTAGAGAAGTAAAATGTTATACAGTAGAAATGTATTTTTAGTGTTCAAAGCATACGTTCTCAAGAAACGTGGTTTTAAACAATTTGCTGTGTGTCATTACGAGAGTGCTGCTATTCTGCCACTGCCAGTGAAATACAGTGTGGCCATGATTCCCCTTCGACAGTGAAATAACTTTAAACGTCATCAGATTTAAACCACTGACAACATAAAAGAAGTAATTAATCATATTTCAAACAGACTGACGTACTTTAAATGGACAAAGTTCTGGTTAAACATATCTCATAAAGGTGGCCTTCACTGAAATTGCTTTTGCAAAAATAGGTTGTCAAGCACAGATTGATTCGTTCACCATAGCAAAGACGGTGAATCTATTCCTTCTACCTACTAATCTCATTTAAATCCTTATTGATTTGAGTCTTTTCCTAATATTGCATGTACTGATCCTTGTGTACACAATCTGCCTATCATCAGGTGTTGTCTGTTTTCACTGGGTTATGGTCTGTGACACATTATTATAGACAACAACATCCTGGCAGTGATTTGCTTCGATGGTTGATTTTAATTAGGTTGTTGTTTGACTACTCTCCTGTAACCAGTGTCATTATAAAATGCCACCTGGCTACGAAATAATAAAGGCCCTGCCTCACTTATAAACCTTAGAGCTCACGCTGGCTTTAAATGGAACCTGTTGAACTGTTTTTGACATGGGAAGTTGAGTACATGTTGTGCTTGTCCTGCAGGTCAAGTTCACTTTAATGTCGTTTGGAAGCTTGTGAGCGACTTTGTCTTCTCTGCATTTAAAACCATGCTGAAGAAGAAGGGAAGAGTAGAAGAAGAGAAGAGGAAGAGAAGATGGGCTCTGCTCTGAAATTATAAAGCTTTCTGAATATTGCTGGTTTATTTCATTTCAAATTCATTAATACCCAGTTGGGCATTCATTTGGACTCGTTAACACTGGGCTCCATTTAGAGGCACCATCGGTCTGGATAAAATTAAAATGGCACCAAGCACAACTGAGCAACCGCTACCTGGCAAATCAGCACATGAAAACTTTGTCTGAGAAAGCATTCAATATTATTTCACCTTTGCCTCATCAGATGCATTTTCTCTGCTATACTAAATTGTCCCAGCGGCAGCAGTAATGCGGTCGCTGTACCGGTCTGTCGTGGTGAAGAAGGAGCTGAGCAGAAAGGCGAAGCTCTCGATTTACCGGTCAATCTACGTTCCTACCCTCATCTATGGTCATGAACTTTGGGTCATGACCGAAAGAACGAGGTCCCGGATACAAGTGGCTGAAATGAGTTTCCTCCGCAGGGTGGCAGGGCGCTCCCTTAGAGATAGGGTGAGGAGCTCTGTCACCCGGGAGGAGCTCAGAGTAGAGTCGCTGCTCCTCCACATCGAGAGGAGTCAGCTGAGGTGGCTCGGGCATCTCTATTGGATGCCCCCTGGACGCCTCCCAAGGGAGGTGTTCCAGGCATGTCCCACTGGGAGGAGGCCCCGGGGAAGACCCAGGACACGCTGGAGCGACTATGTCGCTCGGCTGGCCTGGGAACGCCTCGGGATCCCCCCGGAAGAGCTGGGGAAAGTGTCCAGGGAGAGGGAAGTTTGGGCGTCCCTGCTCAGAATGCTGCCCCCGCGACCTGGCCCCGGATGAAGCGGGAGAAAAAGGTACTAAATTGTAACAAAAATGTCTTTTTACTGACCATTTTTCAGTGCGCAGTGGAGTCATTTTTTGGGTCTCAAAGCAAAAAAAAGCAAAATTAATTGATGTGTTGATTATGAGATATGTATAACATAAAAATGCATTGAATGACTCTGTCCCCTAAGTTTCCCAAGTCCCTTTGTAACTCAAAGTAACTTTGGTTGCAAGCAAAAACACGATAATCAATGATGCTGCACAGTTTGACACTGTTTCCAGTATGGCACCTTGTTTTCACGTGACACTTCAGTGAATCTTATTGTGAGAGAACATTTCCTTTTTCCCTCTTGTCGCTGAAATAATTCACAGTGGAGACATCCCGGAGACGAGGACAGGCTTTGATGTTGTTGGACGCGAACCGAGGAGATGTGATGCACCTCTGTAGGCTCTTGCACTTCAAGAACATCATCAATGAATCATCCTTTGTGTTGTCACAGCAAATCAAATGTATCTTGCATCTCTCACCTTGCCAGCTTGTTGGAGTCACAAAGACTGAGCGAAACCTTTGATCTTATTCAGTAAACACAGGTTGGACTGGGCAGATTCTGGCTCCAGATCAGGTCTTAGAGTGCGGAGAAACCAGATGATTTTTATTGGAAATCTAGCACAGCAGTGACATTTTGCAAAATCCCCACTAATTCTTCTATCCAATTTTTACAATTTATGTTCCATCTTGGAGCAGCTTCAATTTCTGTAGAAACATATATTTTGTCTCCTCTCAAAACTATAGCACCCAGAGAAAAACAGCTTTCTAATAAAAGAGAAAAATGGGAAAAGAGGCAGATTAAAAACAGACGCTATAAGAAGTCCTTTGTCTATCAGTAGTTTTCTTTGTGTATTGTTTGACAAACCCAAGAGACACTGAACACATTTTCTGTATGTATTGCTTTCAGTCGAGTATAGAAACACAGGCCAAAAGACAGCAGAGTCCAGTTTGTCCTCCTGGGTCATTTTGAAACTGGGACCTGAAGGTGTGCATATCAAAGCTATTGGAGGGGAGGATGGTCATCGCAAAGCCTCGACTGCCTGCCATAAATAACTTTGATTTTGTGTTAATTTTGTTACCACTACCTGTGTTGTCAACATCTTGATCTGACTAGTGCATGGATTGATTTTGGAAGCAAATTTAATAATTTGCAGTTAATAGTAATTCTGTTTCGGACAGAGATCTGGTGTCTGTGCTATATGATAATATCCAGAGGGTTGCCGTCATATCACTTGACCGTTTAGCGAGGCTGTGGGAGGAAGAATTAAGAACCACCATTTCAGATAATAAACTAGACAGATATAAACTGACAGGCAGCAATTACATTGGTACACTCTTCCTCAATATGTATTCGACATGGGTTACTGCAATTTAGGGTTCTGCACAGGTTACATTTATCTGCAGGCAAGCTAGCCAAACTCTACCCTGGTTTAGACCCAACTTGCATCAGATGCCGGTAGGACCCAGCTAGCCTCAGTCACATGTTTTGGTTTTGCCTGAAACTGGCTCTGTTTTGGACAGGCATATTTGATACATTCTCATATATGTGTAATAAAATTATCAGTCCCAACTAGGGATGCAGATTTTGGATTTTTTTTATGACCGTTAACCGACGCCCTTTAACGATTAATAACCGTTAACCGATAAGATTTAAATGCCCTTCCATGCTGCCATTCCGACATTCCGTCATTCCGACGATGCACACACGATGCACAAACACATTAAATCCGTCATTTACCACCAGCTGCAGTGTATGTGCAAAACAGGGGATCGAGTCCCAGCTGACCCGTCCGGGAGAGTTGGCTGCCACAATGTTGCGCGCGTTGTCGTGGACGCATGCGGACACTTTCCCACTAAGTCCCCACGTCTCCACTGCATCAACCAGTTTAGCTGTGAGGTTATCAGCTGTGTGTCTACCTGGCATGCTCTGCGTTAACAGGACGGTAAAATTAACTTTCCAGTACTCATCGATATAGTGACATGTAATTGTCACGTAGCTCTCTGTTGTGAGCGCGGTCCAGCAGTCCGTTGTAATAGCCACGAACTTAGTACTTGCAAGTCGCGTTTTACCCCCATGAGTTGATTGAATTACGTAGCTTAAAAACAAAATTGACCGTTAGTATTAATCGGTTAGAGTTACTGTTATCGGTTAACGGTTAAACGGTTAACCATGTGCATCCCTAGTCCCAACCCATTGACTGCACTGTTTGGGGTCGTTCCTCAGGAGACACCAATAAGTAGGCACCAGACTGAGGCTATAGCAGTGTACTCTCTACTGGCTCGACATCTAATACTACTTAGCTGGAAGAAGGTTACACCCCCCTCTCATAGGCGCTGGGTGGAGGAGGTGATGTCCTATCTCAAACTTGAACTACTTAAATACACTGCTCGGGCACTACCATAGATATTATAAAGTTTCATAACCATTTCTATTGTATTTTGAGGATGAACTCCCTTCCCTTAATATAGTGTATTATTTTCCCTCTTGTTTGGGGTACTGTGTACTACTGTGAGTGTATAATGTAAAAAATCAATAAAAATATTTGAATAATGATAGTAATTCTGTTTTGAAAGCTAAAATTATGAACATTCCCCATATTACAGTCCTGTCTAGTCCAGCAGTTGTCTCCATCTATTGAATGGTCGACCAGGGTTGACTTGCGTTGCCACCTGTCCTCTCCTCTTCTTCCAAATCTCCTGCTTCCTTCTACCTGGCTAACGTATGCTCGCTACTAAACTTTGCCTGGGAAAATGTAAAGAGAGGCTCCTCTAGTCTGCGTGCCATAAATCATTTTGTCTGACTTCGCCGGGGAACTGGACCTGAAGATTGAGAATAACTGCACAGAAATCTTCTCGCTGATGGTCCTGTTTGCTTATGTAAGTCATACAGATGCTGAAGTATAAAATTGAGACGGTTTCGTAACTCCTTGTAGTATGTTTAATAAAACTTCATAAAAAACCTGACAGATAGGACTTCTTTTGAGCAACAAAGAAAAGCTGTGTTTGATGCAGTGTTTAAGGGAAGTCATCACTGGGAGGCTGACAGGTCACAAACAGACAAGCAGATAAACAGAGAGACGGGCGAACATATGAGCTGCTTAGTTTACAGACGGGCAGAATGAGAACAAGATAAAAATACAGTTCTAAAGATAGGCAGACAACAGACTAGCTGTCCTACGCAGACAGGTAAACATATCACTCCCTAAAAGACAAGCCAAGAAATTTAAATAAAGGCAATAACCCTTGACAACATGGATATTGATACACTCTCATTAAAAGCACGCCAGAGACTTATTGTTAACAAAACTGAATGAATTTGCACTGCTTCTGCATTCATGACCATTTATATACATAAAGCTCCTACAGCATGACAGATAGATGTAAACAATTAAATGAACCACAACAGAGAGGTGAGAAGGTATTTATAAGGCATGAATGTATACGTTCTGATCAGGTATAGTTCAAAATTGATTGATTCTTCTGAACAACTCGCCCACTAATGGAAACATAATGGTGTTGCCCTTTTCATAAATTAATGAGGAATGATTTTTTTTTTAATGTAAAACTCCTCTGCAGTGGGTCTTGAGGCCAAGACCCTTGGTTTGATCAGCATGTGATTTGTGTGGCACATGCCTGGCCTTATGCCATGACATTATTCCAACCCATCAATTCACACCACATCATTATAATTTTAGCAGGGGGTGGAGGGCAGTGAGTCAAAAGGGGAAACTGATTGATGGAACAGCATTAGTACTTGGATGAGGAAGGAATGTATCAATGAATGTATAGGCTGTGACTGCTTTACATTACAAGCACACAAATACATTGTCTTTCAAAATTCCTTCCACCAACATGGGATTATTGATGTATACCTATTTCTTGATATGAATTATTCCAACTGTTGAATAATGCATTGCAGCCTCACACACCTCATCAGCAGTCATGAATGGAACTGATCAGACAGCCCAACATTGGCTCTGCAATTAAAGAACGATAATAGCTATACTACAGCGTTAGGGAATACTTTTGTGTATCAGGTGGGATATGATGAAACTTTAAAAATACTATGGCTTAACACATCACTGCTGATATAAGCCAGTCCACATAATGTCAATATACAACTAAACCAGAGCTTTCCAACCTGTCCACCTTTTTTTTGACCCCCTAAAACAAAGATAATTTTTTCTTTTCTGGTTTCATTTGAATAATTTTAAAATGTCTGAAATGCCACCAGTACAAGTACATTACCAGCTTTCTCAAGAACCAGTCATCCAAACAATTTCATACTGGACACTGCACTTCCTTGAGTCTCAAGCAATACACCTCCCGTGACTTAGCTGCTAAACTTAACTTAATAGTGAACATGAGATTATCAACTGCCTGCTGTTATTGGCAACTGCTGGCTTTTTGGGACCAGGCTGTTTAGCCGTTGGGACCAGGCTATTTCCGGGAGTACTCTTAGTTACATGCTTGAAATGTTTGAGTTTAGTCAAACAAAATGGCAAACTTATTGCATGGTGATGCGCAGGACATAAGTAGGGATGGGCATATGTAGCAAAAACATGTTCAACTTAATGGTAAATATGAAATAATGAACTGGCTGCTGTCATTGCTAACAGCAAAATATTTCGGACCAGGCTGTTTATATATTTGGGACCAGGCTATCTAGCCATGTGGGACCAGGATATTTCTGGGATCAGAAGTGTTCATTCCAAAAGTTCCATCGCTGATGCTTGAAATGTTTGAGTTTAGTGAAATGCCAAACTTTAAAAGACTTTGCTACAATGTAACATTTCTGGTTTCTCTGAATGTACTATAGCAAGCGACGGAGAGCGTGCTGTACCCATCGTGCCATTCGGTGGTCTAAGCGTTAATAGGGGGTTTCCTCATACACTGCACAGAGTGTGCTTCTCATAGTAGTAACACACTAGGGCTGGGTGATATGGACCAAACGTCATATCCCGATATATTTAGGCTGAATATCGATATACGATATATATCCCGATATTTTTTCTGCAAAGTGAGAGCAAATGTTCAGTCAAAGTCAAAGCCAAATGTGAGATGTCACAAGTAGTTTTATTGAAACTGGCTATTTCAATGAACAGTTGCAAAATCAAATGAATAAATAATAAACAGGTTTCTTCACCTGGTTCATAAATAAAATGCTTGACCACATATCGCTGGTCAACGCAAAGTGGGTCACGTTAGCGAGCTGGTCAGCAAGGCTCTGCCTGACTTCAGTGTACATTTGTGGCAGTGCTTCTCGTGCAAAGTAGTTGCGACTGGGAAGCTCATATCTCGGGTCCATAGTTTTCAGTAGCTTTTTGAATCTTGCTCCACAGTTGCAACAGGGACCATATCTTTACCAATGTGGTAGGACAACGCTTTAGTTATAGTACACCACTTATCGCTTTTCTTTTCATAAGGCACACTGCGGGAAAATGAAGCTTGCAGTGAGCTTTGTTTCGGGGCTGGAGTGTTTTTGGGTTGTGGACGGCTTGTGGCCGGGGCTCCTGCAGCGCGCAGTTTGACACACTCTTCGTACTTCAGCTTGTGCCACTGTTTTAGGTGGTGAAAAAGATTTGTAGTGCTTCCACCCCTGGCTGTAACTTGTTTATGACACTCCCTACATATAATGTGTTGTTGTTGCTAATCGTATAGTTTGAATCCGAACCATCTCCAAATTACTGAGCCGCTACTTTTTCTTTTACTAACCAATTCCTCCTCCGCACACTCCGCAGACGTTGTTACTTCCTCCATGTTTGTTGAAGACTGCCGGTGGGAGTGGCTGTTCCTGCCCCTCCCCCCTCTGTGCGTGTAAGAGGAGGGGCGGGGGCCCGGGGAGCAGACAGTGCAGAGAGCTCCGGGTCAGCACAGCAGGTTATGGAGCAAGGATCACAGCGCAAATTTGAACTATATCGATATATGCGATATGGTTTATTTCCATATCACATTTAAAAATATATATATTGATATATTTTTTATATCGATATATTGCCCAGCCCTATAACACACTACCAATAAACATGTCCTGCAGATGACAAGAGCTCAGATTGGACACTGCACTTCCTTGGTTCCTCAGCAATACACTGACCAAGTGTGAAATTAACTGGATGAAAGGTTGTTGAGAAATTCAAAGGACAGACATACAGACAGACAGAGACTCCTGCCATTTTAATTAGACTTCACAAGAAGCAAAGCAAAGATTATGAGAATGAGTCTGAAAAGTGACTTGTTTTGGGTAGCAGAAACATAATTTTGCTTCTGTACTCTCCCCTCAAGTTTAACCTGTGATCCCTCTGTGGTCCTGATTGGGAACCATTGGTCTAAATAGTTAAAGCAGGGATACATTGTGATCATGATACTGTTTTTTCCGTTTCATTGTTGAGTGGCTGTAGTAGATGTTTGTGCAACTGTGGCCAGATAAAATATGCAGTTAAACTTGTTGGATAGCACCATTTAAAGTCTAGATTAACAATAAAATATTGAAAAGCAACAACATTTTTCCAGCTATAATTTACTCTTCAGAAGGAGTGCTGCGCTCAGTTCATATATATATGCTAGTTAAGTCCATGTCACAAGACCATGCTTCTGCTTATATTAAACAGTGACTTGACAGAACCCTGGCTGGTGTGTTCGGCTTGCCAAAGTGGCTACATTTTTGTTGCAGCAAAAATACAGAGATGAAAAGGGCAGCACACAGAAAGTGGAGGAGTGCTCTGCCCAGTGGTGTGACTATCAGCAGCACAGGGTGTGTGACCACACAGAAGAGCTGGGCCTCTAGAGGACCAACTAATACCTCCTGTCCATTCAATCACAGGAAAGCATTAATGCATCAGTGCTAGAATTCTCAAATGACTTGTTCAAGTCCTGTGTCTGATTTCTTGCCATTGCATTAACCTTTTCAACTTCCATCAAAGGCAAAGAATACGACCTGTGCATCAGTGGATCACAGACTTCAAACAGTTTCAGAGGGCTAAAGCAGCTTACACTGCCATGTTGAGTCAATCAATCAATCAGTCAAAGAAGTAGTCATCAAAAGGCAGGTAGATGGATGCATAAGACAATGACAATGGGAACAAGAAGGCAGGCAGCAGGTGACCAGGAGCAGAAAAACTCACCAGTGACAGCTGGTGGACAGGTGACGAATAGCAGGTCTGAAACAGCTGTGAGGAACTAATGGCAGAGGAGGGTGGAGGACAGAGCAGCTGTCTCTGTTTCTACCTTTCCCATTATAGTACATCACTGAAGGCCCAGTGGTCAAGATTTGTTCTTAAACTACCATGGTGGATGCCTGACCTTAGATAGAAAAAGATGCCTACGACACATATTGTATGTTAGGCCACAGATTATCCTTCAAGGAAATCTAATAATGACAGAATTGTTCTTTTTTTTTGGTGAAACGTATTTAAATGATAATGCTGACAGGTTCAATAAATGCCAGCATCATTCTTCACATGTGGCATATGGAGAAATGTGTTCAATATCGCTATCTCTCCTCTTCTAATGACCTGGTTTTCTCATTGTAAATTGCTCTGCCTCAGCTAAATGTAAATGCACTGTAGATCTGTGCCTGAGTCCATGTTCCAGCCAACTGGAATATGTAAAGGCCTCGAGTAAATCATTGATTATTAGACTTCAGACAGCCAATATCCTGCAAAGTTAGCTGTGAGGGTTTTAATGCCAGCCTTGTCATTTTTAACTCAACATTAGTGAGTGATGTGGACCTGCAGCAGCCACCTTGGAGAGCAAAGGATGATACAGACTTATGACAGAGTTTACCGCAGGCCCCATGCGTCATCCTGGGTTGACAGCCGCTATCCATCATTCTTCCCAGGGAAGCAGGCATATTGGACATTTCATCCATGGATAAAAGACA
Organism: Chaetodon trifasciatus; assembly: GCA_037975065.1. Lineage (NCBI taxonomy): Eukaryota > Metazoa > Chordata > Actinopteri > Chaetodontiformes > Chaetodontidae > Chaetodon > Chaetodon trifasciatus. The sequence goes on from JBBMOE010000068.1 coordinate 1,270,948, forward strand.
AAATACATCACAACAGAATAATGTGTAAATTAATGCAAGTCCCCCCCAGGCTCCTCTAAAGATTCACAAATCACAACATGACAATTGAAAGGCACAGTCCAGCCTCTTGCCTGTAGCCAGCGTAATATTTTCAGATCTGCACTTCACCTTGGGAATTGAATTATAAAGGAATAAGGTGTCCTCCAAGTCACAAGTCCACTTTGTCCTTCCTTTCACATGGTTACCTTTTTCTCTTTGCCAAAAGTGTCTTTGTCATATATTGGTGGAAATTTGTCTGGATATGCAGATCTATCTTTCAAAACATCTGGCAAGGTTATAAATAATCGTATAACCTGTGATCTCAATTAGCAGGTCTCTTAATCAAACTCCCACTGAACGAACTCTACTTGAGGAAATACAGTCATGGAAAAAATTATTAGACCACCCTTGTTTTCTTCAATTTCTTCTTCATCTTAATGCCTGATACCACTAAAAGTACATTACCTGAAGAATACAATGAACACGACAAAAAATGCAGCTGATTCCATAATACTTTATGTCCTATTTGACATGCTTAAGCTTAATTGTATTCCCAGGGTATATAAGAGGCTATTTCATGTCATAAGCAGCACTGCACATGCAAAGGCCTAGAGTGGTTTCCTGCTTACATTCAAGCACAACTCAGAAGTTGTCAGCTCTCACATAATGCCTAAAACAAAAGAATTATGTGAAGCCACAAAGGCAGCCATCTTGGCACTGCTGGAAATTGGCATGAGTGAGAGACAGGTAGTAGATGACAATGTATCTGTTGATGGTGTTATGATTGTTATGATTTGTTGCACTTGTTTTGGGGTATCCTGGATGCTGTGTGTCATCCTGGGCACAAGGCGGTGTCTGTGTGTGTGTGTGTGTGTGTGTGTGTGCGCACTGCTCTGTCTGCCCTTGTTACAGGTTGTAGGTCGGGAGGCGTGATTGGCCGGCGCTACTACTTAAGGAGGACGACGGCGGACCATCTCCCTCTCCTGCTTCTCCTTCCGCTTCCAAGAGAGGGCTGTGTCAGAGTGGGTTGCTGCCGCTGTGGTCGGTGGCTGAGATTGCGTGTGATCATTAATTGTCATTGTACATAATTGTAAATAGTATTAGCATTGTGTTAGCGAGGTCAGTCATCTAGTAGCTGTAGGGGGGGGAAGCCATTTATGTTCATCGGATTTTTCTCCTGTTTTTGTTGATTAGGGAGGATTAGAGTTTTGTCATTTATTTTATTTTATTTTGGACAGGTAAGATTTAAGAGAATGGAACCTTTTGTTTGTTATTTTGGCCATGCCCTCCCCGACGCCATTGCTACCTGGTTAAATAAATAAAAACCTTGCTAGACTGCAGTGAAGGTGTGAACAGCCTTTCTTGGGAGCTGGGAGGAAGAGGGGAGCCCTTTTGTGTTGTGTCCTGGTTCCCCTAGTCTGGGGCATAACAATGGCCACGGTGGAAGTGTTTTATTGTGGAACCTAATTTATTGTATTTGAGACATTTAACTTGATATTGCCATACAAAAATAGTGTTCAGTATGTACAATTCATGTCTGGTGTTGCCATCTAGTGGCTGAACAGGAAAACCAAATTAAACAATACAATGTAACACTGTAAAGTTAGCTATCTGACTTTTATTTATTGTTATTTTACTCTTTGAATGGGTCATCTTAGCCATCAACAGTTGACCCCCCTGAGAAATTTGTCAGGAGCCACCACTGATCAGCTGATAAACTCTTTCCTGCCTCGAATGACTGAATTTTCCAACAAGACGATGCCCCTTGCCACATTGCAAGGCCAGTTAAAGCCCGGACGGAGAACCAGAACATTCGAACCATGCCTCGGCCTGCTCAATCACCAGATCTAAATCTAATGAAAACCTGTGGAACATCATCAAACTCAAAATGGAGAACCACAAGCCCCAAAAACAAAGCAAATTTGTTTGAATTTTTGCAGCAGGAATGGGCTGCTGTGACAGCAGAACAGTGTAAGAAGCTGGTGGAGAGCATGCCAAGACACATGGCTGGAGTCATCAAAAACAATGGTTATGCAATCAAGTACTAACTCCTGTGTGTATCATGAGACTAACAGACAGAAAAGAAAACATGGAGTGCCTAAAAGCACTGTTTTTGGCAGTACAATGCCATAGCTATTGATGTAAGAACTTCAGTGATTTTGGTTATGATCAAGAAAACATGGAAAGTGGCGAGATATCAGCTCTTAAATTAAACTCTTATGAGCTATTTTTGTTGTTATCATTATATTTGTCCAAACGAATGTACCTTTAGTTGTATCAGGCATTAAAATGAACAAGAAATTGAAGAAAACAAGGGTGGTCTAATAATTTTTTCCATGACTGTATGACAGCTCCTGAACAAGCTAGCGCTGCAGACGATGCGCCATTATAGACCAAAGTAATGTGTAGTAATGTGAAGAAGAATCGGAGGGACAATCCCCTTTATTTGTCACACAATTACATACATGCAACACACATGCCATGCAATTTGGTGAAATTTGTCCTCCGCCTTTAACCCATCCTGGTCGTCCTTCCTCCGCGGCAGACCAGGAGCGGTGGGCTGCCATCCGACCGGCGCCCAGGGACCCAGTTTCCTTTGTCACCATTGGTCAGGTGGTGATCTTCTTGCATGTTTTTAGTGGGGGTATTTTTTTTTTTAAGGAGGATCCCCCAGGTGAACATGGGGAGAACATGCAAACTCCACACAGAAAGGCCCTTCTTCCTCGAGCAGTGGGCACTGAAGGTATGGTGGAGGAGGCGACAGAGCTGTGAGGCGACAGTGTTACCACTTGTGCCACCGATGTGGCCAAATATAAAGATAATGTTAGTCTGGCTGCATCATTCAATGTTATGTCTGTCTGTGATGTGTGCGGCCTTGAGTAAGTCTTTGTTTTTCGATGACAGGTCCAGTTTCCTCTACTTTTTTGTCCATCTCTGTTTTTAGAGAAGAAGCCAATACAATGCAGTCACTTGCACAAAATGAAGTGACTGTTACAGCGCCTCCCTTTTCTATTTTCCAGCTTTGGAGTAGGTTCACCACTGTGACCAAAAACAAATTGTACATCACTTAAGTTAGGCCGTGCTACACAGACCTTTTTTCCACAGTGTCAGCTTTGTGATTGTGGGTCGTTTGTTAGTCTACTAAACAACTTGAAATCTTGAGTTTTTCACATCGTTGACGCAGACAGGATGCGGTTTGTGGCCTCCCCTCAACAACAGCCCTGTGAGTCCTCATTTAAACTTTTTGTTGTTTCGAAGAGAGCTTGCATGTCCTTGTTCGTAGAGCATCGTATCCTCAATTAAACTACACACACTAAGCCGTTCAGCACCAGGATTATTCTGCATGGTAGTGACATTTTGTGTGTGGCTATACTCCCGTGGGTTTCTCTCGCATTTAGAAAGCTGCTTACCCATTCTGACAGCATGGGAGACTTTAAGCCAAAGCACATAACACCACCCTTCAAAATCAGTCAACGTTGAAATGAAATTAAACAAAAGATACAGAATAGAACAAAAGGTTCCGACTGGCTGGTGAGAGAAGATGGTTAAATGAAAGCTTTCCTTTTCTGAAGCAGCGACAGTAGCCTCTCTTTTAAACTGGGTTTAGGAAAGAGAGGATGAGATGCAAAGATAGACAGAACGGCCAGAGAGAGGCAATAATGAGGAACACTGAAATGACAACAGATAAAACATGAATTCATGATGTAATCAATGTGAACGTTTTGTTTATGGCGCTATTAGTACAATGAGGGTGAACAAAAACAGCATTCATCCATCCATTTTCTATACCCCGACTATTCCTTTCGGGGTTGGGGGGGGCTGGAGCCTATCCCAGCTGTCGACAGGCGAGAGGCAGGGTACACCCTGAGCCGGTCGCCAGTCGACTGCAGGGCAACATATACAGACAAACAACCATTCACGCTCACTCTCACACCGAGGGACAATTTTAAGTCACCAGTTAACCTAATGAGCATGTTTTTGGTCTGTGGGAGGAAGCCGGAGTGCCCGAAGAGAACCCACGCATGCATGGGAAGAACATGCAACCTCACACAGACCCGACCCGGGGATCGAACCGGCGACCTTCTTGCTGTGAAGCACACGCACTACCTGCCGCGCCCAACAGCATTCATCATAGCGGTAAAAAACAATACATAGAAATGCAAAGAAATTAGCCTACCAACTTAGCTGGAGTGTCTGCACCCTGTGTGATTGTGAAGAATGATGCTGCACTTGTTCTCTTACTTCATTCAGAGTCTAAAGTAACTTCTGATTTAATCTGCGGAGCCATGTTTTTAAGCACGACACCGTTATTAGACATCACAGAGGGAAGAGGCGTTTTGTGATGGTCGTAGAAGATGTTTCTCTTCTGCAACCCTGATTCCAAAAAAATTGGGACAATGTGTAAAAAAAACAACATTCATTCATTCATTCATCTTCTACCCCGACTATCCCTTTCGGGGTTGGGGGGTGCTGGAGCCTATCCCAGCTGTCAATGGGCGAGAGGCGGGGTACACCCTGAGCCGGTCACCAGCCGACTGCAGGGCAACACACATACAAGCATTCACGCTCACACTCACACCTAGGGACAATTTTAAGTCACCAATTAACCTAATGAGCATGTTTTTGGTCTGGCTTGGAAGCCAGGGTGCCCGGAGAGAACCCACGCATGCACGGGAAGAACATGCAAACTTCACACAGAAAGGACCCGCCCGACCCGGGGATCAAACCGGCGACCTTTTTGCTGTGGGGCACGCACGCTACCTGCTGCGTCACCGTACCGCCCAAACAAACAACAGATAAAGTTTATTATTGTAAAAAGCATATGTCAGTTGTTGCGGACTATAAAACTGATGTGACCTTTTTCTTAAGCCACAAGCTGCACAGTGACCAAGCAGTGATGCTGTATGGATGAACTTTTAAATTACAAAATCCCACCCAATCCCATCCCATGATGGATTCTCACTTCCCAAAGACGTGATTATTAGATCAAGATGCTAAAGGAGGTACAAGATCTCGGGTGAATAAACCATTTTAATTGGCTTTCCACAGGCGTTATGTGTGCTGTAATGTCACATGTGAGATCTTTGTTGAAAGGCAGGAAAACATCCTGGACAGGTTGACATTGCAATCAGAGCCTGGAGACAAATGCGGAGCAAAACGCAGTAACTCACAGAGGAGCAGCATTATGATTTGACTCCATGACTGGCTTGTTGTGTGGGGACTTCATTAGTGAAGAATATGGCATTTATTATTTAAAATTATGTAAAAAAGTCACAATAAAGTGAGAGTAAACTACTCATTAATCATTTCATTATTATATTTTCTGATCTTTGTGGTTATGAATCATTAAGCCACTAGCCTCAGAGTGGAGTATTTTTCCTTTGAGAACTCCTCATATGGTAATACACTGGCCATAAATAAACAGTAAATGTCAGTGTGTGTTGTTGTGTAAGAAGTTCCTGGTGTTGCCCCACTATTATTGTCTGCATGACTAATGTGTTTTATATGCTGTAATGGAGTGTCGGCTGACAATGAACTTTAAATAGTAAGGTGAAATAATGACTCAATTCACAGCACGTTGCATCGTATTTGAACACTGTTCCACAAAGAAACAATGAATTTGTATCAGCCCATAGATTTCATGCATCAAAGAGTGCACTGCAGTGTTTGTCGCATACGGACGCATAGCAATCTTAGCATTGAGTCGTGTAATGTGTTTTGTGTTTTAAGATGTGGTCGTTCATTTTAAAAAGTATTTTTTGTAAAAAGTTAATCTTCCTTGATAATGACAGATCATCATATTTCCTAAAAAAAAAAAAAAAATGTTAGAGGTAGCAGCTGCAGCTTATCGCTGAGGTACTGCCACCCGGTGAGGCCACTCTGGTAATATTTCACAAAGTGCAGGGGTCCCTTTGAAATGACTTCACTCAATACCAAATAACCACTAACTATTTGTGTAAATATAAACTTTGACCTGCCTTTATTCTCTTTTCTTATATTAGCTTATCTCTTACCCGCTTCAATCAAATTACTACTGCTGCGTTTTCCCTGTCTCACCATCGATCAATAAAGTTAATTCTATCATATTGTTATTGGGACTGCTGACTAACTGTTCCCAGAATAGTTATCCATATAGTCTTATATGGTGTATACTACAAATGAAATTAAAATGCCACTAAATTAAATCTTTTACCTTTCTGATTGATTTTGGTAATTGTGATTGAAGCCTGTGGCTTAGTAGAAAATATTGATGTAATACTCTACGTCTGTTTGTTATTTTATTGCCTTACATTTTAGGTGATCTCTTACCTCTGTGTTGTTTTATTTTATCTTTCATCTCTCGTTTCTTTCTCGCACACACACACACACACGCAAACACTATCAGTTTTCCTCTTTAGGCATCCTGAGCTCTTAGCCTCCCTGCTCTTTTCACCCCTACTCTGTTTTGCCCTTCTCTAAAGATTTGATTAATTCATGCGTGAGAGACTCAAAGCACACATTAGCAAAGGAGTCACCAGGAGTTCACTTTGAAGAGAAAAAAGACATATATCCTGACCTCCAGCAATGATCTGTGGATGCTTCGGCTTGGCCCGATCAGCAAAGGGGGTTCTTTGGGTTTTATTTTCATTTGTCTGATCGAGAAATCTTAGAAAAGACGTTTAAAAACCAGCCCCATGAAATTTTCAGAGAAGATTCTCCATTTCTCTCAGAAATGTAGGGATCAAACTGAACATGCAGTCGCCTGCATGATCTCTCTTCCTTTAAAATGCTTTTGAACAAAAGGAACTCAAGTATTTTGTGCACACTTAGATCAAGCTCCATATTGGGAGCTGTGTCCTCCACAGGTGAGGTCATTCGGTAAATAAGCAAACTTCACTAGTGTAGCACTTCTCAAAAGAGTAGAAAGAGAGTGCTGTACAAGGACAAAGGAAAGAGAAAATACTGGAAAATATGACCTCATGAGTGGGACATGCTTCAATGGACACAAAGATTATTTGTTTTCATGTTTTCTCCTGTTTTAATGAATGTTGATTCTGCATTTAGATAGATAATAAAACTATATGTGCCTTTTAATATTGTTTATTGAAATATGCTCCCTCACTGGAGGAAAATTCAGTCAAACACGGCCAAAAATAAACCAAAGAATGGCAGGGTAAGGTTTCCAGCAAACAAAAACAAGGAAAGGCCAGTGTAATCCTCAGAGAAATGCTCTTCTGAATGCTACGCTCTTTAATTCCCCGTTAATTAATCTTGGATAATCAAACTCTTATCACTCACACAGAGGAAACAGTAGAAGACAGGGTGGTTGTAAACATTTAATCAGTCTCCTCCTATCTCTCTTTGACTCCAGTGACGTTTTGAGGCCACAGAGAAGCTATATTCTTCCATAATTTCTTAATTGTGAGTTGAGTCTCCAGCTATATTCTCATTTAGATGGTTTATTTCAGGCTGGTGATGACACAGACTTGATGCTCAGTGAATCCTTGATAAATGAAAGTTAAAAGACGGGCGTCCAGGTGGTGTAGTTGTTAGGATGTCTGCCATAAAACTGCCAATTACACAAGATGTAAAGGGTTTGTTAGGCAGGTAAACACCTTATCCAGGTTCAGATATCTGATCATTCTGCTGCTGCACATGATCAGAAACCAGGATACAGTTGGTCATGTGTGGGATACTAGTGCGCACGTAAACTCACTCATAGAGATGAAGAAAAAAAAAACCTGAAGAGCAGATAACAGAGACCTGAAATTTTTGAGAAAGAATGACTTAAGTTTTGAGAAAACAGAAGTTTTGGGGAATGTGAGTGAATCTAGAAATCAAACGAGCATTGGAAGTTTTTGCACATCCTCTCTTGTAATCAGCTAATTAAGTGCGTGAGAGATTGAGAGAGAGCTGGAGAAATAAAGGAGACTCACGGATATCAAAGATTTACAGTATCTGTCTCCATTTTCCCCATTTCATAGTCTTGATTAGACTCTAAATAAGACCCTTTTCCATTAACCTTCTGGATACAGCAAAGGGCAGAATTTTTCAAGCTGTCTCTTGGTTTTAAGAAATAAGTTTACTTTTTAGTCCCCTCTTTCCTGCCAAGGTTGCCCCCTTTTTTACCATTACAATACACCCTGGATGATTTGATTCTGTATGCATAAGCAATTTTTGGGATAATAAGTGAATATTAATTTCTTCTATTTCTTGGGTACTGTGACCTTGGCAGAACTAGGTGTTGAAAATGTTGTCGCTCTGCGGATTTAAAGCTTTTTCTGTTGTTGAACTTAGAATAAGTCACTCAGAGCACAGTAGGTGTGTCAGCTAAAAGCTGAAAATTTCTATGTAAATGCAGACTTTATCTTTCATGAGGGCTTTAAGCCACACAAATATGAAATGACTTGTTCAAGGTTATCTGCCACTTTTCACACAGCCGTTCCCTCCCATTCTCTGTTTTTAAATATCCATCTAGCCTCAGATGTTGGCAAGGACACATGTCTCCATTTCTGAATGTCAAAGAAGCTGTCTTGCTGCGGTATCGCTGTAATCTTTGTCGCATTTCCTGCTCGTTTAAAACCGGAATGGGCTCAGTAATCCTGCCTTGTGCGAAGCAATGACATCAGGCACATGTTTCAGGCAGGGGTGTCTTACAGTATGTTGAGGGTTAATAAGATAAGATGTGATGAATTGACTGGCGCAGACATTTATCTGTAAATTTATTCTGAAACACTTCTGATAAAGGTGCTTTAAGCAGGACATCCAGTGCAACAATGAATAAGAAATGTCTTTGTCATTATCTGCAGATTATTCACCAGATTTCAGGACAAACAGCTTCTAGTAGTTTTACAAAGATACCATCATTGTGTTAAAAGGCACAGCACAGTTGCTGCACCAGTGAAAAAACACTTCAGATGTCAGATGTTGTCTGTTAACATGTCAGAAAGCTCCGAAGTTGGCCCAGCATCCAGCTGTGTAAAATATGCATTTTTTTCCTTAAATAAATAATATATAATGAATATAAAATATTTACACAGCTACAACATCTGACAGTCTCCAGCAAAATATGCAACATGGAAAAATAAATCTAATGGGATTTTTGTGATCTCTGTCGGTGTTATCAGTGGCTGTTTTGTAAAACAAACAACTACGACTGGCATTTCATGAAGAGTTGACTGAATGAGGCCTGCCATCTGAGGAAAGTTGTGTTTTCTGCATCCAAGTTCAGCCAGATTCAACTTTCTCTCCTTGTGTGACACAGAAATACTCTACGGCCCTGTGACAAATTCGTGGACCCAAGATACTCCCAAAATACTTGAAAACGGTTGAAACAGGTTGGCAGGGGAACTTGCCAGACTTATTTATTATTATTATTATTTAATGGTTGAGATCTACAGGGCCATGATTCCACTGGAGCTCTGTCTCCTCTCCACGGAAAGAAGGCGAAAACTCAGATAAGATGTGACAGGCTGATAGCTGCTCGCCGTGGCTGCTTTGGAAAGCAAGACAGGCTCTGTTTGTCTGATGAGAAATGCTCTGGAGGAAGACAGACGGGGCTGGGAGATAGTGAGGAGAGAGCGAGCGAGGCAGGGGAGAAGGAGGGCGGTACAAAATGAAAATGAAACAGCAAAGTGTTGGACTGTCTGGTGTGACCTTTTGCAAATAGATTTTTGTAAACTCGCTGCTTTTTTCTTGGGAAATGAAGGGTAATGACCGTGGCATTCAGATTACAATGTTTTTTTATTTTTTTTTATTTGTGGAATTGGCGCATGCTCATATGCACACACATAAATATGCACTGAAACACATGCACACCCATGGACTTTAACAATATATGCCGTGCATGCGGGCCAATTTTCAAAGGAAAGGTCAGGGCTGACAATGATTTGAAACCCTTTTTGTGATCTGTCGGCCATGAAAAATACATGATATTACCGAGGGATGAAGGAAGAAAGGAAGCAGGGAAGGAAGACCGCAAGTGAATGAGCTGGGGACCAAAAGACCCTCTGCCTCTCCAATATTTTATTACTATTACTTGTATATATGGCTAGTTTCACACTCCTGTCAGTCATACTTTCAGGCACAAATCTCATCTTCCTTCATCCTAAGCTTCGGAGGAGGGAGTTAGAGGAGAAGAAGAAGAAGAAGAATGAGAATCAGAAAAAGAATTAAAGGAAGAGCGAGTGCACAGGGGAGTGAGAGTGTAAAACAGACGAGCAGAAGCAGAAAAAGTAGCAGTGAAATTGAGAATACAGGATGTAGCTGACATTAGACAGACAGCCGTTAGCTAAAAGCAGCATAGAGGCCGTATGGAAATGCAAATAGACCTGACACCACACTGGTGACTGCTGCCAATCCATCCGACACGTCCTCCACCCTCCATGTATATGACAGATGATCCATAATTACCACTTTCTGCATCTACAGGAGCTATTATTGCTTATTCCATAAGGCTCTACAAGTTTGATGGCAGTAGGAACCCTCGGGTATTCCCTTGTCAAACGCCACTTTTTGTCTGGTGGTATTACAGAGCCATCATGCTGTAATTCTCATACAAGTGCCACATACAGTATGTAGTATGAGTAAGTGTGAAATCACTGATGGATGTTTTTCACAAATGTGTAATAGTGTGTATGTTCAGTTTCAGGCTCCACAAGCTTCCTCGAAAGCAGTTTCTCCTGCCTCTGTTACACTAAATGTACTTTACAAGTCAGTTCTTTAAAGCTCCACCAGAGCGGCTTTCCAGCCAGCTGCCAATCACTCACAGGCAAGAACATGAATTCCCCTCCACAGCTACGTATCGCTAAATGTCTGTTCCCATGTGTCTAGAAATAATGCACCTGGGCGTCACTCATCTGAATCAGGGCGGCACAGTGAGTAAGCAAATATTTGCAATCAACGGCAAGATGTAAGAAATTTAGAGATCATGTGCTGTTTTCAAAGGAGACGTTTGTTTGGACACAGACATTGTGCTACAGCATGGAATCACCAAACAGAAAGCCACCAAATTCACCGCTCAGTTCGTCATAATGGGTCAGACATTAGAAATATCCGAGGCTCAGAGTTCATTTTTGATGTAGGAGAAAGCGACTGAGAAAACAATCTCACCACAAGGTCAGTGTAGTAGCTGTTAATGGCGCTTTCCATCATGTCACATGACCTTCATCAGCAGATGTTGTCAAAAACTGACATTATTGCAGGTTGTAAATTTTAGCCCTTAAATGAATTTTTGTCCACGTTAACTTGAAAGCTGAGGTCCATCGTTTAATCCTGACCCTGGAGACAGCAGATTTCCAACATTGGGAATTTCATGGAGACGGACTCCATCTGCTGATGAAGATCATGTGACATGATCTAAAGCTCCAAAACATCTACTAAAACGGCCTCGTGGTGAGATTTTTATTTTTTTTTCACAGTTTACAAATATCATCTGTATGATTTTTACTAAATGGTCAAATCTAGAGCTGCAGCTCACAGCTAGTTTCATTACTGACTAGTGTTAATGATCATGATGATAATGTCTCTATATGTCTTGTATTGTCTGACCAGAATCTAAAGTCCAAAGATGTTCAATTTACAGTATTATAAACCATATAAGAGCAGTAAATCCTCTTATTAGAGGGGCTGGAACGGTGGTTCGAGTATTTTCCCAAGAAATTGCTCATAGAATGAATTGATTGATTGATTTTTCCATTAATATTTCCAGCTAAATCAACTTATCGTTGCGTCTCTAGTAAAATCAAACTTATGCTGCAGCCCTGTTTGAGTGAAGCTCCTCGGCCTTGTCAGCAACTTCGACTGTATGGAGCCCATGCTGCAAGCAAAGCAAGTCAGATCTGTTCATGTGAGTCAAAGGCTATCTGAGCAAGATAAAACTGTATGTCAAGTCGCAGACAGTTGAAGCTCTAAACATTAACATCTTATAATTTGATTGACGTTTTTATTATACAGCATTTCAGACATGGGAAGCGGTGTTGGTGCCATGTTCAGACTGCTGTCTGAGACTTGAATGCTCTTCCTGCTGTGAGACAGGATATCAGAGGCAGTGTTAGAGTTGGGACCCCCGCTGTTACACATCTAAGAGGCAGTGAGTCATTCTGGCACGGTCAAATGTGGCATTTATTGTTTTATTTTCCATAAGACGCCAAAACGTCAGATCTGTCAACCCCGGGAAAATGCAAATGACGTTATCGTATCCAATTGTGATGTAAGCGTGTCACTGTGTGTGTTTTTGTGCCACACTGAATATGAAAGAGCTCAAACTGCTTACGAATCACTGGCATCACTGGGTTGCACTAACTTTCTCCTTCTCCTACTACAGTTTTGCCCAACTAATCATCAGACTCGAGGTGAATAATTCATCTGAGGGGCGGTTTGGTGTGTGTCCTAGTTAGCATTTGCTTTGCTGACACCTGCTGGTGCATCCATAACAAAAACAATTAGATGCACGGCCCTCCAAGGAAACTCCGGCAGTCTTTCATCCCCAGTCAAATACATTTGCTGTGTACTCGCTCCATCTCTTTGCTCCTATCCCGGAGTTTCAAGACCGTAACTTCCCGCTGACAGATTCCCCCATGCTCTGCTGCCTTTTGTTGTTATCTGATTAGCTGGAGCGAGAGACCAACCAGGATTCATTTCACTGCTGTCTCTCCTAATTTCATTCCGGGCTGTTTCCCAAACAATGCCTTGAATCTTAAGCTTCGCCTCATACGTCTCCTGCTAACAACAAAGAGGCAAGAGATACAGTAACTGTAGCTTCAGTGTTTGCTCGGTGTGTCGCACATGCAGCAACAACTGACCGTACATTTTCATTTAACTTTATCCCCCTAGAGGGATAAAATGTTGTCTTTGACAAATCTTTGGCTCACTTTGAAGAACAGCTGAGGAGCACATCTTGAATCAGGATTTTATCAGGTTTTACACCATGTATCCTCATGAAAGCTGAGGTTTTTGTTTGTGTGCCCCCGGATTTTTCAGCTATAGAAATATAAAGTTTGTCACATAAATAAGTTATCAATTCAGGCTTGGACTGGATTTTGGATTTTGGACAATTACTATATCAGTCAGTAAACTATATTGAACAAAATAAATGATGTTACTGTTTCTGTTAATCTTAAAAATGGCCTTAAGCTTCAGGTTCTATAGTTAAAGATTCAGATAGCTGAAAATGACTAAGGATTGGATGAGCTGCAAACAGAAAAACTGTTCAAGTAAAAACAGAAAAATACAAAAAGAAGCAAATATTCAATCTTCTTCAATTCCGGCTCACTGATGTTGAGTGGTTTAAAACGTATCCCTTAGTTTGTGCGTGTGGCCATCATGCCCTTTTCCAAATTTGTGTCTTCTAGTGCTGGTAATATTAGTCTGTGGAAGGAATGTTTCTTTAAGTGCCACACAGCTTGTTCCAGCGGAGGGGTCTAATTGCTGGTGTTATTATGTACACTGTGAGTGCTTGCACTTTGTATGCTTTCATTTCATTAACTTTTTTTTTTTTTTTGTGCAGTGTTTCCCATCTTTGCTGGCACGGGTTTTTGGCAGAAGTTGTCGATATACGTCACCAATCTGTTTCCTGTCAGATTTTAAGTGGCTTAGTCCCATTTGGGACTGAATCATGTGCTTTGTGAGCAAACAAGGCTTTAATTGTTTAAGTATCGCCATACCACCAACCTCTTGTGGCTTTTGTCAGCTTTGAGAGCTCTCTTTTATGTGCTGACATGAAGTCTTCCAGAGGCATTGCTTGTTTTATTTTTATACCAGAAGAACACCTTAAGCTTTGTTTAGTTAACCAAAGCTGCTGTGCCTATATTTGGGGGGTATCAGTTCCTAAAATGCTTTGTCAGATATAACTTCATTTCTGTGATGAGATTGGTTGTGATTGATGATTGAGATGTTTCTATTGTAATCATTCGTTATGTTTTTTGTCCAGTCCTAAGAATAACAGGAAAAATACAATCTGTTTCAGTTAACAAAAGTCATCTGAGGCACAGATTTGTTAATTAAGTAAACAATCCTTTGAAAACTTTCTTCCATTCTCATGATGACTGTTAGTGAAGTCCAGTAATGGTGGTCTTTGGATGATTTCATATAACGTTTCTAACATCAAAATAACATAAAACCTGACATCTCAGACGGTCCTGATAATCTCCTTTCCGAAGCAGTGCCCCTCTGAAAGAGTGTGACTGCTTAATAAGGAAACTATCAAGATCTGAAACCACTGAGAAACCCCATCAAGTCCGTGCAAACTTCCTAAATCAAACTGATAAGATCAATGAGCTGTAGTTTAGTCCCTGCAGAGCAATAAGCGCAGCTCTTTTTTTTTTTTTTCATAATTGGCCCAGAAACAATTCTTACAATGCCTGTCTGACCCGAGATAAACCCCATAGCTGGAAATTAGCTCTTGTGGGTTGCAGGAGTAAGTCGCAAGGCCTTTTGAGGACTCTTTTTTGAGCTCTAATAAGTTGGCCCAGTAGGGAGGCCTGCATGTGGATTGAGTGGGATGCCTCACACTGAGCCAGGGCCTATGAGGATTTAGAGTGATAACTCAGAATTACTGCTTATGAAGCTCTCCGGATTAAACCGTGTATGTGTGTTTATGTGTGTTTGTTGTCTGCGACAGCACTCATCGAATCCTTGGCTTAGTGCTGTGCGATATGGACAAAAATTTATATCCTGATAAAGGTAATTTTATATCCCGATAACGATATATATCCCGATATAGTATTTTTACTTAAAATTATATATATACACACATGAAATGAATGCCAATCCCTCTGATCTTTTCTCCTTTTATTTATAAAACACATATTTTATATATAAAAGGACAAGACAATTAAAAAACAATAAAAAGTCTTTTTAGTGCCTCTCTTAGAGTCCCTCTTTTTGTTACTACTTTTTGTTTTGTTACTAGACAATTAAAAAACAATTAAAAATAAAATAAATAAAACACAAATATCAAATGGACAAATACCATTCTAAAATATTTGGTAGTGCAATCAGTTTTCAAGTAATGCAATAAAGTGCAAAGAAATAAAATACAGTAACAACATAAAGTGCTAGTGACATTCAAGTATGCCTACCATTTAGCAAGTAGTGCTATTAAATGAACTGTTTCAGAGGTAGAGTTTTAGGAACACAAGTTAGTCAGTTAGTCAGCTTGTTGGTGGCATGTTTACCGTTTTTTGGTTGGTGTCTGCCTTTTTAAACCCAAACCAGTGCCAAACAATGGAGCTCCTGTTCCCTCTTTTCGGCACCAATTCCTCTTTGGGTTCTGTTGGTTCAGCGTCCACTGTGCTCTCCATCTCTGCTACGTTGTTTATGTCCATGCTCCCGCCGGCTCTCGCACGCATGGCTGAAAATGTTGCACGTGACGTAAACTGCTACCGCAAAGCAGTAGCGTTACAGCAGTTACATTAGCCGAGCTAACCACAGCCCACACGTTACAATTACGATATAAACAACAGAGGATTATATCGTACGGTAGACATTTTTCTGTCGCACTACGACATATATCGTAATATCGCACAGCACTACCTTGGCGTATTCTTTTTCATTCACCTTTGGCAGAATTTACATTATGTGTGGAGACTGAGGCACAATCGTCTGAAATAGAAACATAATATAACTTGAAAGAAAGGAAGAAGAAAACCAACCCTCATCAACCAAACAGCGGTATGCTTTGTGTTTCACGTCGCTTCGTCTGTGGGATTCGAATGAGCAGGAGCACACGTCGAGTGGGCTTGATGGCTCAATCAGTGCAAGTTAATTACAGTCTCAGCTTGGAAGAGGCGCAGGCAGAGACGATCACCTCAGCGCAGATTGGGGAGCACAGTTTTCAGGTCTCCTGAAGGGCATGTTGTGTGAGCTGAGAGGAGGGAGGAACAAGGCTATGTCGCAGTGATGGGGTGTTGGAAAAACTGGTAGGCACAAACAAAGCTCCTCATTAGCTATTTGCAACTGCGGGGCATAACTGGAAGGACTCGCAAAGTGGAAAACAGAATCAAAGGCATGTGAATTGGGGGACATCAATAAACAAGCCCTCTGTGTGACCAATGAAGAAGTAATTAAATTGTGTTGACAAAGTCTGCCTGGCCGAAGAGACGACTGAGAAGCCAGCAAAGTCACTTTTATCTGTATGGTGTCAGTTAAGAGAAGCACAGAAAATATGGTTAATTAGTTCCTCTTTGGCTGTGCCATTGTGCTGCACATTTCTGAGAAAAGCCTTTGATTCTGCTCTCATATTTGCGCTCAGTTTCTTCGTGGCTCAAAGGAGCAGGAACCTTCTCATGAGAGCAAATGAAAGGTTTGAAACAATACAAAGGGTTAGATCAACTATATGAGAACAGTGCCTGAATGCATAAAAGGCGTGTGCCTTCCAGACTCCTCCTGGGTGCTGCTATTTGGGAAAATTACCAGCATGTTTAGTAAGCCGCTTTTAACTGGCTGTACACACAAGAGTATGGTGTGTTTCTTCTGTCACTTACGCTGAGGACGAGCCCCAGTGTGATGTTTTGGA
Organism: Chaetodon trifasciatus; assembly: GCA_037975065.1. Taxonomy (NCBI): domain Eukaryota; kingdom Metazoa; phylum Chordata; class Actinopteri; order Chaetodontiformes; family Chaetodontidae; genus Chaetodon; species Chaetodon trifasciatus. The sequence goes on from JBBMOE010000068.1 coordinate 1,287,461, forward strand.
TGGGCTTCATAAAAAATCTGGCTTTAATATGAGCTTGATGATATGCGATAAAACCAATGCTGGCCTGAATGATTGCTAGTTCATCAGCATATAGAAATTAATAGGAGAGCGCCAGATGGTTCCATAATTTGACTAAGAGCCTGTCAAAGCTCCCCTCTGTTTACAATTTGACAGGGATTTTGTTCAGTTGTGTTGGCACCAACATTTTCTTATATATTTTGTTCTTCAGCCGAGTACTTGACAGCAGAAAAATGGTGAACTCCCAGAATTTCCCCCCCAAATATGTAAGTGCGAACAATACTAAAATCTCACGTCATTGGAGGTGGAGGATTTCTGTGGCACCCAGATGCTAACATTATGACACGCTTCAACGTGGAACATTTTGGTCCAGGATGCGTAGACTGAAATGAGCGAATAATTCAGCAACAGGGTATAGGATGTCATTTTATTTATTTAATTATTTTGTAATGTATATGTATGCAGATGATGTGCGAGTAGTTTCTCTCTTTGTAGTGCTTTGTCATCTTATGGACATAACACTCTGTTACAACCCAGCTAGGGAAGTAACAAAAAACAACCGATGGAAGTTGTTGAAAAGTAGTTTTTTATTTAAATCAAAGTGTTTAAAATTGTTTTAATACACAAAAGGCAAAAGGCCAAGACAATGAAAAGAGCAATTTGGGTGCTTTTCAAATTAATTAAATAATCAAAACCAAAAGAGAACTCTCCAAAAATGAGAGCTTTAAGTAATGCTAACCAAAAGAGAACTCTTCAAAAGGAAGAGCTTGCCTAAACCACACTCAAAGCAAAATGGAAATAAAACCCTCCTAAATGAGGCCTTCAGTTCTGATGAAAAATGAGAACCAGAATACAAAATGAAATAGCACCCTTCCTAGTGAAGCTAACAAACAATATAAGTAAGTGTATGTGAAAATCAGTCCCCGTCTAAACCTAGCTCAGTTCGAGTCTGGTTGCCAAAATGATACAAAGAGCAGAACTCTGACAAATCTATCACACAACAAAGCGGATCTCTCCTGTGCCGAGGACGGGTCACCAAAGATGCCAGCCGCAGACTGCCAGGCTTCGACGTCTCTTGTAGCCGGCAGGAGATAACTGCTTGCAGGGGATTGGACAGCGGCTGGCTCCTCCCCAGTCGCCGTCCTCTTCCGGAGTCCTGTTTCCATTCACATACACACACAGGGCACAAGAACACACACAAGAACGGTGGCGGCTGTAACACACTCAAAAATAGATATTCAAATGGTTTAAACTTTAATAAGGATTAATCAAATGTCATTTTGGGTCAACCCTATTTGGCAATCTAGCACTGTCTATGCTGAAAGGAACCAAACATATTTAAAAATGTCAACAGGGTCTGGCTTTACATAAGAACCATACAAAAGAACAGCAGGGGTCTCCTTTACTGTATTGTGTGTTTTTTTTTTTTTATGACTAAATGCATGCAGCTTGAAATCCCTGTTGGCTCTCCAAGCCTGAAGAACCGCATCAGAGTGCTTTGACAGAGCCCCACTCGGGCCTTTTGGGAGAGCTCCACTGCTTTAAAGTTCTCGATCACAGGGAGGATTTCACCACCATCAGTGCACTCTGAATCAGCAGCTGAGGCTGCTGCTATGTCAAGATGACACCACTCAGAGCACTTCAGGGCACAACATGAGCAACACGCGGTATTGATCTTTTTTGCTACACACTGCGAGACAAAGTAGTTCAACCAGACTTGGAGCTGTAAACTGCCTGCAGATGCACTGCTCTCCCCACTGCTTGGAATTTTATCAGATGTCCTTGTGTGGAAATAAGAGTTTTGAGAAAAACAAAGTTTGCTCTGTTACGGAGAGTTTGGAATTAGACGCCTGAGAACTTTGAGGGGTTAATGAAAAGTCGAGCAGTGTGACCCACTAATTACAGATGTTTAACTAAGATAATGCAACGCTATTAGGCCCGCTGCTCAGTCATGTGTGAGCGTTTTCTGTCACATTGGGTTTCCTTCATCATTTTTGAAGCAATTATGGCTCTGACTCTAAGACTAATGATGTACAGTAAATTGATACAGAGAGAAAGTGTGTGAGAAAGAGTGGTAGTGTGTGTGTGTATGGCTCCACTAGTATGCACGTCATGCAGGGCCTCACTTGAACTCGCGGTATGGGACACGTTTCTCTGCTTCCATGAAGCTACTGACTCATGCTGGGTTTTGACTAACCGGGGGTCTGGGTATGAGCTCCGCAATTGGTTGGCATCAGCGAGGCCGGTCTGGGCTCATTAAATCCCCAGATGGCGAGGGCACAGGAGCAGCAGAGTGAATAGTATTATTACCCAGCAGGGTGAGCCATGGACCAAATGTTGTCCTGGTCTGGCTCAGGACCACCAAACCACGTCGAACCACTTCTAGCTGTGAGCTCATCTGCTAAATGGTTTATCTCACTGGATAAGCTCTTCACTGCTATGAGGAGACAAAAAAATCACATTTTTGCTTTGAAGTCTAGAGCGTGAAATGCGTCATCTTCACAAAGAAGACTATAAGGTTGGTTTTACAGTCTTCATATGTAGATAACACAGTGAGAAGAACAAGCTTGGTAGCGGCAATGGGATTGCAGATTTTAAGCACTTCGGCATTTGATGCAACCAAATCAAATCACATGTTCACTGCTATCAGCTGCTGCAAACACTTAGCACATATTTGCATCTAATACCACATCCTCAGACATGGGTTGAATTCACTAAAAGGGGATTTATGGTCGTGTGTTTAAGTGTTAGGACGCAGCTTTGGAGCTGTAGCCTCAAAAGTTTTCAAACACGTTAGGGTCATGGCAACTTTGGAGAAAGAACATGGAGGCTGCAAGAACTCTGAATACACTCTAGCTGCAGTTGAAACTTGTAGGAGAAAACACATCTGGTGTGAAGACAACATGAAGATAGGGAAGGATCAGGAATCTTCATCTTTTCAGTATCTAGTGAAGACATTCTTCAATAGATACCTTCAACTTGCCGGGATCGCCATTCTATCACAGTGAAAATAAAAGAACATTAACAGAGCAATCGTATGGCAGTCATCTCTTATCCAGTAATGACACAGGGCAAGTGAAAGTAACCTAATGTACTGATGTTATTAAACGAAATCAGAGGGACAATCCTACCTCCGCGGCAGACCAGGAGCCCGAGGACCCAGCTCTCTCTGTCGTCACCACTGGTCAGGTGGTGATCTTCTTGCATGTTTTTAGTGGGGGTTTTTTATGGAGGATAGCCCAGGTGAACATGCAAAATCTACACAGGAAGGCCCCTTTTTCCTCAAGCAGCAGGCACTGAATGCATGATGGAGGACACGCCCCTGACACCCACAGTGCCCCAGGCAGGAATCGAACCCGGGACCTTCTAGCTGTGAGGCGACAGTTTTACCACCGTGCCACCATGGTGGCATAAGGCATGGTGTGGGCTGATCATGTATGATACGATCTGTTTAGGGTTGACATGGTGCCTACACCCATCACAAACCTACAGAAGAGGTATCTATCCATTGATTCCTTGCTTCAAGTGTAAACCCAACTGTTTACAACTATAGTGCTTTAAATGAACAATACAAACACCTCAATGGGCAGATGAAAAGTCTTTCAGCCAAGTGGAGAGGATCTTTTTGTACTTCAGCGAAATACCTCCACAAGCAATTTATGGTAACCTACAGAAAAGGATATGAGCTGGTCTGTGAAGGTCAACCACAGGCACTTCAGGCAGTTCAACAAGTACTTGAAAATATTTCTCTTGGCAACATTAGCACATGCAGCTGCTTGATTAATTCAGCAATAAATAAATCTTCACAAATTGGCTCAGCACTGCATGCCTACAGCCCTGATTCCAAAAAAAGTTGGGACCCTGTGTATAACATAAATAAAGCAGAATGTGATAATTTATGAATAATTTTGGACACATACTTAATAGAAAATCATACATGGAGAGAATATATTTCACATTTTACAATGTAAATATGTGGTTATTCTGAATTTGATGCAGCAGCACATTTCATACAAGTTGGGACAGGAGCAACTAAAGACTGGGAAAGATGTGGAACGCTCCAAAAACACCTGTTTGGATCATTCCACAGGTAAACAGGTTCATTAGTAACAGGTGATAGTATCATGATTGGGTATGAAAGGGGCTTCCTGGAAAGGCTCAGTCATTCACAAGCGAGGATTGAGTGAGTTCACCACTTTGTGAACACATGATTGGATAAAGGATAATGGGCTTGGGACTCCCAACTGACCATAAACCATAAAGTCCTATTCTCATGGTGAGGACCCACCATTTTGACCTCATATGGTGCGCAGATGTCATCACCTTGAAAGTGTAATACTCAAAATGGCCATCACAAAGACAGAAAAGAAACACACACACAATGTGCATTGTGTCATTGTGTGAGAGAATTCACAAACAGATGCGGTGACCAATCGGACGGCTTAAAAGGGAGAGCTGTTCCAACAGTGCAGATGGCCCTGGCAGGGACAAACTATCATCTAGAAACCCTGCTGTTTCTCACAGCCTAACTCACCTCCCACTTAACACCACCCTCACATGGAACAAATAATAGAAATGTTCTCAATCAACAGAGCGTAGACTGTGAATGTGACAGTATTCTGATTTCAGAGTAAAAAAATAAAAGCATCCCCACGACAGTCGCTCGTCCTTGACATGTGTTTCCATCGCCCACGGAGTTAAATCAGCACATCAAAGCTAGAGTAAGAAATAAATTCACGTTCGGCCTCCACTCTGTGCAAAAAGCTCATTAGCAAAGTCCCGTTTAGTAAATGTATCCCGCAGTTCTACACCAAAGACAATTAGAGCGCTTTTCAGGAGCAGAGAATAGGAAGACATCTGAAAAGCAGCATCTACTTTGGGTCCAGGAGAGACTCATAAAGCAGAGAGAAAAATGTTTGGCTTCCTTATTATCTGTGGCAAGCAGACAGCTGGGGGAAACTGAGAGGTTTGTGAGTAATAGGATGAAGAACAGAGCTGTGGGCCCTGCCTCTGTGATTAGTTTATATTTGCCAGGCTTTAGATGTGTCAGTGCGTCCATTTTTTGCGTGACACTATATCATCATTACACACGGGCACGACAGCGGTTTTTAATGCACTCAGATACCCAGAGGAAATTTGTTTTTTACATACAAACTTAATCCATCACTTGAAAATACAGTGATTTGTCCTTTGTGCATTACTGAAGGCTTAACAGAAATCTGCAAAAAAGAGTATCTACAAGTATCGAGCGCATTAGATGCATTAGAGCCCACTGGCCTCTAGGGGGCACAAATCCTCACTGTTCCTCCAGTCAAGCATGACACCGAACAAACCCTCCGGCTCATCTATTCAAAAACATGACAAATTAAATCATGTTGTGTGTTTATAAAGAGTACATGCCGTATATTTAACCTTTGAAGTGAATTTATGTCAGAGAGATGTAAAATTTGTTTATTGGTTCGAACCATAATTTGCCAGTGCGGTAATCTTTTAAACTTTAATCAAGTCTGTGCAATGAGATGAGGATATGAGCGCAAAGGGTTTTTGTTTTATATATTTTTACAATATGTGTCATTTGTTTGTATTTCAAAAGTTTCATTATTTTTCCTTAAAGCTCCTTTAATTGATTTTTTGGCCACTTGTGGGCAGCGAGACAAGCTTATTATCATGATATACAGTTACAGGCAAATAGAAATGTCTTAGCAAGCAGTCACCTATTGATGCATTGTTTTCATGAAATACTTAAAAAAAACATTATGAGCAGGCTGGGGGGAAAATGCAGTAAACAACAAATTTGAGTAATTTTAAAGCTGTGTCAAAACTTTCTGTGAACAGTTTTCTAAAAAATGGCGTAGCGGCAGTGAGATTTTAACACCTAACTTTTTAAACTTTTTTGAAAGGAAAATAAAACACCAGATATTTGAGATGATTTAGAGCTTTATACACTTAGTAAACAGGACTGTTTAACATTTGGAAATGTGAAAACAATCAAAACTTTTGCTGGCATTCAGCAGCAATGGGTGTTTCTCATATTTGTTACAGACGTGAGGCACAAGACAGAATATATGATACACACATCATATATAAGGCTCATTTAGGAGAGATGACACACTGAGCAGCATGTGAACACCAGGTGCTGCGTATATGAACGCCTTTATATAGGATTTATCCCTTTGTAAATGAATAATTCATGCATGCGAGCATGCACCAAATTTCTTTTACACATTAATTATAGAAATATCTATTACGGCTGCAATGCTTACTGAATAATTCTTGGATGCATAAAGCATTACTGCAGTTTCATTAGGATCTCATTCATTATGTGATTTATCATATGCAATTGCTGCTGCATCTTCATTTTATGTCTAAGCCACAAAGTGAGTCAGATACTGCAGCAGTGTTTTCCTGAATTGAGGAGGCTAGAAATCGTACCTTTTTTCTTTTTTAAAAGAATTTTGTCTCGTGAGTGTTTTTGATATGATTCCTCTCATTAGGCTTGTTTCTCATATTTGATTCTTAATTGCTTTTGTCCTTGGGAACTCACCGCATTGATTTTAGTGTTGCTTCACCTTGTGTCCCTCATCAGCTTCTTTGATAACTCGTCCGCTCTGGTTCAGGGACAGTAAAGCTGACGTCGGTAGCGTTCAGCACCGGACCTGAAATTATCAGAGCAGTCAGCAGAAACACAAGTGCAGAATCAGTGTGTGCACTGTTTTCCTCCACTCATCCTCCCATTTCAAGTACAGATAGGTTTCTGCTCTTTCCATCGAAGTCTACCTTTGTAAAACTTTGCAGTCTGCAGTGTTTCTCTGTGTGTAATGATGCAGTGAGAAAACAAGTCTGTTGTTTCGACTGACATCGGGGGTCCTCAACTGATGAGTGAAATCGCCTGCATATAGGGAGCAGCCCTAATTTTGGCACCATGGTATTGCTTTAAAATCTTCACTGATTGGCCTAAATAGGGGCCTGCATTTAAATATAGTATTTTTTTTATTAACTTCATTAATTGGCTGTTCATTAAATCTGTCTGGTTCAACTTGGTGTCCTTGATTAGCTCAAGAGGTGGCCGTGTCTGTTTTTGGTTTTTGTTTGTGCCTTTGCTGGGAAAGCATAATCTTTTTCTTTTTTTTCAATATATTTTCAATATCAGGCTGACAGTTAATATCAGTACATCATTAGAAACTAATACACCATGAAGAAAAAGTGCACAAATGAATAATTATACTGGGAGCAACTTTGGTCGAAGAGTGCAAAGGAAGTTTTATTTTTATTCATGAGTTCATGCCAAGAGGCATTAGATGGTCTGTGTTTTGCCAACAGAGACTCCATGAACAGGCAGTGATTTTGTTGCATGAGCTTGTATGGAAGACTGTGAGCAGCCTTTGAAGCTGTAGATGATGGGGAAACCTGCCAGTGAGCTCTGCAGGCAACACTTTCTTTGGTGGAAAAAAAAAGGTGTTTGCTCGAAAAAACTTTTGTCCCCAGAGGTGGAGTTCTCCTTCGCGTGTTTTTGTGCATGTGCGTACACATAGTGTGTGTATCGATGTATGAACCTGTCATGGAAAAGGGAAGAAGACCGCTCATGTGCAAGGAGAAAGCATCTTGTTGTATCCCCTGAAACTCCTGAATGAATAATGAGCTCACCTCTGACATGTGCTTTCACACAGAACTTCAGCTGCACACTGACAGAAAGGAAAGCTCAGAAAAGTTATTGCTTTTATACAGTCAATGATATGCGTTTCAGAAGATTTCTCTAAATGAAGAACACTGTTTTACAAATTCTGATTAATGCTATGACACTTGAAAAATGGTCAGTTTTAGCATCATAGTGAAGTATTGATCTACAGTATAATGCAACCAAATGTGGTTTGTCTCACTCCCATTAATATCTTGATATTGATTTCAACCATATTACCCAGCGCTACTTATTTGTATCCTCACTCCTCCAAGTAGCACTAAGAGAACTGAAATGACCTCAATGATGGAAGACCTCAATTGATTTCCAGGTCACATGAGACCGGAGGTTGTGGGAGATATGAAATAAGAGAAATGAGATGCGCCCATGATGTATTCCTCTCTTTAAATTGTTGAAAGTCCTTCTGGGTAATACAGTTAATCACTAACTTACGTTGATGCAGCTCAGTAGACTGAGAGAAAATGGGTTCACCAAGGAAGTAAATTACAACACTTCATTATGAGTGAACTCCTGGAGTTTTTCAAATATCCCATATCGATCATGTCTTTTCCTTTTTATTTTCAGCCATGATGTGAATATTGCTTATTGCGACAAGGGTTACTACTGTAAGGCAAGTGGACTATTTTGTCTATGCAACAGTTAGTCTATTAATCAGTCAGGTGTTTTAAGTGAGCTATCAGGAAGAATGCCAAACGTCCTTTGGTTTTAGCTTATCAAATGTGAGAATTTGCTTCTGTTTTGCTTCATTTTAGACTGTTGGTCAGACAAAACAAGCACTTTGAAGACATCACCTTGGGCCCTGGGAGCATGTTCCAGTATGGACATTTTACACAATTTACAACCTGTGATAGATGAAATGATTGTTAGAATAATCCAAAGAATTAATCAAGAGATCAGTCAATAATGAAAATGTTCATTAGTTGCAGCTCTATTTCAAAGACCAATGGAAATATAGTAAAAATCTTCCATTATTATTAGATTCCACTGACCTAAATTTCTGCGACCTGTGAGATACAGTCTAACATAATTTATCATATTTAATGACAGTGTAAAGAATGGAGCCAATACCTGAGATAAGCACTCAAAAAGATGATTAAGTCCTGTGCACTGCTTCAAATTGATGTCAGGGCATTACTCACAGAGACTCCACCACTCAATCACACATTCTTTATTCGCCTCTTAATTGGAAGGAATGCAGTTTTTAATCCGACAAGCTGTCTTCTGTTGAGATGTCGCTGCAAACTGTGTGTGCTCTAAATTCTGAATGACACTGCAAATACCTGGTGATGCAGGCTATGTAATGGAAGCCGGCAGCTCATCTGCTGCTTCCCTATCACTCGTTGCTGAAGTGCAGCTTGTGCACTCCTGTCATAGACCAGATGAAACAGCGGCTACTTTGAAAAGCAGACACGTTGTACCTATTAGCAAAGACAGATGTGTGAACTTTGTCAAAACTGATACATAGAAATACTTGTTTTATTATAACTGATGGTGTGTTGACAAAGTTGCATATGTTGCTGGAATTTAAAGTGTTGAAAATATTGCAGTGTTCACCAAAGAAGGTTGCAATCAAAGCTAAAGAGATAGCTGTAACAAAACAGTATGCAGGTGTTGATATAGTATGTAAAGTATGTCTGAGTCATAGTTTTTCCATGTCCTTAAATAAAACGGTAATCATCATGTTCTAACATTTATTTACTCGGGCATCAGTGCTAAGAAAACATTTTCCAGGCTCTGAAGTGTTTTACGTTGAAACTTGGTTCATACTGAAGTTGCTTCCACCTTTATTCACAGTTTGATCCCAGGAAAAGAGGCACGATCCAGCTCTTGTGCACAGATATCACGAAACAACAGACTGAGCTTGTTCCATCTTTATCGAGTGTCTTAAAGCTGTGAGGCACAAAGCAAACAAACACTGACTATCAGAAGAGCAGATACATCATTCTGCGGAACACTGTCTACAGCAGACATTCACAATCCATCTGTTATGATAGCTTACATTGCTAATTACACTAGCAAACATGTCGCCTACAGCATTTTAATGACAATACGACCATTCTTCTAAGGCATACCAGTCACTTCAAGGGTTCTTGCTTTATTCACCATAGTTTGACCAATGTATTGTCTTTGCATACTGTCATTATTTGATAACAGTTTCCAAAATCCACTTTGTGTACTGTCTAAACAAACCCAATTTCTAAATGCATAGATGTAGAAGCAGCATTGATTGAAACTCCACCTTCAAAGGAGAGAGCATACTGTAGCCTCAGGTGGTTCACAGACTGTGGTAAGTATGAGTTGACAAAAAATAAATCAAACAATATTTATAATCGATAAACTGCTACCAAAGTAATTTATGAGGCAAAAACGGCAAACATTGGGTGATTCCAACTTTTCACAAGTATGAAGACTTGTTACTTTTCTTCGTCTTATATCATCATAAATTGAATGTCTTTGGGTTTTGGACTGTTGGTCGCACAAAGCAAGCAATTTGTAGACATCACATTCAGCTGTAGGGAATCTGTTGAAATCTTTACACTATTTTCTGTTTTGTAGGCTAGCAATCAGTTTAATAATCAAAAGATTCATGTTCAATGAAAACAACTGTTATAATACACAAAGACACAGCACAATGATACAAAAACTTCAACAGAGAATAATGTGAGAGGAACAGGGAGACAAGTAGGAAGGAGCAAAAAGATGAGAAGCGAGGAAGGGGAAGTCGAAGACTAACAGAAGGAGATAGAAGCAAAAATCAAACGGCAGAAGCACAATCCAGCTGCTCCTCGTGGGCCTCTTTCATCTCATCCCTTGATGCTGATGTTGTGGTGTTGGCTGTCTTTCCTCTTTCAACTTAATGTTTTCCTAGAAGTCACGTGTCCAGAAGAAATCAGAGCTTTGCAAGAGGTATCTGATCACAGATTACCTGTGCATTGCTCATTATTTTTGATTCCTTTCCTACAGTATGTTTGTGCATGACAAGCCTTTTGCAACCTAGTTATTCTTCAACACATTAACAGAGGTTTCTTACTTGAGAATTTCTGTTTTAAAAATGGCCTTACCTGCAAAAACTCATCATCCAACAGCCAACAGCAATGAAACAAAAACCTACCAACAACAAATAAGAAATGGTCAAAACCAACCAACAACACACAACACTAATCAACTGACTTCAAACAACAGCAACCAGCCACCAACCAACCAACCAACAATAATCAACCACCATCAAAGAACAACAACCAACCAACCACCAACCAGTAGCAAACAACAGCAATGAACCAAAAACCTGCCAACATCCAACCAATAACAAATAAGAAATATTCAAAAACCAACCAAAACGGACAACAATAATCAATGGACATCAAACAACAGCAATCCACAAACAGCCAGTAAGCAAACAACAGCAACCAACAACCAACTAACAAACAACAGCAGCCAACTAGCAACCAACCAACAATAATCAACCACCATCAAAGAACAGCAACCAACAAACAAGCAACCAACCAACCAACAATGAGCCAAAAACCTACCAACATCCGACCAATAACAAATTAGAAATATTCAAAAACCAACAACAACGACCAACAATAATCAACGGACATCAAACAACAGCAATCAACAAACAGCCAGTTAGCAAACAACAGCAACCAACAGCCAACTAACAGACAACAGCAGCCAACTAGCAACCAACCAAGCAACCATCCAAACAAACAAGAACAACCAACCAGACAATGCAAAACATGTAAATTGCTAGAAAACCTACTGGTTCCCAGTATTACTCTTCACTCATTTTTGTAAATCATTAATAAAATCTATGTCTTTATTTAGCTTCTTCCTTTGATCAGTGTTGGGAAGAATTCACGTGAAATGTAATGAACCAACCAGATCAGTTATGAAAAATACCCAGTTATTCAATTAGTCAGATTGGACAAATGAGTGAAGTAAGGGCCATGACCAAACAAAGGAAAGGAAATAGGAGAGACAAGAGGAAGGAGATTAATTAAGGAATGCACCAAGGGAGGAACCCAGTCTACCTTCATTGGACAGCAATGTTTTCAAACGACAGCATTAATCATCATTTCATCCTTAGCACAGACTAGTGGGGATTGAAATATCGATCCTTGTGGTGAAGGTAAACACCCTTTGAGATCATTACAGTGTGGGAGTGTAGACCCAATCCTTCATCCGTGATCTTTTTTTCATCTTAAGTTAGGTCTCTATCATTATCGTGATGAAGGAGCGGTGTTACCTTCACTCTTCCTTCTGAGCCAACGCTCTCACACACCAGCAGTCTCCACAGTATCACAGGTGATTGATGACATGTCAAGATTAAAACTGCCACCAATCTGCAACAGCCGAGAAGAAAACAACATCAACACGAACATTAACTTTCAACTCAATTGCCCAATCATACCTTTTTATCTTCCAGTTAGCCAAACTGCCACACTGTTCACCCAGAGAGGACTCTGTAATAAGTTATATTTTATATGTGTTCATCAACACTTCAATTCATCAATTTCTCAGACTGCACTGATTGAAGTAGAGGGTAGATAAGCAGAATTTATTGCTATGTTTTACACTATTATACTGTTTACAATGTTCCTGCAGAGGCTTGGACACATTTGTTCAAAGACATCCTTTGTCTAGGTTACCTTCAATGTTAGACTATTTTGACACCTTGCTGGTTGACACAATAAGTGCATTTCTGTTTACATATTTTAATTTAAAATTTAAAACTGAAAAGCCTGTAAACTTTGGCAAATTCACGAGATATAGTGTAGAATTTTTGTGTAGAAAAGTTTATGCGTCGATTAAAAACTGGAGGAAACCTACTGATGTTGCCTTGTTTTATTCTGAAAAAACACTGCTGGTAGCAATTAAACTGAGAAAACCTTACTTTTGCCAATTGATAAAGACTTGCAAGTACCACACTGTGCTTTTGACCCATGTGATTCATGGGAATCTGAATCGTAATTATCCATCACTTACGTTGAAAAACTGTTAAACATACTGTGTCTGATACACTGCAGGTGAAGCCAAGTGTGGCTAAGTCCTACTTGCTATGTAACTGACTGTTCAGTCAAACATCTCATAACTGTTGGCACACCAGAAGTCACGTCAGTAGTTAAACTGCTAAGTGCTTATCATGAGGGAACAGTATCAGAATTTGATTTGTTTATCTAGATATAATTAAGTGTCTCTCAGCTCAAGGCAGCATCTCATCAAAAGTAAAACCCCAATGCCATGTGTCTTCAGCTCAATTAGGCAGCTAACAGCGTCATGTCATGAAACCCAAGAGACCCCACCAGCAACAAAACAGTGCACACTTTACTGTAATGCAATGTCAAAGTGTGAAGACCACAAACTAGATGATGCTTCAGTAGTCCGGAGTGTAATACATGACCACTCAAGCTAGGGAGAAATCATTTATCAAAGCATGATAGGTCAGGTAAAATGGTAAACATATGCATATACACATTCTGTAAATAGATGCAAGACTAATGGAGAGTCAACCTTTTGCTGACATCCTAATCTGTTAATCAAGGAACCTGCAAACCACTGACAGTTTTGCATGAGTTTATCTATTAAATTTAGATGCAATCATTTCTACTTTACTTAATTTCATGGTAACATAAAGGGCTTTTCTAAACAGAACAGTGCATTTTAATTTAGTTGGAGTTTCAATGTAATTACAGTTCTTGCCTAATTATGTTTTCAGTCACTCAGAACACTTAGGATTTTTCTGAACATCAGCCCTTTTTAAATGTTTTCTTCAGTCTGAAGAAGTTCAAGTAGACCATTATCTCAACTCGAAAGTTTATTGAACTCTGCAATATTGAGAACAATCATTTGCCAGTACAGCAATATTAAATCAAACACTCTATAAAGATTAGAGACACACAGCGGGTACTGAAGCAGAAAACATTGGGGGACATTATGGTCAGCAGTCAAATGGAGCATATAATTGCTTAATTGACTCTGCTAAATAGCATCTTTGAGGCTGTCCAGACCACGTCATCCCAGAAACAGTATTTTTGGTACCTCAGTGGTGTGTGTACAGACAGACAGACAAATGGTGCAATTCTAATTTTGGGGTAAGTGCACACCTGCAGAATAGTGGTATATTTATCTAAACATTCTGCCTTGTTTTCCTGGTCTCGGTCTGTTAAATCACAGGTAGCTATGCTAGTTCAGTTCTCTGTCAGATCATAACCAGTTCTTATCAAAGGCAGCAGCCAGCATCTCGTTGTATGACACCTGGTCAGACGACTAGAAGAAGAAGAAGAAAGAAGAAACTGTACTTTATTTATCACACATTACACGCATACACTACATGCACACGCCATGCTTCTTGTGAAATTAGTTCTCCACATTTGACCCATCTTGGTCCGTCCTTCTTCTGCGGCAGACCAGGAGCGGTGGGCTGCCAGCCGACAGCGGCGCCCGGGGACCCATCCTTTTCGTCACCATTGGTCAGGTGGTGATCTTCTTGCATGTTTTTAGTGGCGGTTATTTAAGGAGGAACTGTTAAACCGTAAAGGAAAGCAGAATCTGTCAAGAACCTTTAGCCCCAATCCCAATCCAAGTCCTTTAATACTGGGTCTGATCCGATCCTTCTGTTGTCTTAAATGCTGACTGATCGAGTTACTCATGGAATTAATGTTGATAAGTGACTGCTGATATGCGCCAGCTAAACATGAGGCTGTGACCTAAATGTTTTGGACACTGCTCTTTGCATGCAAATAATTTCTCATTTTAGCCCTAGAAACAAAGTCAGAAGTCAAAAAAATAAGCAAGCATTGTTATCTGGGGACCGTGAATGCACAAAATTTCATGCAAGTTCACCAAATAGTTATATATAATGTTTCAGTCTGCACCAAAGTGTGGTATTGAAAGACATCGTTCCTACAGCATCTGATAACATGGCTGAAAATTTTCCTCTCCACCTTGATGTTTGACCTGAGCCTGAGCTGAAGACAGCATTTTACCTGTTGAAAGGATAGCTGTGCTATGAGCTGCAGCACCGCACATTTGCTTCTGTGGTGGAGTATTCCAATATGAGCCATTACTCAAAGTCACTGTACTCATTTGATTACTCCTGTGTGACAGATGGGACCTCTGTAATAAACAGGAGCTATTATTTATGGAAATGACTTCATGGGTAATTAGCAAGATGTGAGCGTGGGCTGATAGTCATCAAAATAATTTTATTTTCTGATTCAGAGTAAACAATATTGTTTTGCTTTCCTTCAAGAGAGACATGAACTTGGAGTGTCATTGCAAGCTCTCTGCAGACAACATGGATAATGAGGCTTGTGTATTGTTGCTGCCCTGTAAGTTCTCTGTTGATATTATGTCCAACTGCACGTTCATTTCTGACCTACAGGCCTGGAATATTAATTACTTCACAGCAAATCAACAATATGTAGTCTCAAGGATGGAAATCCAACAGATAAAGGGAAAATTGGAAGATTAAAAACAATAATAGAGGACTGAAATGATTGAGTTACGAGTACATTATTGCATATAAATATAGCTCAGGGTTCAGCTTCTGTCTTCTGTGGAAATCCAGCTGAAATAAAAGATTTCACGGTCAGGGGCAGATTTAGAGAAACAAACACAACACGGTTCAGTCACCTCTGAGCCCAGGATGAAGATATCTCTTTAAATGTAGATTTTTCTTAGGAAAGTATCGTTGAACTCTTCTTCAACTTCAACTTAATGGTCTTGCTGCCAGGTAGAACACAGAACAAGCAGACACCTAGGTACATGAACTCTGATATATAACACACGATGAAATACTGTACATTAGTGCTGTGCGATATGGACAAAAATTTCAAGTTAGTTTTGCTGTTTTGAGTCCTTTGTTGTTAATCTCAAGTGTTGTGAGGCAGTTGTTTTTGCTTGTACGGTACAATAAGGTTAATTTAACCACTTCCTAATTCAGTTTGGGTATATACCATTTCTGTGATATAGAATTACATATACCATGATAGAAGACGCCCGTGCCTGTTGTACGTAAAACATAAATTCATCAGGTGACAGCAAAAAAACCTGGAGTATGTAAAGCCATTGCCATTCAGTCCAACCACTTCTATGGGAAACTCATCATCAGCTGAGGCATCATGAGCATAACAGCTTGGTAGCCTGAGAGACAGAAGAGTTATTCACCCTATTAGCCTTTGGTAAGCGTTCAAGACCTTTCTAGGAAAGTGCATTGACTCATATCTGCTGAACTTGCTCAAGATGACATCTTGGAATCCAGCATGTAATTTTTCCTGCAATCCAGATCCAAAAGACGGCAAACTGCACCGAAGGGATACTGAAGAAATGACAGGACTTGAGTATCTACGCAGTTATGCAGTGTGACAGGGTGGGTCATCACAAGTCCGTGAGGCATGTAGAGCAGTTTAGATGCTCCTTCCAGTGCCATGTCATTTCATTCATAGATGTGCTTTAGTTCAAGTGGACAAGAAGGTGATCATTCATCTGTTTCCAACGGTCAGATCAATAATTCAGTCTGTGTAGGGTTATAAACCTTGTATGTGAGGGGAACATTTGTGTTGAGGGACACAACCAGCCGGCAGCCTGTCAGTCTAAATGAGATAACGTCTTAAACATAATGAGGACTTCATTCGCATCCAGTGTGGAGACGAACAGAGCCAACTTGTCAGTCAAATGCTGTCTGATAATTAACCATCTGCTTTTGCAGAAGGAGTGTGGCTAAGATATGCCGTAGGATATGCCTTCAAAATTACTAAAAATGTCTGCTAGCAATTTACTGCCTGTTTTGAAGGTCTTTTTTGCATACCCTCCAATTTTAATTGAATACTCCTTTCAAGGTCTTTTAATTATCGCGAGGGACACTCGTCCTTTGTGGCCTTGAAAGGTTTATGCTGTAGTTTCCTCCTTTGCAGAAAACAGCAGCATCATCTTGAATTCAGTCAATTACACTGGGTGACCAGTCAATGAAATGTCAACAAACAGTGAACAAAATGCTTTTTACGATCTTCAGAAATCAGGGTTGTAAATCTGAAAATGTAAAGCTAGTGCATGCATGCAGCAAAAGCTGAGAAAGCATGTGAAATAAAGCAAAACACCGCCCTGTCCCTCACTTGTTCCCCATCTATTTGGCCTGCTGCAGCCATGTAAATCCAGAGTTCAGCCATAATGATTTGATGTTTCAGATCTGAAGTAGGATAAACTCCCCGTTACAGTCAGGCTGTTATGATAATGATCAAGTCGTTAACATTAAAAGAGTATAATGTTGCTCTTTGGTGGTTGCACAGGATGGCTTCATTATGGAGCTGCCCTTTATGCTGCTGACGGTCCCTCTGAGAGTCCTCAGCTCAGCATCTCCCCTCAGTCCGGCCGTTTGGTAGCTTTAATTAATAAACGATATTTCTTAGTAAAAGCAAAGCAAAGCAGACGAGCAGTCAATCCACGTTCAACGTATCGCTCCCTTTCTAAAACAGTAATCTCTTACCAAACATAAATTTACAGCCGGAGTGTAAAGAGAAAACAACACGGAATAATTAAACTGCTGTGCTAGCAACTGTTTTGATAACTGATCTATTGTTCAAGTCCTTTTAAAATCAAATACTGAATAGTTGATGTTTGCGCCTCTTAAATTGCAGAATTTGCTCCTTTTTCTTGCTTTAATGATTGTAAACTGATTCATTTTGGATTGGACTGTTGGACAAAACAACCCAAGTCAATATATCACTGTGGCCTCCGGGAAATTGTGATAGGTGTTTGTATTTGTTTTATTTTTTGTAGACCAAAGAATCAATTAATTGAGACAATTATCTGAAGATTAATCAATAATGTAAATAATCGTTAGTTAGAAGAAGAATCAGAGGGACAATCCCCTTTATTTGTCACACAGCAACATCCACATGCACACACACGTCATGGACTGGTGAAATTTGTCCTCCGTCTTTAACCCATCCTGGTCGTCCTTCCTCCGCGGCGGACCAGGAGCGGTGGGCTGCCGACCCAGTTTTTTTGGTCACCATTGGTCAGGTGGTGATCTTTTTAGGGGGGCATATTTCTATGGAGGATACCCCAGGTGAGCACGGGGAGAACATGCAAACTCCACACAGAAAGGCCCCTTTTTCCTCGAGCAGCAGGCACTGAAGGCATGGTGGAGGACACGCCCCCAGCGCCCACAGCAAGAATCGAACCCGGGACCTTCTAGCTGTGAGGTAACAGTGTTACCACCGTTCCACCGTGCCACCTAGTTAGAGGCCCAATAGTACATTTATGGCCACATTTTGAGGACAATGGAGGACAACATGGAGTAGCACTGCTGCTACAACTGCAGTAGTGTATGTACCA
The DNA here is from genome assembly GCA_037975065.1 of Chaetodon trifasciatus. NCBI lineage: Eukaryota > Metazoa > Chordata > Actinopteri > Chaetodontiformes > Chaetodontidae > Chaetodon > Chaetodon trifasciatus. The sequence goes on from JBBMOE010000068.1 coordinate 1,305,516, forward strand.
TTACAGCAGTACTGCCAGTGGTGCTTTTCTCCGTCCTTCTGTGACTGAAGCTAATCACATACAGTTGTTTTTCAGCCTATTAATAGCCACAAACTTTAAAATAGCTCTTCTTGAATCTGTTCTGCTCACAGACGGCTAATTAGCGATGTCTTGGCTGTTTTGTTTTTTTTTTGTCTTTGTTTGTTTTTAAGTTTATGAAGAGAGGGACAGCAGGAAGGGAGAGTCCTTGGAGAAGCCTGACGACATGATTAATGTAAATGTATTTCTTTCATCATACAGCCACAGCAGTGAGGGAGCGCAGACAGCTTGGAGGCTCAGCGTGGGCTGGCGTGATGCCCGCTGCCTGTGTGCCACACTGGGCATACCCAGTGTGATCCTGGCACCGCCAGCCAGACCTCACAGGTCCTGCAGGAATGTGGCCTCCCTGTAGTGGTAAATACGCAGAGGAAAAAGGACAGACGGGATAATGTTTGCCTCCAGAAAATATGTCTTCAGAAACCGAAAGATATCATTTCCTGCCTTTACGAAGCACCGTTGGGGATGCGACTGTTTCAGTGGAAATGCTTAGTGTTGAATTGTGAAACACTGTAGTTTTGAGCAGCTCAGAAGTGAGAATTTGTCTGTAAAGTTATTCAATAAATAATAGAAAAACTACTGAAAGAAAAAAACTAACATGGAACACAGAGGAAGAGATCTTATTTGGAGGAGGTTGAGAGGAGCTGGCTGAGACCACGCTGCAGACTGTCAGCTTCAGTGGACGAGGAGGAGTCCAGTTTTTTGGAGCAGAAATGATGGAAGCGTTTTGGGAACTCTTACTTGAATCGTGTGAGTTCATCGTTTATGGTCTGATTTATTGCCTGAGCGGAGTCACATTGGAGATAGACTGTGGAGTTCTGAGGCTTTGCTGCACATACATACACTCGTATTTCTGCGTTTGTATCCTTGTGCTGACAGATAACATTGTATTGTATGTATCAAACATGGCTTAAAAGGAAAGAAGAAAAATCAGTTTGTCCACATTTTGACTGAGAACTTGACAAACCAGCTCACTATTCCAGCCTGACGGTGAATAACATGAGCTCATCTGAAAACTTTTGTCGACACTGTCAAGTCAATTACTGCTTGTCTAAGAAAGCTTGAATAAAATATCCTGTAAACAGCTTTTGTATTCTAGAAAGCATCATATTCTGAGGATTGCTATCTCTTGGGAATCAAAACACACATAATGGAGATGCAGTCAAAATCATAAATGCAGGTTTCTGAACAACAGATTGGACTTGCTTGAAAAACACAAACACTAAACAAACATCCCTCCGCCTTCAGAACATAATGATTAAGGCAAAGACAATGGCTGCACACCTGCGCTGCATTGTAAGCAAATCAATTTCCATATCTGCAATAACTAGTCGTAGTGGTTGCAAAACATTTCCAGCTCAAACTTTGTCTGCAGAAGCCTATTTTACAACAACACCGTACCCACTTAAACAGCCTGGATTAACACTTCTGTGTCATGTATTGTGTACCTGGAGGTACCTGACGTGTTAGCAGGGATGCAGTTCACAGGTCAGCGTGCACAAAGCCAGAGTGTGTGTGTTAAAGTGAGGATAACTAAATCCAATGTCTCCTTGGCGGGAGTGGTTTACTGAAACCACAAAAAATCATCCCCAGCGGTATCGAGCCACGCAGATAGTTTTAGTTTTTATTGTCAGAGGTTTTGAGTTTCAGTCACAGGAGATTCTCTGCTGTCACTCCTGCACAATTGAGAAGAATGGCATTTCATTCATGGGACTCAAAGGATCAAAAAAATGAAATTGGAAAAACTCACCAGTGCCTTTGTGCCTGATGCTCAGAATAATCCACAGACCTGCTGTCCACTAGTTTTAACCTCCACTGCAATAAAGGCTGATGTAAATAAAGCAAGAGTGGCCAAGCACACAGTAAAAGCAGGGCTGGTTAATGAGCTTAAGTTCATGCAGTGCCTCAGTGAAAAGATGAAAGTATATATGTCTCCATATTTCACCTACTGTACCAGAAAAGCAGAGCTCCGAACAAATCCTGGCATCTTCAAAGCTGTAAATCTCTGCAGAGCAGTAAATGGTGTGTCACAGACGCTAGACTGTGTTGACAAATGAATATTTATGACAGCGGGAACCATAACAATTAGCATTAGCTTTCATCAGGATTCTGGGTTAAATTACTCCACTCATGAGGCTCCTCAAAGCCTTTGAACATTAAAACACTTAATTGACAAGGAGGATGGGCCACTACAGAACAATCACGGTGTAGAGACGGCAAAATCAGCATGGGTGCTTTAAAACCCAGGTTTTTTATCACTGAGTACCACAAATCTTTGAGACGCAATTGTCGTACTTATTTTACTTCAAATATTAACAATTTAAAAAGATCTGCAAATACTTTTTTTTAAAAACCATGGATGGTCTTTGAAGTGCCAGCAAACTTCACATCACAGCTACGTACATGAGCTCCACATGAAGCTCGTCTTTCTCTGACTGCCATGCTGCATACCAGTATTACACAGTTAATTTGTACCATTTTGGCAATTCCAAGGAGTTATTTTATTCTATTGTTGCACACCAACAGGAAGTTGTTTAAGGTTTTGGACAAGTACTGCCAATTAAATGTGACACCAAGTGAGAAAAATGTTTCTTTTTTGACTGAAGAGGGTTTTCTGGAGCTGTCGATTCACCATCTGCTATTTTTTTTAAAACCTCCCGCAGAGGCTGCTCTGTTTGTGCATTTCATGTTGTTCATCTGCCGCACACTCGAAACTCAAGCCAATTTATGCAAATTAACATATGTGAGTGGATAATTGGAAACACAATCAACTTTATCATCTACCAATAGAATCAAAAATACATTTCCAAGGGAGCAACAATTAGGGAGGCGTTTGTGTGCAGGAGCTCGTAAGCTGTCACACCTGATGTCAGGCCTCAGCTGAGCCTGTGTCACTGATTTACTAAATCTGTTGTTCCAGCACAAATTTGTGATTGTTGCTAATATGATTGGGTGTAGTTTTAGCCACTAGGCATAGAAATGCTATTCAGTGTACTTAAATCACATATTCATGGTGTCCAGAGGATGCATCTTAAGGACTTTGGTGATCTCCTGACTTTTCATCTGTTCTTTGTGCTCAGCGGTAACACTGTTGCCTCACAGCTAGAAGGTCCCGCGTTCGATTCCCGCCTGGGGCGCTGTGGACGCTGGGGGCGTGTCCTCCACCATGCCTTCGGTGCCTGCTGCCCTTTAAGGGGCCTTTCTGTGTGGAGTTTGCATGTTCTCCCCGTGTTCACCCGCGGTTTCCTCCATAAATAACACCTACTAAAAATATGCAAGAAGATCACCACCTGACCAGTGGTGACAAATGGGACTGGGTCCCCGGGCGCCGCTGTTGGCTGGCAGCCCACTGCTCCTGGTCTGCTGTGGAGGAAGACGGACCAAGGATGGGTTAAAAGCAGAGGAAGAGTTTCACTTCAGTTTCCCTCTGTAATGTCTGCATGTTGTTTGTTGTGACTAATAAAGGGATGTCTTCTCATTCATTCATCTTCTATACCCGCCTTATCCCTTTCGGGGGGGCTGGAGCCTATCCCAGCTGTCAACGGGTGAGAGGCGGGGTACACCCTGGACCGGTCGCCAGTCGATTGCAGGACTGCAACATATAGAGACAAGACAACCATTCACACTCACACTCACACTCACACCTAAGGGCAATCTTAGAGTAACCAATTAACCTAATGAGCATGTTTTTGGACCCACACAAGCACGGGAAGAACATGCAAACTTCGCACAGAAAGATGGTGGAACTGGTGACCTTCTTGTTGTGAGGCACACGCACTACCTGCTGCACCACTGTGCCGCCCTCTTCTTCCTCTTCTTAGTGCTAATCAATAGATGTTAGCATGCTAACACGCTCAGCTAAGACGTGAATATGGTAAACACTAACATCAGCGTGTTTGCATTGTCATCAAGTGTGATTCACAAGCATGTAAACATGCTGATGTTAGCCTCACAGAGCTCTGCTAGCATGCTATGAACTCTTCTTTCTAATGTTAAAACATAACCCACAATGCAGCTCCATCACCTCTTGCTTTGCGTAGAAACCTGTAGCGTGACCTTCATGAAAAAAGCCTCAAGCATGAAGCTGCCAAATACAACAAACCTTCAGAGTATGAGGTGTTTATGGATTTATGCACACGCTCTACCTGTCGATTCCCAGCCCTCCTATGTCTGACCCCTCAGCTGCCTGTGTTATTTTTAGATATATTAGCAGCTGATTATGCAGTTGTGTTTCCTTCCGGGTGCTAACAAGGTGCTGGGGCGGCAGATGAAGCCGGCCTGGCGGACCTTCAAGTGCTGGCAGTGCAGAGTAGCACAGGATGTTCTGACATGCACATACTGCAGCTCCACAGCACTCTGTCTGAGGGCTGAGGCATCTGTTCAGTGCACACATGGGTGAATCTATGTACAGAAACACACAACACACACACTCTCAGGCCCGACATAGCAGCACACAGCCAGCTATGCCAGAAACATAGTGTGTAGACTCTCACTCACAGCAAAATTTGACAAAAAAAACCCCCAAAAGTCATGATGGGAAAGAAAGGCTCCTCACATTACTATTAGCCGTCTAATTAGAATCTATAATTGAATATGAATATTAAATGACAGCATGGATGGACTAAATAATATCATTTCCCTAAATCAGAATCTAGTTAATAATCACATTAAAGTTTTAATAATCGTAAAACTGGATGATGGCAGGGGACAAAGCAGCATGGGTTTCCATATTGCTTTGATTAGTGCGATCCAATCATCCGTCTCTGCGCAAATCACATATACTAAATGCGACTTTCTCAGTCTGTCCAAGAAAGAGGAGATTCAATTCACTTTCCACCGTGCAAACTTCTCAAAGTCGAGGATGTTCCTGGAAACCAAACACTGAAAGTCTGTCATGCTAAATACAGTATCTCTCCACCACCAAAAGCGTCATCTGTGCTGCTTTTCAGGATCCCCCCCCTCCGAACAATTTGTCTGTGCGTAAGGGAGCTACTTTAGTTTGTTCCAAAGCAACTCTCAGGCTGTCATTTCCCTGAAAATGTAAAAATGGAATTCATGAACGAGTCCCCGAATAGAGATAAATGAAAAGAATTCCATTTTCAGCTCATTGTGCAGAACAAATTCATTCATATCTCTCTGTCCTTGGCTTGAGTTCAGTGTAAAGCTACATTATGCTGACAGGAGGAGGGGAGTCACAATGAGGGAGGAGGGGAATCGTGCAGCAGTGAGCTTTTCTAATGTTCCCTTCAGCATCCTTTTCCAGCTTCAGCCCAGTGTTAACAGTTTTTTCTTTTCTTCAAATTCTTGCTTTTACAGCTGACGCTAGTTCAACAAGAACGCAGTTAAAACACCTCTTGTTTCTTTCCAATCTAAAACTGACCATGAAAACTGCAATGATATTTTTCTGTGTACAATTACAGTCAGGTACTCGCAACAAGGCTCGAGCTATCCTGCAAATCCTTCCGCATTGTCTCACTTTCCTTCTTTCTTACCAGCAAGCCTGAGAGAAAATAACAGTGTTTAACAAACCATGAAAGTATGCTGACAAGACCTGAGAGGGAGGAAGAGAGCAGAGGGAGGGGGAGCAGGAGTTTAAAATTAAGTCTTAATTTGAAGGGCCTTATTCCACAAAATGAGATGTTCAGTACCTTTAAAGTACCTTTAAGAATATGACAAAATTGCTGCAGGCATGAGGCGTCCAACTCACTAAATAATTTTTGAAGTTATTCAGTAACTTAATAATTTCCTTGTCAGACGGTGACACTTCAGGTGAGATGTGTTTGTTTTGTTTAGCTGAGAACTGCGTGAGATGACACTGTTGTCCCAGAATACATCTGAGAATCTCTTTGATTTCAACCAAAGGTGGTGGTAGGACGGTTTAGGATAGAAGATGAGGAGACTGAACCTGTCACTTCGCTGTTTTTATCATCGGAGAAGACAAAGGAAAGCCGACTTGTATCTTTATTATCTGCTGTTTGTGCTCTGGCTTTTTCCTCTCCTAATATGGAGTCACATCAGTCTCAATAGAAATGAATGCACACAGCAGGTCTGATTTACATGTAAATGACTCCATGTAACTATCTCTCAATGCACACAAAAGAGAGTCATGATTGTGCAGAAATGTAACAAACAAAAATTTCTTGTTTTAAATAAGTTTAGGAATCCACAAAAATACGTATTTCAAACTATTTTTGTACTTTTCATCAAAAACGTGTTTGGATGCTGCATTTACAAACTGCCTGTCATCAGAAAATTTACCTTATTTCCAAATAAGGTGTTGACAGGTGTGATGACGAGCACTTTAAAGTTGAAGTACTGAAGACAGTTGAAGTGTTTTTGCTGTGAGCAGCTAAAACCCGAAGCATGACGTGTAAACAAAGCTGGCTTGTACTCTTCTTATCTGACATCACACTTCCTTTCTTAACGTCACGTGTTGCTCAGAAATGTGTTGCTGAAAATGTGCCGTTGAAATATTTGTTACTGTTGGGGACACCTGTTGTTCTAATGGGGACATCTCTAGTCAAAAGCTAACACAGTCCACCTTCCTGCACCCCTAAAGCTCATTAACGTTATATGTTAATTAGTGTTTCCTGGTTGTAGCTTCATATTTAGCGTACACACACGACAGCGATATCGATCCTCTCATCTAATTCCGGGCAAGAAAGAGAATTAGTGTACATGTTTTCTCCAAGATGCTGCACTGCTGCTTTCAGTAACTCCATTACAGTCGGCCCTCTGCAGTAACATGATCTCTTAGATGTGATGTTATGGAATAATGGAAACGAGTGAAGATGTTTTTGCCACTGAGATGCTGTTCAGGAGTCTGTTCAGGAGTCAGCTGAAGTGAAGTAGCTGAAAACAGTTGAGGTGTTAGTTGGTGTGCAAGCCCTGAAAGCGGTTCGAAGTCTCATTTGGAGATCGTGAGATGAAAGCAGCTGAACTGTCGTTTGACATGGACCAGATGCAGTTTAAGGCTGCAATCTCATTATTTTCTTGATTAATCGATTAGTTGTTTGGTCTTTAAAATGTCAGGAAATGGTGAAAAATGTCAATCAGTGTTTCCAAAAGCCCAAGATGATGTCATAAGATAAGATTTCACTTTATTAATCACTGCACACACACGCTACAGGGAGGAGACGGCACACACGCGCGACACGAGGCGACAGTGTTACCACTTGTGCCACCCGAACCGAAGGACACGCCCCCCCCCAGCGCCCACAGCACCCTAGCTTCTAGCTGTGAGGCGACAGTGTTACCACTGTCCCACCGTGTCATCAGATGAAGACAGTTTGTGTGTCTGTGAGCAGCTGAAATGTCAGCAAAGCCAGTTTTTATCTGTACCTCTGATCACACAGTACTTTTGTAGCTGTAACCTGCAATCAGTGCAAATCATAGTCAGATTTTTGCAGTGTGCTGCACAGTGGGGCCCGTAGAGGTGACGTATATCACAGTGCATCGTACTTTGAATGCTCACACGCTGCTTTGCACTGTTTTCTGTGGCTGGCTTGGCTTTATTGTTCCTTCCTTTGTCCCAAATCAGTGGGCAGTTGAAAATGTGAGTAGATAGGAGTCAGAACTGTTTTCAAATGAAGTAGTTTTTGAACCAGATCTCCATGACATGCCATTTATTCCCTATAAAACTGCTGCCCTGCTCGGGACAGATGGAGGACGGCTGTGCTGGAGAGATAGTGATGGCTCTTCGCCCTTTGTTACACATCAACGCAAGGTCTTACCAAGTGAGACAGCAGCCGCGACGCGTCTGTTTCTGCTGCCCTGCTCAGCTTGTCGGGATTTTTGGAGCAGTAAAGAAGGAAAAAACAAGAGGGGGAGGGGTTATCTGTAGTGTTTGTCCTTCACTATCAGTCTCAGGTGCATTCATATGGACAGTGATCCTCCCATTTATGTCCACAGGCAAGATCAGGCGAACTCGCATGTACCAGATGAAGGGTAGGATAGTCCTGCACCACCGAGCGCTGCAGGCCTCCTCTCAGATAACGTTTACACTGAGCATTTAAACTCACAGTCCTTTGCATCACTTCTTTTTTCAGCTGTCTGTAAGATTAATGTTACCCGATCCGTGACATTTCAGCGCCATCTCTTAAATTGCTATTAAATGTCAATCATGTCAATAATGTTCACTGATTCTATTTAAAGCCAATGAAAAATCACTTCAAGCCTCCACGCCGACATTAGGATTCAGATGACATCAGGTGGAGACGAATCATTATTAAATCTCGCCTCGTCGGCTTGACACCGTGAGGGAGGTGCGATGGCTAAACCCCATTAGTCATTTTCTGGTCGTGATTGCTGGAACCTTCCACAACCCTGAGACATCCCCCTTCAATTAAACCTGTAATGAACTTCCTGGAAGCAAATACCGAAACAAATGTAAGCGGCTTGAGTTTCTTTCCTTTTTGGAAGTCGCTGCAGCAACCTGCCAACAAATCAAAGAGTCAGAAGAAAACCACAAAGAGCAGACGTTCAGTTTTTTTTTTAGGCTCCCTCAACAAGTAAACAAGGCCAAGAAAAACCACACAACAACTGCGATTGTTTTAAATGTACAAAGTTGCACAGGTCTTTATCAGTATTTGAAAAATATTCAACAATGAAAGTTAAATCAACCAGTAAGAATAAGTAATAACAATAATTAATATCAGCAATAACTAGACTTAAAATCAGAACTGTTTAGTTTTTTTTTTTTTGTTTTTTTGTTTGTTTGTTTGTTTTTTTTTTACTGAAACACCTGAGGGAAGCAAATCAAAAGAGAACCCAGAAAAAATAACCACTGAAGTTTAGAAAAAAAAAAAAAAAAAATCACAAAATAAAGTCAAGACAAGCTCACACTGGGGTCACTCGCTTCATCTGTATGTACAGCACATTCGCTCCACAACTGCGCAGGACAGCAGTGATGAAAAGAACAGTGATGAAGGTGAAAACTTGTCTCCGCAGTCGCCTCCCGGTCGCAGCCTTTAACGTCAGTGTCGGCGGCCGTATGGATTCACACGTAAAGGCGGGGTGAAGCAGAAAAACTACAACAGAAACAGGAAAACCCATTCGGAGCTGGCGAGCAAATGCGTTCTTTTTTTCCTTTAAGCGTGTGTTACGACCACAGAACTGACAGTGCTCCGTTTGATTTGAAAGGCTGAGAGGACTGAGAAAGCTTTGTCCTGTTCGCGAAATAACCCGAGCACACAGTGGAAAAACACGAGCCAGCATCAGTCGTTTCATAAATGGTCCCTGGATGCATAAGACACTGCCACTTTCCTGACACCTCCTAACTTGAAAAAAATTCATTCAAGCTTGTTTCAGTAAGAAACATGACATCAACATTAGTTTCGGAGGCGGATTCGAGAATCACATTTCATGTTTGTCTGTACATTATTCAGTATTCTTTACAGTTCAACCCTTCTGGTAAATTTTACTTCCTGTCAAATCTCACCAAAAACACATTACTGGAAAAGAGGGAAATAGAAATGCAAAGAAACCTTTGGTCAAAGAGTGTACTCACAAAGGGAGAAATGCAATGACGAGATAGAAGGAAATCATTCATCACTTAAGATTAACAGAACAATGAAATCAAAGAGCAAAACTCAAGTGGTTTTCTATACGTTTCTCTCTCTTTCTAACAATATGGCCCATAGATCAACCCTCCTCCCATACATTTGGGTCTGAAAGTTATACTGGTTTCCTCACAGAGGAAAGAAGGAAAGAAAAAGGTGCTCTTTTCATGAAAGTCATGTTTGTCTTGATTGTCCACAAAAGAGAAGTGCCAGCAGGAAGTTAGCCTGGCGAAAGGATATACAATCACAGCGTAAAACGACAACATCCTTTACTGGAAAGGAATCGAGAGTCCATAACACGCTCCTGAAAAGACTCTGAACCTGCACTGAATCGGTGTTTGCAATATTTGTGTGACTCTGCGTGTGCACATGAACTGTGCAGATGTGTCTGTAACTGTCTCCGGTGTAGTTGGTGGCGTTCAGTCTTATTCGGGGACTGTCTTATCCTGTGTCGCTTCGTCCTGCAGGCAGCTCTTGCGGATGATGGGCAGCGGATGGGCCTCTGTGTTGAAGACCCAGTCCTCCAGTGGGAGAAGGTCGTCATCAGAGAAGAGGAGGTACAGATACCTGAGCAAACAGGTAAAACACCCATTTAGTTCAAACTTCTTTCTACACGTTTAGTGTAATTGCACACAGTTACACAAAGACTAAATACTCTTATTCACATTCTTGCCAAGAGTTAGATGAGAAGACAGATCGCTCTCTCAATGCCTGTAAGATTAATATGAGGCTTCAGCCAGCAGCCTGTTAGCTTAGCATGAAGACTGGAAACAGCCAAATTATCTGTAGATACCCAGTATAAAGGACTATAAAGGATCAGGACTGGTCCCAAAAGTATGTGATGGGGCTACAGCAATTAATCAATTAGTTGTCAACTATTAATCACCAACTATTTTGATAATCAATTAATCATTTTGAGAAATGTTTTAAGAAATATGAATTCTCTGATTCCAGCTTCTTAAAGCTGCAGTAGGTAACTTGTATAAAAGTCATTTTTTTGTCATATTTGCTAAAACTGTACCTGCTACTGCCTACTGCCTGTCGGTCCCACCTACTGCTCCTACTGCGATTTGCAAGAATCCACCACGCCCGACACAAAACAACCAATCAGAGCCACAGGAGCGTCTGAGGGAGTGTCTGACATCTGTCAATCACACACGCTGCGAACTGCCCCCTCCCTCCCCTCATGCTGCCGGCTGCCGCTCAGTCAAACAGCTCTGTGAGCGGCGTCAGGAGGTCAGTGGAAGCTATGGCGGAGCAACAGCCAATCACAAAGGAGAAACTGCCCATACCGCCGCCGCCAACAACAGCATATACGGCTAAGACAACAAATGACCATAAAGCTAATATGGTGATTGTTACAGTAACACTCCGCAGCGCGTACGGTATGTTAGCCACTGTGATGTAGCGGCTGGGCAGAGTTAGCTTGTTTCCGATGCTAAGGCTAACGTTACTGGTTGTCATGGCAGCCGCGCAGACGCTGCAGGGAGGAGGGGCTTGGAGGAGAGGGAGGGGGAGTGACGTCTGCTCTCTTCTCCATTGTACCTACTGCAGCTTTAAATGTAGATATGTAGACACTCTTTACTCTTGAATCACAGTCAATCTAAGCCTTTGGAAAACACATTATGTGGCATTTTACAGACCAAACTAATCGATTAATTGAGAAAATAATCTTTATTTACAGCTCTAATGGGGACACCTCTAGTCAAAAGCTAACAAAGTCCACCTTCCTGCACCCCTAAAGCTCCTTAACGTTATATGTTAATTAGTGTTTCCTGGTTGTAGCTTCATATTTAGCGTGCACACACGACAGCGATATCGATCCTCTCATCTAATTCTGGGCAAGAGAGAGAATTAGTGTACATGTTTTCTCCAAGATGCTGCACTGCTGAGTAACTCCATTACAGTCGGCCCTCTGCAGTAACATGATCTCTTAGATGTGAGGTATAAGAGAAACCATATTTCAGTGACTTGATTTGTCCAGGAGAAAGAAAAAAGACGTTTCTTTGTCAGCTTTTTTTACTTTGATACAAGCACATGGTAGACTTGAGACAGAGAGCATGGCCGTGGCAGCACGATGAAAGATAAACACAGCTATACATCCTCATATTCTAAATCATTTCACACCAAGAGCTGCTTCAAGTCCAGTCCGTTTCTGCCACCACAGGAAGCAGATTCTCGTGTCGCTAATACAGTTAAAATAAGTGATCCGTATGTTTGAGGTCGAGGAGAATGATTGTTACTGTCTTGCTGCATGTAAATGTGGATTATCAGTAACGTTTCTGCAGCGCATGTAATTATGCTATTTCCTGTGTAATCTGGCTTCTCTGACTAATCTGTCTTTTTGATGTGTGTGTGGTGTGAAAAACGTTTCTGAAACACCTTTTTCAACACGATTTTTCTGGTAGGAAAGACAAAATCATTCTTCAAAGAGGCCAATCATTTTCTTCGAGACGTAAGCTTCTCTAAGTAAGGTCCTCTTATTTTTCCATTACAGCGGTCTCTCTCTGTCTGTCTTCACATTAAAGGACGAGATTACAGCCAATAAATCCAAAGATAAAAAACAAAACAAACACGGTGCGGCTAAAACCTGACGTAGCTTGTTCCTCTGTTGTCCAAAAGCATTGAAATTACACCAGTTATGCACTGGGTGGCATGGTCCTTCTTTACCATGTAGATGGGCACCAGATGTGTATTAATCCGCTGCAGAAAATAGTCCATCAAATACATTATTTACTCCTGTTTGAGTAACATTTGGTAAAGACTACAGTGCTGACAGGGCAGGGAAGTGTCAGAGTATGACGAGATGAACCAGCACATTGTAGGTTTTCTGTTTTTCACTGGACTTTTTGGCATGAACAAACTACAGAATGATGCCAGTCTTATTTTTTAGTCACGATCAGTCACTTGAATTTTCAAGCGGATGCACATTAGGGATGTTGTAACATTGGGTGAGGCTGCAGCACAGCCTGGTGTTGAAAGTTATCTGGCGACTGCTGACCTGAATATGATTCCTGATGACCGTGTTTTCAGGAAAAAAAAAAGGCTCTTTACCATCTGAATGGTTTGTTTTGCGTAATGACCCAAGAATGAGGGGAGGTGAAATTGCGGCGTCTAACTGCACACCATCTATTCGCCACTCATGTTTATTTTACAAGCGATGTGAAGTATATCACATTCAAAGTGTGATTGGAATCACCTCAGCGGAGGAGCGAGTGTCTGTGTCTCATTGACCTCATGGGTGTGTTTCATGGGCAGGACAGACAGAAGACAAAATTCTGTGTTACAAAGAGCAGATGAGGTGAGGAAATAGGACTTACTTGAGTGTCTCCGAGAGGAAGAAGCTCTGCTGCATGTTATCGTGGCTGACTGTCATGGTGTAGACGTCACGGATCCCAGAGAAGCCGGACTCCACTCTGCAGTGCTGCTCCAGGGCCTGACAGGAGACAGACGGCAGCTCTAACTGTCTGCCTGAAGCTTCAAAAGCATCTTTTTCTGGACAAAGTAAAGACTCCCTCTGGCAGTTGCCAGCTTGATTGTACAAATTGAATGAATAATACTTCATTCACTTATTCATGTATATTTATTCAGCCACTTAATCAGCTCTCACAGAGTGGCCTTTTCACTTCGGCACCGTGACAGGACCAAATATTGTACAAAGTGCACAGAGGAAATCACAGGGCACACGAGGAAGAGACTATTACCTGTTCCTTTGTTACTATTACACTGCATAAAGAAAAAAGCCTTCACTCGACAACAGTGTCTCCGTGTACACATAAAGAAAGCGTAAATGATGGAACATGTCAAGCCCTTCAGCCGGCGACACAATTGAAGTCCAAGCAATGCTAAATCTGACAAGGGCTAATGGAGAGTGGCTGAGCTAGCCAAGCGGATTAGCACATTATTACCCCTGCTACAATGGCCTGGCTTATATGTGCTAATTAACAAAGACCCCGACGTGTTAATGCTCGATGTTCATGAAGAGAAGCGTTGTGCACCGCTTTCAACCTTTGTGACCGATAATTAAAGGCCCGTCAAACTCGTCAGCCTGATCTCTCCACTTCTGTGCGCACTAAATTAATGCTAAATCTATCATGCCAGCCCTCTGCAGTTTACTACAGCTAATGTCCTGTCTGTGCCACATTAATAATGGTGCTCCCGACACAACCTTCACCTCCTACTAGTGGGATTGCTTGATCTAAAAGCTAATGTATAGTGCCACACAATATCGAGGAAGCAGGTTGAGGGTAATTGAGGGTGTTAAAGGGGGCTTGACATAATAGGTAAGTACAATTTATAAAATCAGTCCAAGCCACTACTAAGAGTATAGGGTACAGATAATACTGCACTATGTCACCTACCTAAATTATTCTTTGCACCACTCTCACCACTTTTTTCCTTCTTTTCTTTTTTTTTTAAGGATTTTTACATGTGAAAAAATGGGTGTTGTATTATATTCCAGGTATTCAAAGCAGAGGACTGAATGGAGCAGGTACTGGACAATACAGTACTTTACATTAAGGGTTAGTTTTGGATGATGGGGTGATTGCGGCCTTGATGTTGTGAGGCTAGCTGCTCTCTCAGTCTGTTTGTATTTCAGTTCATTTGGCCCAGATCAAGGAGCAAGAGTTGCCTTTTGGTTCTGCTCCAGTATGTGTTCACGCTGCCTTTCTTAATGCGAACTGAGAGCTGTAAACATGAAGCCATATGGACTGACAGGTAGCTCAATGGTTGGACTGGCTACCCGCAAACCTCAGCCCTCAGCAGCTGTTTTGGGGAAAAGACTTCTTGAAGATTGGAAACATTTTCAGACAAGTCCTGCTGGAAAAGCTTCCCTGAGATAGAAGATAGTCCTCATCTCTGAAGCCTTTCTCTCCTCCAAATGAAACCCGTCCATTAAAACAGAAACCGGACTCATTTTTCAGACTGTTTGAGCACCTCATTCTGGTGTTCTGTGATACTCATAATGCCTGGCTGCTTGATGGATAATTTGTTCTCTCCTTTTTACTGTTCCTACAGAAAAACAGTTGGAGGAACTTATTTCTGTCGGGCAGCAAAGCAGTTAAACACAAGCTATTGGAAACTCCTGTAGGGGCTTCCTAAACACTTGCAGGTCACACTGTCTTAACTCTTGGCTCTGGTTAATGCAGGACAGTAACTTGTTTGTTTAATGTGTCTTTTCCTAAAACAGGGCTCTCGTCTTCTGTTCTGGCCAGTAGAATGAATGCTGTCGCTGTGCAGGTGCAGCTCACCTCAACTGCCTCCCAGCCCCACTCTCTGTACTTGGGGTCGTGGGTCAGTCTCCACATGTACATGTAGCTCTCGATGACTTCCGGTCTCAGGATGTAATATCTGTCGCTCAGCCGGGTCGCTGTGGCTTCGCCTCCGCCGTCAAACCTGAACGCCTCCGGTCCCAGTTTGGTGGCTGATGGAGACAAAAAAAGTAAAGACGTGAGATAAAAGTCGAACACTGATTTCATTTTGGCTTACAGACACGAGCGCGCGAGCTGTTTTTCTAATGTAAAATCCTCTTAAAAACACATTGAATTGTTTTTTGAAGTGAACAAACACCACAGTGCACAGAAGATGTTCAGTTTCTGTTAGTTTAAAAAAAAGAAGTGGGGCTTGAGGCACAAGTGAAACAATTAAGACCTTCCCGCTGTCCAGATGGTCTGTGGGCTTTCTTTCTTTCTACTTCCATTATATTTCTGCCACAATACAAGACGACGTGGCAGCAGGGATTCTATTCATGATACAGCACAAAGGAATCTGTTCCTGCCAAGGTCAGGACGGGAGCAGCAGCAAGGAAAGCTGTACAACGCCATACGAGACGTTTCTGAAATTCTGTTTCCACCTACTGTGCAATTTGCTTCGACTTTTTTTTTTCTTCCTCTGGCTTATCATCTGTGATTTTGGCCGACCGCTATGTAGCCGCTTGGAAAATTGGAGCGTGTTAGAGGAAGCGGGTTCTTTGAGGTCACTGAGGGTCTGTGAGTGGCTGCATCCGATTCGACCAGACAGTCATCTTGAAATAAGCAGTCAGTGTGACAGACAGCAGGGCCACCTGGTCAGCTAGTCCATTACAGTGTGTGTGTGTGTGTGTGTGTGTGTGTGAGATAAAGCAAGACGAGGAGAAACATGAAAGCAGGAACGTATTTACTGTCCTACACAAACCCACAGACTTCGCTATACATGCACGAAGTGGTAATGACTGGAAGGACATTCAGAACAAGAAATAAGCGCCTGTTAGTGTATCGTGGCTGAAAACCATAAAAACAGGAAGATACAGTCAGTCAGCGGCTTCAAGTAAATGTTGTGCAAATAGTCTAAAATCACAGTTTTGTCTCAGAGGGCTTCACAGGCTGTGTAACACAGGACACTTTTCATCTGAGGCTGCCTGATAGCAGGGCTGTCACTTTTAAATAAAGTTTGAATGAACTGGATCGAGCTAACGCAAGTCAAGCAGCTTATCTGAGAAGACGTCGTGGCTGCGCCCCCCCCCTCTGTGAAGAATGGGACATATTCACTAGTAATTGAGATCACCGTGTTAACGTCATGCAGAGACTGAGAGCAGTGAGCTAATATGGAACATAATATTTACAGAAACAACCCCACCCAGGTAGATTTTTCCAATTAGTATTAACTTACTGTGATGATCACAGATGAGATATTTATTTCTCTGCCTGCAGTTGAGCAGTCGTTGAAGTCAAATCCCTCAGTGACACGTGCTGTTAGGCTCTCTCAATGGCAGAAACGCACGAAGCTTCGCATTAAAATTCTATTACCACTTTTTCTCTAAAACCAATAACCTTTTCCTCTTCCCGCTGCTCGCTTTGCGATCCCCGCTTTCCAGCACAAGTCTGTTGCTGTGATGATGGCGGAGATCCAGAGGAGCAGCAGAAGGAGTCTTCATGGTATCAGTATTTAAGACGCAGCTAAATAGCAGCCACTTTACGCACATGCGAGAGCAAATCTCACTCTCTCTCCCTTTCCTGCAGACAGCTAGCTAATCCAAGAGCTGCTAAGCACCATCCATTCCTTTTAATGAGTGAAGAGAAACCTGGTGGATGACTATGAAAGAGAAAGCCAGAGAAGCCTTTTGGGCCTGCAGATCAAAAGTATTCCAAGCACATCAAGGAACCTGTTATGTGATGAGTCACATTAGCTTACTGGAGAAGCGAAGGCGAACGAGCACTTGGAGGATGAATCCACACAGCCCACCCAGCAGTGGAGGGGGCAATAAAAAAAAAAAATAAATAAAAGCTTGAAATTAGCAGAGGAGATTATTGTCAGGGCCAAGACGGATGCCAGGGAAGAGGAGAGATCAAACGAAGGTCTTTCCAAAAAAAAAATGTGGGCAGGCTCGATGCTGGCAACTATTCCTCTGTTTTTTTTGTTTTTTGTTTTCAGCCTGGCTTTCTTTCTTGCTTTTTTCCTCCCGGGTACATCTCGAGTCTGTGAGTGCAACCATATCAGTACTCTGTACTCTCCCTCATTTACAGGTTGCAGCCACAGTGAATTCGCCCGTGGACTGTATCGCAATGTTTACTCTTCCGCACTTCACCTCCTTTTCTCTTCATTCTTTCTCCTGAATTACAACAACGTCTGATTATCGGGATCAAACACACCCGAGTCTGCTGCCTACAACCGTGAGAATAATTGAGAGCTTTAATTCGTCGCTGCTCCTTATTAGGACTGTCTTCTCTCCTTTGAGGTGAAGCCACCAAGAGCGATTCTTTTGAGGCAGGGCAAAAATTAGACACCTGAGGCCCTTTTAATTTACAATACTGCTCTCTTAGACTCTCACTTTTCTTTCTCAGAGTGCCACCACTCTAACCTTTCCTTAACAAGACAGATATAGTGCACCACAACAATGAGGAACCAAAAAAATTCACAGGCTTTCTTGCTTCATCTTGTTTTGACCATATTTAGACGAGATGAACATCATCCTGTATACTAGGAGACTGTTTACTGAGGTGGTTTTCTCATAAGCTTATGTACGTTTGGACTTCTTGTTGCAACCAGTGAAGTTGCCCCCTCCTGGCCATTACACAGAATGCAGGTTTAAGGCACTAATGAAGGCATGTCAAACCTATTCCACAAAGGGCTGTGTGGCTGCAGGTTTTTCCTCCAACCAATCAAGAGCACGCAGTCTGACCAATTGGGTTCAGACTGAGATCAGCTGATGAAATGAGTCAAGTCTGGTGTGCTGCTGCTTGATTGGAAAGAAAACCTTCAGCCACTCGGCCCTTTGTGGAATAGGTTTGACATATGCGACCCGCCACGAGAAAACCAGCAACAAGTCGGCCCGGCGCAAGTTGTTTAAACAAGGAAAAATTAGTGATTTTCGTTTTTTTTTTGCAGAATATGTAAGTTGAAATCATGAAGAAGCCACTGCATGTTTCAGATAACAGTATCGGGGGCCTTAAAACCATAAACTTTGTGTTTGAATTTGGGTTGTTTTAGAGGAAAATCTCCGTACTAGTTGGGGGTTCTTTATTCAGCCAATCAGCTGCACGTTAAAAGGGAACCACATGGCTACTTATGCAGCTTCTGGTTATGCCGACAACGATCTCACTTCTGATTCTGAACCTGAACTAGAAGATGAAACTGAAGAAATCAACGAGGGCGACTGCATTACACTGGAGAACATCCCTAATCTACAGTTGATCTTAGCTGAAGATGAAGACGACGAAGAATACGATGAAGAGTAGTAGTAGTGATGGCGGTGCGTGCGGACGCAGCAGCTCCTCTCTGTCTCGATAATGTGGTGTCTACATGTTTGAATGTAGAAATAATAATATGTTCTAACTCTTAAGTATATTACCTTTCTTGTTTTTCATTTTTTTTCAGGAGCTTTTTGTTACAAAAGAATTTCCATTTCCATTTGATAACCATTGTTCAAACTACTACAATAGTTTCTGTCCTGCGAGCTAACAGATACCAGATGTCACTGATGGCTAGACCAGAAGGGGGTTGGACTGATGTAAATGAGATGCAATGAGCAGCTCTGTGTTACCTGGCTCCCCCAGGTGAGAATCCTTCAGGCTGGATTTCTCACTAAACTAGTTTGAGAAGTGTCTACATTCAAACGGCCACATCTTCTTCAGATATTTTCAGATTTCCATGTGTTAGACATCGCTGGAAAGCTTAGAAACTACACTTTCAGAATCTGCAAATAACTCAAAATGCCCCCTAGGACACTTTCTCATGGCTGGTCACAAATGTGCACTAATGCATTGGCTTCACCTTTCAGTGTGCCATGTGTTGCCAGTCGATCTGCAATGCCCACTGGGATGTGGGAAGACACAGTGTAGCAAGAGACGATGTCTTGCATTAGCCTGGCAAATGGTCAGTAATGATATAAAAGAAAGTAAAAACTTGCAAAAGGAGAGCTTCTTAAAATCCCCAGCAATTCGGGAAGGCACTGCATTGTGAGAACATCTCGACCTTACTGTGAACAAATAAAACCTCCAACCTACCTCCTCGTGCTGCCAGATGATCCTTCAGTTTGATGTGGTACAGTTATATTTAAACCAAAAGGAGCAGGAGCAGTCTCTCTTCCACTGAGCTCCTCCTGAACTGAACTGCCGTGCAGCCTCTCAAAGAGTCCCTGCACACTCTTTGGCATCCCTGACATTTCCACTCACCTGAGCGACTGTAGCTCTCGTGGCATGTGTGTGTGATCTCAGCAGCCAGGTCCAGGTAGTGCTGCCTCTTCTCCGCCGCTCCGTCGTCAGCCCCGATGCCGATCATGCCCCCAGAGAAGCAGGCCAGGTGACCCATCTTGTGATCCAGGATCCCTCCCCTCCACTCGGCCATATAGGTGAGACCACCAGGTGACTTCTGGACCAGGTTAGCTTCAATCGCCTGCAGCAACGCACACGGTCAGGAATATGTAAACCTGGTTTATGGACTGTCCAGTTACTTCCTTATTAACAGATAATAAGGTTCAAACTGCAGCAGCAAAGTTGTGCAGTCCATAATACCTGAGTTAGTATCATCACATTAGCTGGTGACATAATTTGGCTCAGCTACTAATTTTGCTGTTTCTTTATAATTAATATTTTGGTGCTAATACATACATACTTTTACTTATAACAGAGTATTTTAAAACTGTGGTACTGCCTATTGACTTAACTATGCTGCAAGGAAGCCAGTTAAGACACAAACTAGACTGGAGGCAACTTCTCAAACTAGTTTAGATCTGACACTGACTCGAGCAGTCGGGCAGAATTTGAGGCTGAAACATGAAATTCCCAATAAGAGTGTCTATACACCACGTTTTCTATAAAGGCCTGTATATGTGGGCAATCTTCTCACATGAGGGATGAGTCCAACGTGGCTACCACACTGTAAATGTCTGTATTTATGTGTTGAATTATGTATGTATTGTATAACAGGACGGCAAACCTCTGAGGGATTGTGTCTGTGGGAAGAAGTCCAGCACAAATCCTTTAATAAATGATCAGAAAACTAAAGAGGACAGACGAGGCAGATAAAAGCAAAGGGAGGTTTCTTTCAGTTAAAAGTTTTTTTTTTTTAAATTAAGAAAACTGAACTTCCTTTTTCAAACAAATCTGCAAAATTAGGGTTCGTTCATGTCTGCCTCTTTGCAGCTGTGTTTGTCGGCGCTTTAAGTTTTTATTAGGCAGAGTATAACGTAAGGACAGCTCGCGAGCTCGTTTCTGCATGACTCATCGTTCTCTACAGATCCTTTTTTTTCACCCCGTCTGTCTGGCTCGCTGCTCATTTTGCATTTGAATTCAGCTTTGTGAAATTCAGCAGCGGCACCCGACAAAGTGCCGATAATTAAAAGCGTAAACTCCCTCTTGAATCTCGGGTACGACCGTTCATTAAGTTGTCTTCTTCCTTAACGGCTCTTTCAGGATGAGCTTGGAAAGGAGAGATGAGGTAATGAAGACATCCTCTTTCAGATTTATACGTACAGGAGTGGGACATTAGATTTCCAAATGACAGCGAGTGAGGGAGACAACCAGGACTGCATGTACTTGTTTCCTCTGTTAGACTGTATGTAAAACCTTTCAGCTACATAAGGTTTGATAAAGATACCACCTGCTGTAACGGAGGGCAAAGCAATATCTGTATGAAAGCTTATAAATATCATGCTTTCAGAAAAAAAACATTTTTCTTGAGGGCTGAGACTGATGATTTTCCTGCTAATGAGCTGTTGTTAGCAGTAATCATGGTATAGGATAATTGGAAAATGTTGTCTCATTCAACACCGTTTTAATTAGTAATCTACTTTTATTTGAATGCCAAAGATAATGAGTTGTGCTGCGGCTTCACCTTAGATCTCTGGATAAACATACAGTATGCAGCTTAATGTGAGTGCGGGGGTCCTTGGCCATTTAAATACCAAGTCACAGGGGAGAAGGAGAGTCTGTAATTAGTAGTTATGCCTCTGGCTTGACCCTCCAATGAGGAACTCTCAATGGCAATCTCAAGTTATTGTCTGTGATACTTAAATTGCAGCCAGAGGGAAGGTGCTTTACTCTGACACTATCTCCATGCAAGAGGAAAAAAGGTTGGCCTTGGATGTATTTCCATGCATGTAGATGGTGTGCAGCGAGTTCATGTGCAGATTTGTTTCTGCAGACAGCATTTATGTTACAAAATATACATACAAAACCATTTAATCAATGCTCTGATAGCTATACGCAGAACCAGGAGTCTTTCCTTTCTTTCCCTTTTGCCCACTGCAATGTGAAGATCTGTCACAAAAGCACTACTGTATGTAATTATGGTATGGCGCTTTGAGTGAAAGCATCTATTCTAGCTCTACTTCCACCTCTGAATAAGACCCACTGAATTTCAATAGAAGGGAGGAACGGCTATACATCTGTGCATAAAAGCCCTGTCATGGAAAGACATGCTTTGCACTATGACACCTCTATTCTCTTCATACAGTGCAGCCACATTCAGCCGTGCACCATGTTACATAAATGTGATGGCAGTTCAGTCTAACGTCCAAACAAGTGCCTCAGTCACTGGTACTTAAAAGTCATGACAGCAGTCTGACTGCAAAGCCATCAGATTAACAAAAAGGCCACTTTTCGTCATATTTCCCCCTTGGTTTGGGGCAAAAAGGGTAAAAAAGAAAGGAAACACTATTAATACACTAATTTTACTTTTGCAAACGGATGAATAAACACCCAGCAAACCACGTACGCTTGTTAGATGTGATAAAAACGAGCATGTGATGAAATTGCTGAGTTTTACTTGGGGGGGAGAGGGACAGACCCTCCTTCTTCAATGACGCTCACAGTGGTCATTAATTAGGGCTTCTGCTGCTAAATACTTTTTAAAAATCCATTTTGTGGAGCCTGTGTGAGCTCAGAGGACTCTTCCTTGTACAGTCTTTTTTTGTTTTTTTAATTCAAAGCTCCCTCTTGCACACTCAGTGCTAGATATCACTCGAGCTTTGTGACTCTTTCAATAAAGTGCTGTCATGTCTGTGTGAAGCCATGAGGGATATTTTCATAACAGACACCTGTGTCTGAATAAAAACAGCATCACTGTTACTCTGCAGGTTTAAGATGTTCTATCCTTCACTCAACCTTCAACTATCCCCTAAAACCTGCAGCATTGCACCTGCTTCTTCCTCTTATTTTGTATAAAATCACAGTAATTGTCATTATTTCATCCTCACAGCGCTGCCTGAGCGGACCCATCGCTCTGTGTGAAATGTAGGATTGAAGCTTCCGTACCTCCAGCGCGCTGTAGTACATCTTCTTTGCGTCTTCGTCCGACTTGTCCGACATCAGAAATGATTTGATCAGATACTCGTAGAAACTATCCCCGAGGCCACCGATGGAAACGTGATCTGAGAGGGGGGACAGGAGGAAAACAGGGCTGTATGGAAATATTCTGCAGGTCTTAAAAAGCCAGAAAAGCTTTAAAGCTTTAGGCCTAATCGTCTCTTCAGGCTTTACATCCTGCTTTCACACTTTGGCCATCGTAATCATGCGACAGGTATTCATTTCACTCTCTGCATGTGCTATTAAAAAGGTCTTAAATGTCACTGCAGAACATCCAGTCTTACAGGCCACCGTATCTGACTGACTCATGTCTGGTTTGCTGGATCAGTGTTACAAAAGCTTTTGTGCCTCGCGGTAAAACATGTAACGCCATTCTCACTGTAGCGTCCGCATTATCTCATCCTTTGTCGGCTTTTCTGGGTAATTCCTGGTGTGTGTGACCATGTGCCGTGAACCCACATGCTCTCGGTTCACTGGCGGCAGAAAATAGTTTATCTGAAAATTAAAACCTACATTATGTAACACGCTTGGAAATCGAAGCAAGTGGCTGTTGATTTTCCTCACGCTCGCTCTTAAGTCCACATTCAAATTCATAAAGATGAATATGATATTGCAGCGGAGGCGTGCGTGAGTCTAAATCCATCCACTCATGCTCGTCGCATGCACACACACCTTTGCCGACTCCCCCGCAAGGTTATCGCAGTGCTGTGTGTGTTTGTCCTTGACACTGACAGATGAGGGAGGGCTGTGAAGCCAAGATTTCTTTTTCCTTTGTGGGAGTAAATATACACAATTTCGCTTCTCTTCATGCTCACCCACAACAATTAGCCTCTGTAATCATCCACATTACCACACTTTCCTTCCCAGTGTCGCCTCATCCCACTTTTTTTTTCCACCTCCTTTCAGGTAAATCGGAAAGATCCAATTTCCTGACGTAATTGAATTCATTATCATTTTAATAACCCGGAGCAATGGGAGTCATATGGCCACTGCTATGAGCCTGATATTAAAAATGAAAGGAAGTAGACGGATGGGTGGATGCCACAGACGACAGGCTAAAAGAGCTTTGACACATGAGGTGACTGGAGGTCTGTCAGAGGTGTGAAGGCTAAAGAAAAGAGTCAGAAATGGGGGAGGAATGACATTTGATCGACTCAAAGTCTTGACCCACATTGGGAAAACAGTTATTGTAACATTTAGCAGATAACAAGGATGACCTTTCCAGGGCAGCTCAGAGATGGATGTGTCACTGACGTCACATTTAAACCTTAAACCTTACATTGTAAGAGAGCCACTGACCTTGTCCTTTATTAGAAATGACACCGTTTCTCTACAACCCAAATATGCCTGGAATCACACAATAACCTCACAGGTGTTTAATCAGAGTGACACAGCGCTTACGTTGGACCCAGTTGCCGCTGACTGGACTGAGGAAGTTGGGGTACAGGCCGTGGGGTTTTTCAATCTTGTTCAGTAGTTTCCTGATGTTCATCACCTGCAAAGACACCAGAGAATACCATCTGGATACTGCAGTGCAAAGGTTTCGCTTCAAGCTTCTGTATATACAGTATACATTTATGTATATATATATTGCACCTTCTCTGTGTAGATGGGATTCCTGGAGAGCTCCGACAGATGGACAAATTCGAGGTGGAGCGTCCCGAACTCAGCCAGGATGCTGCTCCCGGCTGAGGCCCAGCCCCAGCTCCAACTGGTGCCACTGCAACAGAGACGACATCCAAGCAAGCAGACTAAGTCTCATGGCTGTTACACACAGGCAGCTACAGGGACAAGCTCTCACAGGATCACTGTTCATACAGTGCGACTAGACATGACGGGAAGGCTCACACGGTCAGCGTCACTGAGCCGGTGTTTGTTTTCATGTCGTCAAATCACAATCGATAAATAAACCTTCAACTAGTAGCTTATTAGCATGCATATTCATAGCATATTGATGCCTTATTCCACATGAGCATATTCTACAACTACTAGGCCTTTAACTAGCCTTAGCCCTGAGAATAAGGCATCAACATGAGCTTTATGATTAATAAAGAGCCAAAATGTGGCAAAACATGCATGCAACTAGTTGAATACATGTACCTTCAAATTAAGTGTTACCACATTAAGCTAGTTAGTCAGGACCACTGTCCATCTTATGAACAGCAGGTAGTTCCTGCATTCAGGCGTAAAACACACAATTTCTCACAGCTACACCTGTTTATGACTGACTAAAGCAACACGGCTTGCTCTTCATTCAAACTCTTAAATGTCAGTATGTTTCCTGCTCGTAGATTTAAGTAATGTGGAAAACTTCACATGCAGTGTGTGTAATACTGTATAACAGTTGGTGTGTTGTGACATTTCCAAAAATCAAAAAAACTAAAGGTACTAAGTGGTACATGAACACTGTCCATACTGTACATCTATATTCTTCGTCAAAGTGGAGCTCAATCTTCTGAAATTGGTCCTGTTTCAGTGTGAAGTAGTCGTCAGTACAGTACCTCCTTCACTTCTCCCACTTAGAGTGATTCTCTCTCAGTTATAACTCTTAACGTCACATTCAGAACCGCAGCTGAACAAAGCTGTGGAAGGAAGCGAGTGGCTTGTGGACCTCTTGGCCTTCTGTACCCAGACTCTGCTTAATGCAACACTACAGACAGACTTGGGTTTTACTTTTTATTCCCTTTTCAGAGGGAAATCAATAATCATCCACTGTGCGTCTCCAGAGATCTGTATAATGCGTGCCATTCAAAGCACATTGATCTATTTGAAACTTATTGTATTGTCGTTGGCTGCACCTTTTATCATCCTCCTAAACTCACTCTTCCTTAACTATGAAGCATCGCCAGAGCTCAGACGATAAGTCTGTTGAATAAATTAGAAACGATCGTGCTGATTGATTAGAAGACTTAGTTCTTTTCTTTGTTTTATGTGATCGCAAACTGAATATCTTTTCAAGTTTTAGGACTGTTGGTTGGACAGTTCAGGCGGTTTGAATACATCAGCTTCAGCACTGTGCTGCATGAGCTGAATTAAGCTGAACAGTCTCATGTTAAGGTGATAACAACGAGCTGATCTCGTGATACTGACCATCAAACACAAACTGTCGAGGTTTGTGGGTTAATGCTACAATTAGCATCACATGTTTGTACTTGTGTGTTACGTCTCTGGGTGCAGATGTTTTAATCTGATGAATTGAAATATGTTAAATTATGTTTCTTAAGTTGTCTTGGCAGGAGCTGACATGCCATGAACATGAATTACAACATGTTAAATTAGATGTGAAAACAAACTCCTCAGAGGTCTGTGAAATCGGATTTACATCATCGACCATCGAGTTTACCGTCGCCTGATGTGATTGATGTTTGGTAAATCTCGATAAACCTCAGCCTGAAACTCACCACACCAGCTGTGTGTGTTTGAGGGGTGATGTCAGCTTTTTAGATGTGCCTAGAAACTAACATCGCAGTCAGAAACACAGCCTGAAGTTTTATTTCCTCGAGGCAGCGTGGGTAATTTCACTCTGCAAATGGAATCCTCAGTAAATGTGAGGTTTCAGATTGGGCGCACTAATGCCCGCATATGATTACCACAGGCAGAATGTACCACACGGCTGACTTTACAGATCCTCTAATAGACGCTAGAGAAGATCAGACATCCGGTAATGAATTGACCTGAATTTGTAAGAAGGGAAGGAGAGAGAACGGAGGGAGGTGGCAGGAATCAAAGAGTGAGCTGATGAATGCATCCATTAAAAGTTTTGGGGCTACATCATTAGAGGCTCTGGCTCGAGCCACATCTGATTCGTCCTTTAGGAGGAATCAATCTGAGAATCAAAGCGGAGGCGAAGGGCGGCTGGTGGCGTGTTCTCGGGGTGGGGTGGTGGGGCGGTGGGGGTCCGCATCGCTGCTGCCGGGAAGGCAACAACAGCGGCGCTCGCCCATTAATCTTTTCACCCCGTTTTTCAAACAACAGCCTCCTGCACGGCTATCAGGAGTATAATCGGGCGGAGAGCAAGAATCAATATGACATGTCACGCGTAATGTGTTTGGGAAATGTGCATTTTAACAGAGCAGCTCAAATTATTCCAGTCTTTGGCTACGAACGCACACACTTCAATAAGCCAATGAATCAATACGTGTAATTAAAAATCACAACTCTTCTTTGGATGTTGATCAAAATCTACACCTGTGTTTCATTTAGGTTAGCGACGGGAAACATTAAGCTGGTTTATTTGTGAGGGACGGTGTGTGATATTAAACCTGGATGTTAACAGTATAAACTGTGTACTTCCTCCTGCACGTTGAAGAGGTTTCCTCATAGAGAATGAAGAAGCTAGAAAAACTCGGGCTACTACTAACAAATATTTTGATTTTTCAATTAAGCAGCTGATTATTTTCTCAATAAATCTTTTGCTTTCACTTTGAAATGATGGGGTTAGCTTCGAGCTGAAGTTCCTCTGTGCAACATGCACACAATAACATAACTCCGAACATATAGTGATACAAGTGACACACAGCAGCACATCAGTTACAGCATATGTAAAAGGAAATCCATCCCACACACTGTCAGCATGTACAGCTGAACTCCCCTGAGAGCAGAGAGCTGCCTGTTTACATTCTGTTACACGCTGCATATGTTCTCTCCTTAAGTGACGTGTGTGTGTGTGTGTGTGTGTGTGCGCGCCTCCACACACACACACCACACGACCACAGTAGCCCGGCTCTTCCTGCCCATCTGTACCACAGAGCCATGTTGGTGATGTAGCAGGAATTAACTGTAGAATAAGGTAATTAAATCTGCCAGCAGCTGTCCAGCTTGGCTGGTGGGTTAATTGGTAGCAGGTGGATGACAGAGGTGCCAGGAAGTTTCTTACAAGATTAGGAAATGAGAGGAAGAGGAGGCTACGCTGGAGGATTTACCAACATCTTCAAAAATGGACATAAAAGGAGTCTGACAGCTAAAATTTGACTAAACAATAATAAAGCTAATATTTCATATGCAGTCTCTTGGGAAGCTGCGTGATAATGAAATGTTTTCCCCTGTTGTTCAGGCATTGTACCGTGTGTTGATAAGGTAAAACAGGGGTAAAGTCAGCCTGCAGGCTAGCGATGATAATTTGACTGTCACAGTCACCGACACAGTGCCGTTATCAGCATTCATCAGTTTGTCAGACGTTTTTTTTTTTCTCCCTCTAATCGTTTCAAACTCTTATTTCAGTCTCACCATAAAATCGCTACATCAGAAAACAAGAGGCACATTTGTTATCCCCACTCCAGCTTAAAAAAGGTCAAACCCAAAACCAAACACACAGAAACAAGTTGAGATTCACGGTGAAATCGCTCTGAAAATGAAAATGGCTTAAGTTGTGTTGCGTGACCGCGGCATTAACAAGATCGTGTCAATAAAGATTTTAGATTAGAAAGGTAATGGTTTGGAACAGATTAAAAATTTACACAACTCATTTAAAAACATGCAAATATTTTTTATACGTGCCTCCGCAGTGTTTGTGAACACAGATTAATTCTTATCCGGACGTCAGCGTCGCAGTAAAGCTCAGCCTGCAGCTGCTGCTTCGTCAGTAAACAGGCCGGGAGCCCGTTTGTTCAGACCACTTTCTTTACTTCAGCAAACCATTTCTGCAAATCCACGCGGATCTGAACGTTGGCTCGTGTTTTTCAATCAACCTTGACAACCTGACATTGTTTTTTAAGAGGGATGGAGGAGAGCTGGAGGCGGAGGCTGGCGCTGAGACTCACCTCCCCAGGTTGATGACCCCTCGGGGGATTCCTGTTGGCGTGTTGAAGGCTGGCAGCAGCTTCTCTCCCAGCTCCATGACTTTACTCTTGAACACCTGGAAAGAAAAGAAGGTGGCTTGGTAAGTAGACATATGTGACAAATGCATGTTTCATCTTAAATAATTAGAAATGTATATTTTGCAAGAGGAAAATCTGCCTGTAGTTTCGTCCAAGCTTAAAAATTCACGGTCACAGACGAGGAGTCACAGGCCTGCACACACTTCCTCTCAGCGTTCCCTCTAAAGCTAATTATGTGAAACATAAGGCCTGCTAAACAGAACTCCAGCAGGATTAAAAGCAGTCTCATCGATGTAATCTACAACAGTCCATTTAAAACTGCACTTCCTCCCCGTCTCCACCGGCCAGACTCTCTGAGCCAAGGCTGGGGTATCATCGTATGAGCTGGATTATCAGTCACCAAATCTCCATTAGCCAGTGGGAACATTGTTTGAAAAAAGAAAAAAAAAAATGGAAGAGAATGGAGTATGATATTGAAATCCTGACAAAGAGAGAGACGCGAGAGGAGGGTTGAGGTCGCAGAGCGGAGGCGAGGCGAAAAGGGGAGATTCATACGAGAGAGAGAGAGAGAGAGAGAAAGCCTCAGAGACCGGGGGAGCGGAGGAAGTGATTGAGAAGAGACGGACGTGGTGTACGGAGGGAAAACTGTGTCTAGACAAAGACAAAGCACAGTCAGAGGGAGAGTTTGTGAGCGTGGCAGCGGTGCAGAGCAGTGACTCAGCAGAAATACTGAGGAAGATGAAGAGAAAACGGGAAACAAACTGCAGGTGGACCGACAGAAACCACTGGTTTCAGTATTAGGGCTGTCAGGACAGGCAGGCCGCAGCCTTACACGCATACGTCTTCCAAACGTTACATACGTCAGTCTCGTGTCCTTAATGTGACCTTTTCACGTCCTCTTAAAGCCTACCCATGAGCCTTTGCAGCTTTACAAAAGAACACCATCACAGCCTCTCTCTCTTGCTGCAAAGACCAAGGGTGGCAAATTGGCGGAAGGTGAATAAATGAACTCACAGACGACTGAATGAACGAAAAAACAATCGGATGGACAACTGCAATTTCCAGAAAACTTCAGCAGCCTGCTCTGTTTGTTTTCATCTTTCAAAGTGGCCAGTGTTTCATGCAGGCTTCTGGATGAGACTGTCAGAAGATGTTCCTGCTGACCCACAAATGAAGCGGCACAGTTCAGTTACAGCACAATTACAGTCAAACTGTTCACTTAAAGCTCAAAGACAATCCAAGATGTCTTCAGTTATTATTTATCAGGGACTAGTCTGCATCGTCAGCAGCAGTGGGTGTTTGGATCAGATTCGATTAACAGCGGCTGTGTATGAGTGCGTTTATTTGTTGTGCACTATTTTATTTGAGTGGGGGAAAAAATGATTCAGACCCCATTTTCCACATATAATCTCTATTTCCTGGTAACAACTCACAACGCGTCTGAACTGAGTGAACAGAGTCAAGTTAACAGCTGCACCACCCTCCAGCTGTCATCAGATTCTCTCCACACTGATGCTAAAAGCCTGATTGGTGCACGAAGATGTGACATCACCTCTTCCCAACTGAGCGCAGTCTGTTTTGAACCAATGAGAGGAGAACAGCAAATACAGAAATCTCTCAACTGAAACCACCAAATGTGTTCTAATGGCGGGTTTAAGAAGTGTTCAGAAGAAAAAAAAATGGGTGGGGGGGTTTCTGTGTAGAGCTCACAGTCTGTGATGGGACCAGAGGGGCGTTACACAGTCACGTGTTAATTCTGGCAGAACCATACAGAACAGTCTCTAACTCTAAAATGTGTGTCTGTGTGTGTGTGTGTGTGTGTGTGTGTGTGTGTGTGTGTGCGTGTGCGCTACACTCCCTCTCCAGTCCCCCGGCTCTCTGTGTTATCAAAGACAGCTCTAATGACCCTCTGCCCGGGCCCATCTCTCCACATCGGTCCTTTCTACCACCACCACTGCTGCTCAGGCAAACCAGAAGCCCACAGGCGCTCACACACACACACATTCAAAGCAAACACACACTTTGCTCAAAACAAGCACACACACACATGCTCTCATTTGTGTTACGCTTGCATCATTTCCACACAGAAAACACGTGTGCACACACCAACACGACTGCATTCTTTGTGGAATATGTAACACCTAAACACACACACACGAAGCAGGGCCAGCTTATATTGCAGTCATTTATTCTTGTTTGCTTGTTTATAAATTACTTGATTAATTATAGTAAAACCCCTTTGGCTGGCACCTGCTCTGTGATTTACTGTATGCAGCACACAAGCTAAATTAAAGAGCGTGTTCATAAATCTGTCTTCACTGACACACTGCTGCTCTCCTGTGCCACACTGAACCTCCTCAAGCATGTGAGCTTCATTACTGAAGCGTTACTGTAATTACGTTTGCCCCGTCCAATGCTGCAACGCTGTCAACAAATTCCAAGAGCGGTTACGTTCACAATTCAGGTTTTTTAAACGTCTTTGCGGTTGTGATAAGACGGCAGAACGGGAGAACTCGGCAAAGACCGACACTGATCCGATGCGACAGCCGACAAGTCGTTTTCTTACCTCTCAGCTGCCGTTCCCTGTTGGACGGCTGATAGGAAGCCGGACACAAATGGCTTTTCTATCAGCTCTTAACCACTCAAGACATGCATCAGGCATGCAGTCATCTCTCCCACAGAAAACATCGTCAGAGCTCAGCGGAGAGACACTCGGAGCAACATTTCGAGGTCTGCCACTTGTGTTTACCAGTAAAACCTCTCCGTCCTCGCCTCAGGGAACAGGGGATGCAGGAAAATGGGCCTGCACTCTCCCAAACCAGCTACTGTATGTGTTAATAGTCTCAGCTCTACATTCACCCCACTGTGGGGAAATACTGTTGGAAAGAAGAGGAAGAAAGAGGAGCATGTCGCCCTCAATTAAATGATCAGATTATTGTTTTTTTGTCAACAAATCCATGAAAAGAGCAAAAATCAGAAAGCGTTAATCCATCTCTGAACACTTGAAGAAGGCTGAAAAAAAACTGCTGTTTTTTAGCATCACGGTGTCTAAAGTCATGCTATGAATACCAAGTGTCATCATGACGGGGCCTCAAACTTTTATGAAAAACCTCAACTGGAGCTGAAATGTAGAGAAATGACTTCACAGCACGGCTTGGATTTATCAAGCCCAACAAACACCGTTGTTTGTCTCTGCATAGGTATAAATAAAAAATACATGAAACGCACAAACACAAGCAGATGGGGGTTAGTTTCAGGGTAAACTACGCAGGATTTTCCTCAAAGACAATGTACAGACTCATACAATATGAATCTCTCAATCACTTGTGATCCCCTGAAGTGTGTGTGGTGTATTTATCTGCCCCCCGCCTGCACTTTCTTCTTATTTTGTTGTGTTTGAAGCGTTTCTGGCCTGCAACCTTTGGTCAGTGGGTGTGCAGCGTCCAGCCAGTAGCAGCGTGCAGGTGAGGCCGGGACTTGGTTAAAAAAAAAAAAAAAAAAAAAAGGTAAGCTGCCATGGGACAGACCGTAAGCGGCACAGATCCAAGAGGAAGCTACGACAATGGCAGACGCAGTGCCAAAAAAAAAAGCAAATACAGCGAGGCGATGGCGTTATTTGACCCGATACTTCATTACACCTCAAATAAAGAATAAGCAGCATGTTGGAGGATGAGTGGGGACAAAGAGGCAAATCACACATATTTTATATTTTTTGGGAATGTCATAAATTAAATGCATTTTGGGAAAATGTGTATCATACAATTAAAGACATTCCAGGTTGCATAAATGTCAATAATTACATTACTGACAATGACGGATATTTAACAAAAACATTGTTGATCACAGACAAGAAGGCACTGAGACCGTGATCTGTAAATAACAGGATACTGATGTGTATCCTCCATACTAGGTGGATTCTGGTAACTATGGATACCAGTTAAATCTTTATTTTTTCTTTCATTTTTTATTGATACATATGTTTTTGCTGCTCCGTCTTTAGGTTGTTAAAACAAATCATAAGGGAATTTACATCATGCTTTGTATAATGTATGCAAACAAAACCCAATAAATATTGAAGTATATATATATGTATATTATGCTGGGTTGTTGCATTAAGATGTTTGACCACATTAAACCGGTCTGTCAGCACTGCTCGTCCTCAAGCAGCCTTAAACAGAGAACAGTGCACTGACCTGGAACTGGCTGCAGGTTCGGCGCTCTGGTGACTATTTAAGGCAGCAGGATGATGTTTGTGGGATCAACACGAAATAAACTAACCAGCTTGACGATAATGAAGGAAGATGTCACCCAGCGAAACGACACAACAGTGGTCAGAGGACGGCTTTGCTCAGACAGATAACACATGTTAATTGTGATGAATTCATGGTGGGTGTTGCTCATTGCTGATGTTCGCGTTCGTTAACAATAAGAGAAGTAAGATGAATCACGGCTGAGCGTCTTAATCATACAAAGGTTTTATTTGAGCGCTTTTCAGAATTCTTGGCTTTAAGTTAGTCTCACCTGTTTTTTTCCCCTTTGTTCTTCACATTTTGAACACGTTCTGGAGTCTGATCAGACAGGTGATGGACACGGTGAATGTATAATACGGCAATAAAATGACTAACGGTGTGACTGGCTGCTGATGCGTGTTAGCAGCCAGCAGAGAGCTTCACGGGCTGCACAGATCCCTCACTCACAGCGTCACTGATTCTGAGAAAAATGTGGGCTTTTAATGTGAGAACAAAGCCCCGTCTCTCTTAACACCTGCCATCACCTCCTCTTTATTCACATTACTGAGATGCAGGAGACAAAGGAGGCAGAAAACCTGATCTGAAGATGAGAAATGGATGGTAAGCAGCGATGTCATGGAAATCATATCTGCAGTTTGAAGGTAAATTTCAGCTTCAAAGCACTTCTTGTGGTTTCTGAACTTTGTGTTCAGATCCAGGACCAGAGCAGAGTGCATGCATAATGTCTTTTTACGGGTCCGGCACAGTTATTTCCACCCAACCAGTTGCTTCCGTGAGTTTATTTGAAGTCACGTCAGGTTCCTGTGCTCCAAAAATA
This sequence comes from Chaetodon trifasciatus, assembly GCA_037975065.1. Lineage (NCBI taxonomy): Eukaryota > Metazoa > Chordata > Actinopteri > Chaetodontiformes > Chaetodontidae > Chaetodon > Chaetodon trifasciatus. The sequence continues at coordinate 1,338,816 of JBBMOE010000068.1, forward strand.
ATGACAAAATCTGAAATCTCAGTAGGTGACATTTAGAGAGTCTTCTGCTGTCGCCTGGCTTTCTTCAGGCCGAAGATAAATAATTCCTATTTGGCAGCTTATGAACAAAACAGATCTGCAAACTAACCTTCTGCCTCCATCGCTATCTCACACCAACATGCAAGTCCTCAGTAATTTTCTCATCATCTTTTCTGTTTGTCCTGAATGTCGGAGGGCGGCTTTTGCTCTTGACCAAAAACAAATCTGTGAAGCAGCTAAAAGGCAGCGGTCCGTCTGTCCACAGAGGGGGAAAACACATTATGCTGAGCTGCCGCTGGCTTGTCACTCATAGAAAGCTTGTGACGGCAGCGATCACCTGTGGGTGAGCCAGAGAAAAAGGCAGAGATGATTGGTTCAGGTGGTTTTGCTGGGCATCGATAAGGGTCACATCTGCAGTCGGTTTGTATGCTGCAATGCTTAATTATCGGACTGCAATTAATCAGTTCTCACTGCTGATTAACCTGCCAATTATTAATTGGACTAACTGTTGCAAAAAATGTCAGAAAAAAAGTGAAAAATAAATGTCAGTCACGTCTTCCTGTGTCATGTTTTGTCCAACCCAAACCCAAAGAAAAGCACATTAACCTCAAAAGTGAGCAGCTGGAACACGAAACTCTTCTCCGTTCTGCCTTCACATGCAGATATCTGGTAATAGAGATAAAGCAAATGCTATCAACAAGTAAAATCTGTCTTGGGTTAAAAAAAGTGACATTCTTCAAACTGAACGTCGTTTCATTTCCCTCATCTTTTCTCACTGCCCGTCTTCCTCATAGATTCCTATGAAACAAATCAGCAAATAAAGCTCCAACACGTCTTTCACAAGCCCATCAAACAGGTGCCTTATAATAAGAACACAGTCTGAATGTGATCCTGCTGTCGCGCTTCATTCTTCTCTGAGCTCCTGCTTCGACTTTGCCAAGTTGAGTGGAACTCATCAGATTCGTCGCTTGATTCTGCACCTCCAGTGATGTTGATATGATGAATAACTGCTGCTCAATTGAGGGGAAAAAAAATTCAACACTGACTCGACTTTCATGGCAGACTCGACTCCATACTGAAAAAGGCTGTTTTTGCAAACTCCCAAACAGAAATAAAACTTTATGTTTCATCTTAAGTTAACATGTACACCTGTGGGGGGGATGTCTGCAGTCTGCTGTGTGTGGGTGTAAGAAAGTAAGAGTTTTTTTATGCATTGTTGTTTCTAAAACACATTTGAGTGGTTTAAAAATGTGTCCACGCTCACGATCACGCGCACGTTCATATCAAAAAACATGGTTCAACGGCTGCTGCTGGCTGGAAGATATCTGAGGTTTAATTCTGCTGAGGCCTTAATACGGCGAGGTGCTCAGCGTGAGGTAACTGGAACAAAAAGTCGATTCTTTATAAGCAGCGGCTGCACCTGGTTGTTGTCTCTCTCCCAGTGGCACTGATCATTATTAAGGATCCTTTTCTGCGTATCTTCAAGGGTCTGGCGGTGGAACACGGGGAATTATTCACAGAGAAACAGAAACAGGTGCCTCAGACGGCGGGCGTAGTCATCGCTGATTGAAAGGAATATTACAAGTCTCGGCTTCAATCGTCTGCCCCGATATTTCCCTTTCAGCTGGATCTGACGAGACTGACAGGAGGAGACCTTTTCTTGCACATTGATTTTGCTCTTCAGTTCACAAGCTGCTGGTGCCAGCTGACTGCGAGGCAGAAGAGTCCGCAGGTCGCAGCCCCCTCGCTCGACGGCGGTTCAACAAGTCTGAATCTCAGCACGATCGATGCTGCTGCCTTTGAGCGGGCTTTACCCTGCTTTGAACATTCAGCTGCGTATGGTGGCTGTATCGAGCAGCATTAGCGGTTTGTAAAATTCATATTAAATATTCAAGGTTAGCAAAAAAGCCTGTGGTGTCTTTTGTGCTTAGGGCTCAGTCAGTCTGATGATTGCTAATTTTAAAAACCTACATTTTCCTCCATCCACGGCGGTGATTGCTTTGCAAATTTCAATTTTTTTCTGTTTGATTCTATCCCATGAATCTGTAGTTTTGTGCCCGCAACACGTTGCAGCCTCTCGGTCGGCAAAAACCGGGAGATGTCTTGAGCGCCGTCAGCTCGCGGCACACGGTCCCACATCAGCCGCTCAGCCCTGATGTCAGCAACGAAAAGTACTCTGCATAATTTATACCGCGTACAGTAGCATCGCCTGAGAGTGAGTAGGCGAACACGCTAAAGCAGATCCAATAAATTAGACATGAGGACTTCTCAGAAAACAAACGCAGCGGTAAAATGGAAGCACCCACCAAAGCCCAAATTGGAAAACAAACAAGTGGCGGCTGCTCAATCAAGCCCCCGCTGGAGGAGAGCAGCTCTAAATTAGCCCACATTACGGCTATATTGTTAAGCAATGTTCACCAGCTTAAATGTTCCTCTCTCAAGCACATGAGCCGCTCACCTACTTCTACACCTCCCGTTGACCCACTAAACTGGGCTCATGCGAATCATTTCAGCTTGCTGACTGATGCTACTGTATAATACAGCAGTCACAGTTGCTGTTATTTCTCTATTCAGTGATGCAACTACTGTGCGTATAAGCCTTCTGCCTCAGCTCGATGTTACACAGAGCCTAATTACTATAAGCATGAAAGCACACCATTATCTGTGTGTGTGTGTGTGTGTGTGTGTGTGTGTGTGTGTGTGTGTGTGTGTGTGTGTGTGTGTGTGCGTGCTGTGACTGCCAGGAAAACAGATAAAGCACATTTCCTGCTGCACAGGATCATGGATCCTTGTTGACTGGTTATTGTAAACATAACTGGTCATCATTGGGATGTTTCAGCTTCTAAATATTTTTTCCACATTGCAGGGTAGCCACCGAGTGGCACTGTATGCTTCAGTTTTTCTGTGGGAAATCAGATGCCAGTGTTTTTCATCTAAAGCTGATTGTTGTGCGCAATGTTATTGCAATACCATGCCTGCATTAAATTAAAGAGGGGGAAATCCAGAGGGGTGAGTTAATCCCGGCCGTTATCCACTGTTTGTGAAAAACACAGGGAGACTCGTTGAAATGACGTGAGATTTGTGGAGCTATCTCTGAGCGAGCTGTCGCAGCAAATCACAGCGAGCCATTGTCTTCACGCCTTGAGAGATAATAATGTTGGCACACTGGACCTCATCGGCTACCCCTGTGCCACACACTCTCAGTGCTCCACACAGGAAAAATAAAAGAGATTTCCTGCCACACAGCTACACTCTTATACCTGTTTACGCACTGATGGATGTCATACAAGATAAGCCCTCCCTGTAGCAACAGACCAGACAGACCCAGTGACCCATCAATAATTCAACCTACAATTTTCCTGGTGCCACAACCTCTCTGGCATCATTACTGCGGAAGCAGAGGAGGAAGAGGTGGGTGCTGATGGGATGCAGAGAGGAGCAGTGGTTGGAGAGGATGTCAGGTCCACTTCTCATTAGGGCCCTGACAGAATCTCCGAGGCCTGGTGTGGGAGGACAACAGGCACCTCCTGGACGAAGCAGCCAGACAGAAGAGCTAACAGGTACCTTCCTGTGTGGGCACCGGCAGACAATACTCCCCGAGAAATCTGAGAGATCTTGTTAAAGCCGGAGAGAGAAAAACTGTCTGAGGCTTTCTGTCAGTTACATGCAAATGGCTGAGACACTGCAAGACTGTGTGGGTGATGGATTAAAGTTTTCACACTTTACATCCTGTCAGCAACTTGCAATCAGCAACAAAACCTTAAACTTTAAAGCACAACCAGACTCACCCAGAGGCTGCACTGTTTATTGTACTCCACAATACAGAGGTCCTGTACTAGTATGGCATTACAAAACAAGTTTGTCCTTAGGGAGGTGCTAGAGGACAGGCCATGCGCCCATTAGACTGAGATATCTTCTGTTTAAAACTGACATTTTGGCCTGAAGGTGGCTCAAGAGAAACAACCACAGGAATGTCCAAAATGGAAAAAAGTTAGAGGCTGTTTTGGACATTGGAGTCAGCAACTACATTAAAAGTTAGCTCCTGGATGTGAAATTCATTGGGAGAAAAAAAAAAAAAAAGATGTAGGGGCACTCCGGTAGCCTCATGGTTAATGTTTGATTCCAGCCTGGGATCCCTGTCACATGTCATAACTCTCTCTCCGCTTGTCTGACTCTCCACCATCATCATCCAATGAAGGCATAAATAAATAATAAGACAAGACAAAGGTATACAGCCATGCTGGCGGCTCTGTGAGGCTGTACAGTGCTGTAAGCTAAGTGCTAACAGGCTCATGATGATGACAACATGCTTCATCAGGTATAATGTTGGTTATGTTTCACCATCCTAATTGGCACAGAAGAGAAAACACATCTGAGGATGATGGGAATGTCATTCAGTTTGCAGGTCATTAACCAAAGTTGGTACCAACTGTTGGTAAAGGTAAAGTCAGAGGATCCCCAGAGTCATCAGGAATCATCCTCTGGGGACTATGAATGCCCAAACAAGACACAAAATCTCATGGCAGTCCATCCAAGACTGAGATATTTCAGTCCGAACCAAAGTGGTGGGCCAACCAACAGGCCGACATGCTAGCAACGAGGCTAAAAATGAAGATGTAAGAGTGCTGGAAGCAGAGGAAGAATCAGAGATGACAACCAATCACTGGCATTCCTTAGTGCAAATGGTGCCAAGGTGCAAACAAAAGTGCACAGAAAAGGAAGCCTCCTCCTCCAGGATATTTCTGAATGCTGGACAAGAAACATGCCGCAAATACCTGTTGTTCATTCTCCAAAAGCGATCAACATAATCTGCAAGAAAGGAGCCAGTGGATTGCATGAGAGCGGTAATGAGATTGGAGGAACACAATGCGATGAGGGGGTGAGGATAAAGTGTGGAAGATAAAGCAGTCACAGCCTCGGTGGGAGAGGCGAGAGAGAGAGAGAGAGGATGGGGGTGGTTTGTGTCTGAATCTTTGATGGGATGAGAGGAGGCAAGGCAAGATGAGAAAGATCAGATTTGGGTTATCTGTGTGGCCTAGCGTGTATCTGCGGTTCAGTTGGCGATATGAGCGAGTTGTTTGTGGAGTGAAAGAGAGGGAAGAGCCAGATAGAGGGGGAGAGAAGTGGGGCTTCTTTAAAAGCTCCTGATGGCTGAGCTGGGCTTCAAAGACGATCGCCCGCCTCATCAAAGACTCGCCTCAGTGGAGGATATGGCCGCTGTGATGCCATGCGTGAGGCAGAGCCACTGTGAGTGCGCGAGGAAGCAAGAGGGAGAAATGGAGATGTGTTTATGTCATCTTTATGTGCACGTCACCACTGTGAATGAAGACGCCATGTAACATGCTTCAGAGATGAACGTTTATACGGAATCCTTCATTTGTGCAAAGGTTATCGTGTTGTCACATGAATACGAAGGTGGGGAGAGGTCCGGCGGTGTAGGGAAGCTAGTGACCTGCTGTCACGCATCTGAGCTCAAGCAGCACATGCAGGAAAGTTGCCGCCCTGAGTGACAAAGCTCTATGTGATCTATCTTCCTTAAAAAAAACAGAAGAAAAGCCTACATAATCACCAAGCCTCCATAGAGTCTGTGAAGAAAAGGCAATTCAGCTTAACACAGTGCACAGGCTGCGTAGCGTAGATAACTGCCATTCAGACCCGCAAAATTTCACTGCTTTTCCTAGAAAATTGAAACGAGTAAGACACTCCAAAAACTCAATTTCACAAGTTCTTGAAAAGGGATGAGAGCGACGGCAGCAGCTCACTTGTTATAATGATAGACATTTCATCAGCAAGCTTTTATTTTAAAACAAAGGGAAAACTTTGATACAAGGTCAGACTGGATTCTTCTTGATTAAAAATGGGCATATGGCGAAGAAGTAAAGGCAGTTACCTCGGTGAAGAAAGCTATTTGAGATGCTAATATATACAATTATACTGTACCTTTGTCAATGCATGTTTTATCTGTCTCACACAATGCTAAATACGAGAGAGTGGGAGTTGAAACAAGGGTGTTACAGAGCTGCAGAGCCCACCTGGAAATGCAAAGACGGTTGTTTGACTGTTGTTTCTTGGCACTCAGAAATTCAGCGCTGCTTGCGCTCCTGCAGGACTGGCAGAAAATTGGCAGACTGGACTGATCTAAGACTGTAGGAAGGGGTCATGTAGGGGTCGTGTTCAGCTTCAATATGAGGCAGGTAGACCTCGAACCAACGAGGAAAACTGTGGCATTTCCAATGAGCACAAATGCCATTAAAAAAAGCAGTTCTGACATCCACTAAATTTGCCGTGATCTTAATTTTTTCCCCCTACTGACACAACAAGAACGTTTTATGACATTTACCTTGGACTCCCACATTACATTAAATTTCTTCTCAGGTGCATTTTCTACTCTGAGCAACCTTTACATCAATCATCTGTTGCTGTAAATCTTTCTGTGAATTAATAAAAATCCTTCAGAGTAAAGGCACCTTTTAACAGTGAGCTGCTTGGTCAACAAGGTGGTTTGCGGGGGAATCAGACTTTCTACAGGCTCTGAGGCCAAACGCTCTCAAGTGCCCTTGATCCACACAGTGAACCTCTAGCAGCTGTAAGGTTGCTGTTGTGCCTGTTGTGCAAGCGATCTCTGACTGAAATGACAAATTCCCTACAGGCAACAGTACAGAAACACAAAAAGGTGAATTCAGATTCTAGAGACGCAGCGCTTTCACACAACACTCCATGTAAACTGTGTAAAAACACATGAACCATAGACATGCCTTGGGGCCTTCGTCAGCTTCTGTTTAACAGCGCTACAGAGGGATTGCTGATGACGTGCCACTTTGTGTGTGATCTAAAATGCTAGTTGCTGCAGCCTATATCAAATCATCGCCTTCGGATATGAGGCATATGGTGTCACATCCCTCTCCATCTTCCATCAGCGTTATGATGGATCCTCTTGATTCTTTCAGCACCAGCCTCCATCAGCTAGGCTATCATCCTCTCTGAGTCTATCTCTGGGACCTACTTAGATGGCAATGTGTTCTTCTCTCTGATTGGCCTGGCAGGCTTCCTGTTGCCGCGTACACGCTGTTGCCATGGTTTTGGCTGAGACTGCGCTGCAGTGTTCGCTAGCTCCATCTGTCTTGGGTGTCAGCTGGGTGGAAAATGCTTTGATTCCACTCATTTTCTCACCAGGGGGTGGCATCCATCCTGCTGCCACTCCTCTGTCTCCACACTGGCGCACATCACAATTCCTGCCTCCAGTTCAGACACACAGCTCAACAGTAAAGAGGATTGTTGCTTGGGGTTGGACATGCTTCATCAATTTGAAGGCAAAATAATGTCAGCAAAGCTGATCAGATTTACTCCTGCCAAAAGACCCAGGTGCAGGATCCAGGCACTGGGAGTGAGAAAAACAAATAAACAGAGTGGAGCTATTCTGAGCCCAAAGAGAAAGGAGGCCACTCATATCAGCAAAGTGTTAAACCAGCTTAAATTTCATAATTAAACTACTATGCCAAGCTGCTGCCGATTCTACATCACAGTTTCCTTTAATCCACATGGAAACTCCCAATTTTTTTCCCCCCATCGCTGCAGACTTTCTACAGTATTTTCATTTGGTCTGGAAATGTAGTGTCTGAATAAATTAGGCTTGACTATATCAGGAAATAGCAGGGGCAGCACGGGCAGCCCTGGTAACAATGGTACAGTATTGACTGTGTGCCCACTGAGGCAACACCAGAGCAGAGGCATGCTTGAGGGCCTCTGGCTTGTAGCTTTTCCACCTGAGATTAGCACCAGTGAAACTGCGGTCACTGGCCCTTAGCCATTTCTCCTGGAACATGCCAATAAGGTTGAGTCCAGCTTTTCCTCGGGGTGTTGTTGATTTTGTACGAACGTAACTTTTGTTGCGTGGGAATTCACATTTTGGACATAGCAAGAAAAGTGGACACGCTTGTTGAAGCTGCAGTCAGAGCACTAACTAGAGAAGAAGATTGCACCGCACCAGCTGAAAAAGACAGCTACAGGCATGACCGACAACATAAATAACCATGAATCATTCTGACACTCCTCTTCATAAGAAGAGCGCTTGGAGTTTTGACCTATCACAAGAACTGGATTATCTTTGGGCTGAAGACGTTGGGCTGAATATCCTTACAAGATGGAAGATGGTGAGTAATGGTGTCTGATATTCCTCAGACCCCTCGATGTGCGGCGCCCCGGGGTCATCTGAGGGATCCCTGTCTTGCCACAAATGTCACAGCTCATAGATATTGCATGGGACTCTGCTCTTTTGATGCTAATTAAAAGCTACTGCCCACCAAGCGCCATGATAGAGAGGAGGAGGAGGAGGGAGGGGAAAATGTAAAGAGAAACGTTTGCATGAAAGAGGAAGCAAAAGGTCAGAATGTGTAAATTATGGCACACACAAGAAGCACGCACACACCACTTTCCACACATAAATTGGTTTTTATACAAGGCAGGCAGGTGAGACATCGGTGACATGAGGTGGAGATGAAAGATAAGTTGAGAAATGGACAAAAAATAAGAGAACAACTACTTATGTCCATTGCTGATTTCATTGATTTTAGTTTACAGTGTTAATGCTGTTTTCACTTTATCCTCCTCAAGTCTGTTTTTATATCACCTCAGTAAAGTAATTCACTAATCATATTTCTGATGTTTAATTTCCCAGCAAGCGCCTTGATAGAGAGGAAGTTTTCCTCGAGATAAAGGGCAGCAGACACCGAAAGCATGTCCTCCTTCATGCCTTCGGTGTCTGCTGCCCTTTATCTCGAGGAAAGGAGCCTTTTTGTGTGGAGTTTGCATGTTCTCCCCGTGTTCACCTGGGGTATCCTCCACAAAAAACCCCCACTAAAAACACGCAAGAAGATCACCACCTGACCGAATGGTGGCAAAAGGAACTGGGTCCCCGGGCGCCGCTGTCGGCTGGCAGCCCACCGCTCCTGGTCTGCCGCGGAGGAAGGACGGACCAGGATGGGTTAAAAGCAGAGGAAGAGTTTCACCAAAGCATGGCATGTGCATGTTGTGTTGTGATTAATAAAGTATGTCTTCTTCTTCTTAATAATGATATCACTGCTAATGTCGGTTTTCAGGCACATGTGATTAATTAATGACACGGACGCTATAAATAGCCACAGCCGTGTGTAATGACAGCTGCTCTGATATTATTGGAGAACCTTGACGATGTGGCACAATCCACCGTTCAATGACAGGTCTAGATATGTCAATTAAAAATGGCTTTTCAGTGAAAATAAACCTGTCAGTGCTCTCTGGTGGACACTTCGTAAATCACCTCGAACCTAGTTTAGCATGTCGGCTTCAAGCGACACTGATATACACCGATAGATCTGCAGTAAGATGAGATCGTTCTGGCTCTAATGCAAACATTTAATCAGGGTTGTGTCTGCATCCATTTATGGCTAACTGGGGGTGTGGAAATGAGTCTTGGGGACACGGTTTCACCATCATTGACATTTATAAAACTAAGGCGTGCCTACAAACAGCTTGGTAACCCTGATGTAAAGACTGAGCTGTGTTCTGACAGCATAAACACACACTAATGCATCTAATTATGATTCAACACAGTTTCAGGTGTGATTCTGCACAGTTTTATGCTGCAGGCCTCACGTTTTAAAAGAAAGAAGATGAGGAGAAAAGGACACAGAGAGAAGATGGATGGGCGGCTCGACACAACAAATGCAAGGCTGCTAGATTGTCTAGAAAGCCAGATTTGAGAGCGATGCACTAAATCAATATCCTCTCTGGAACAGAACATGCTTGTCAGCTGGTCAGATAAAATATACAACTATGCCTTTTCTGTCTGAAGGTGAGTGGAGTGGAAAAAAAAAAAAAAAGTTTAAAATCCACACTGTGCGAACTGAAGTCAGGGACTGGCACAGAGAGACCATGCAGTTCAAGCTAACTGGCTAACACCACCCACCAGCATGCTACCATTCATAGGCAGCCCACCGTCTGCGAGGAGCATTACAGTTACTCAGCTCAGTGTAGAAATGTGCACATAAAGAGGGACTGTGGTGGTGGTGGGGGGGCATCCCTGACGGGCAACACTTCAGGCAGAACAACACCATTCGGCCATCAGCTCACCACTCAGCTGAGAGACAGCTGTTGATCGCATCAGGAGGTCCTCAGTCGATGAGCCAGCAGAACAACACTGAACTGCAAAAAGGGTTTGACTTCAGTCCTCACAATATGTGTGTGCGTGTGCGTGTGCGTGTTCTTGTGCATGCTTTGGCTGGAATGGTCACATCTGAGTGCCAGTGCTGTTATGTGAATCAGTGGTTGGCCCCAGGTTGGCAGTCAGATGTTTAAATGTTATTTATTGATGCGTAGAAAGCAATCGGCTTAACGCAGCACCACATTACCAATTATTTGCCTTTCAGTAACAACAGAGCAAATCCTGCACAGAAGAGGGTGAATTAGCGCTCTTCCATACACATTTGCTGGCTCAACTCGGTCTGACTGGGCGCATCAGTCCAGTGTGGTGGCGATTTTCGCTTACACTGTGCAAGGATTGTTGGTAGGCTGACTTATTATCATGGGTTTTATAATTTTGCTTGGCATTGAGTTCTTCTAACTTGAAAAACAGAGACGGGATGGTGGAAAGGATCTGGATGAGGAGGAGGAAGCTGGCATTTGATGTTTGACTGGTTTGTTTGACCTCATCTGGAGTGCTTTGAAGAAGAAGAAGAAGAAGAAGAAGAAGAAGAAGAAAGGTACTTTTATTATCACACACACACACAGTTTAGTTGCACACTACACGCCATGCTTCCGTGAAATTATTTTTCTCCGCGTTTAACCCATCCTGGTCAGTCCTTCCTCCGCAGCAGACCAGGAGCGGTGGGCTGCCAGCCGACAGCGGCGCCCGGGGACCCAACTCTCTGTTGTCACCATTGGTCAGGTGGTGATCTTTGCATGTTTTTAGTGGGGGTATTTTTATGGAGGATACCCCAGGTGAACATGGGGAGAAAATGCAAACTCCACACAGAAAGGCCCCTTTCCTCGAGGAGTGGGCACCGAAGGCATGGTGGAGGACACGCCACTAGCGCCCACAGCGGGAATCAAACCATGTCTTTCTAGCTGTGAGACGACAGTGTTAAACTGGTAATGGAAACGCAAATGAACGTGGAGTGGCGAAAAGTGCTAATGGAAAAGCCCTAAACACGTGTTGTTGAAGCTGCACTCGGCTCTGCTTTAAAGTGTCAGTAATAAATGCATTCATTCATGGATAGATGTGCTAATATTCTTTGAAAAGACACTAAGTGACTTATCTGGACAAGTCAGTGCTTTGTGAAAGTCACCTTGGTGTGGTTATTTCACTTGTCCAAGCCGCAGTCAGCAGTAATCAAGTGAGCGCTTCATGCAGAGTGGCATTTGTTAACGTCCCAGTGCAGTCAGGACGCCGAAGCTGTGTTGGGACAAGTCACAGGTTCTGTCACCCTGAATAAGCTTGCTGTCCCGATCGAGGCCGAGAGTGCAGGCCGCTGGTCAGCTTGTATTAATTTCACAGGGCTGCAGGGACTTGCTGTGTCCACAGCGGTGACAATTGCAGAGCCGAGGTGTCTCCTGGGAAGGTATGCTGTCACTCCTGCCACAGTATGTCCACACAGGAGGCTGAGCATTTTTTTTTCTATCCTCTTCTTCCTCTTCAGCAGCGCCTGGCACTGCTACAGCTTATTTCACACAGCAGTGGCATGTGAGAAGAGCTCACCTGTCTTTGTAGGAGCATGTGCGTGAGAGAAAAAGCAGGAGTGGTGGTGGTTGGCAGCTCCTGCGTGCAGCCAGTTTGAGGTGACAGCTGTGTCGCACTGTGAGGGCAGCTACCTGCTTGGCGGCTGCGAACCTCCTCACCGGGGCTCTGTTTGTCACTTACCTTCTCTCTTTTTTTTTTCCTCTCTTTGTTTTTCCCTCTCAGAAAGACGTCTTACGCCACTGATCTACCAATTTGCCATCGCCTCAAACATCCCAATTAGCAGACACAGAAACAGCTTAAATGCTCACTCAAACTTAAAAAGTCAGAGTATAAAAACATCGGAGAGGCCATTAGACGCTTGGATTCAGTCGAGTGTGTAGAAAGGAGAAGCTGTTTTCACCTGTAGATGGCAATTAAAGTGGGCTGAATGTCTGGCAGCAACTACCTGAGTGCACAGCTACACAATTACATCTTAATTATATAAAAAGAAAGCTTTTTCTCCTGTTCTCATCTTCTTAGATTTCCTATTATTATTATCTTATTCCCTCTCTTGAGTGTAACACACATTGTTCATTGTTTCCACCTATTTTACTTGGCTGGTTGTAAACAGTTCCGTACATCTTCGATTAAATTTGTCACTCCTCACAGCAGGATTCATTTCTATCAATCACAAGAGCTACTGGAGCTTCAGTCAGGCCAAAGCTAGTTAGGACTGCATGTAGATGCATAGATAGTATTACAGTATAGCATATATAACAAAATAACACTGACAGAAGCCATTCTCACATGGGAACCTGTGTTTTCAAGTATTTCTTGGTAATAAAACATGTCTTTTTACTTCAGTGGAATTTTGGCTGCAGGATCTGTTGTAGTATTTTTGTATCAGGCCACTGTTACTTTGACTTGAGTAAACGATCTGAATACTTGCTCCACCACTGCTGCCCGCTCAGCACACCTGAGACAGCTACAGAAGTACTGAGGGGTGGGGTCAAAAGTTTGGGGATTGGATAAGCATGAGAGAGCTTTTTTCCACTCTGTGCGATACCTTGAACGAATGCCAGACTCCGTGTCCGTGCTCCGTGGGCAGAATGTGAGGATATGGACGGTGCCAAAACACTGTTTGGCACAAAAAGAAAGCACTTCCCGGCCCCACTACACTGGCACTCGGCCCAGTCACTGCTAGCCGTTGCCGGTTTCAGCCAGCTTCTCTACTTTGAAGCTGCAAGGACATTTTCTCCCCACGAACGTCTGACAAGCAAATCAAGCCATGCCCCCCCCCCCAACTCCCACTGAGTAACAACACAGGTTAACTTGATCAATGCAATCACAGAGCTGGCGACAAAATCATGCTAAGATGGGGTTCATTAAAGCTCAAATTAGCATGCAACTTCAAAGGGGAGCACCCTGATTGGCTTTGATTGATATTATTACGAGAGCGGTGATTGTACTGTTGACAGTAAAAAAATAAAAATCTTTTTCTCAGGAAGAGAAAGGGAGCCTTGACCTGATAGGGGAGCTGGGAGGTCGCCATGTGTTCAATTCTTGGCTGTAATGAAATGTCGTGCTAGCAGGAATTGGCCCAATCTCGGCCTCCGCAGCAGTTTGGCATGATGGAAGCGGAATTGGTGGTAAATGAGCTCAAGGGGAGCAGAAACAGTGGAATTGGTTGCGGAGAATTGACGTGTTCTGGATTCACTTTGAGGCAGTGATGTGGAGGAAGCAGGTGGAGTCGGGCAGAACGGCGGCGACGCTTCCTGTCGGCTCCTGGGAGGTAATTACAGGTTCATGGAAAGATCAGGTCCGAGGTGACGCTCATACATGTCACTTTTAATTCTGAGCATGGCTTTTGATCATTAAGCAGCGCTCATGCAAACGAGCAGACGCTGCAGGAGTGGTTCACAGCCTGAGGGTGACGACCCCACAGAGGGTCCCAAGATAAATCTGACGGGTCACAATCTGACTTTTCTTTCATTTTTGCTTTTTTTTGGAACGGTTTCAACAAGGTTCACCATAAAGTGTGAAGACTAAGAGTCAAAAACTCTTGACTTGAGCAGAAAAAAAATCAGTGGATAAGTTGATGGACAGGAAATAAACTGGCTGCAATCAGTTCACTATAATCACAGTCAGTTTTCAAGCGAAAATGACAAACTTTTGCTGGCTCCAGCTTCTGAAATGTGATGGTCTGCTGATATGCTTTGTTTTAGACCAAATATCTTTTGATATGAATGACTGTTTGAATATCACTCACTCACTTATCCTCTCCTTAATAGCCGTTCTTTGGTCTTCAGACCTTTATGAGTTAAATTTAATGGATTTATCAGGATCAACAGTGCGAAGGATTCTTGGAATCAGGTGTTTTTTGCTTGTGTCTTTGGTTAAAATGCTCACAGCTGGGCACAATGTGCAGTTCTATATGATGGCCGTAACTTGTGATGAGGAGGTTGATTTTCTTTGCATCAGTTTCAGGGGTCACAAACCAAAAAGGTGGGACACGCCACAGAAAACTGGTCGTTTCTAAATTTTGTTAATTTCTTCAAGCCTGCAATTCACAAGTAAAAAGAAGTAATGTAGTTTATGAAGCAGAAATATGTTTTTTCTGCTTTCCACTCTATTAATCATCTTGCAACCCCTCAGATTTATCATGTGGTCCCTTTTGGATGATGGGGGCAGTTTCACAAAAGAATGGTTTTTCCCTTCTTTGAGCCCTAAAACAATGCAGTGTTTCACAAGAAATAAAGAAAAGGCAGTAAAAATTAGTATTATACTGGTTCCTGCAGCAGAACACTGTTTTTTACTTATTTCCCATGAAGGTAACCATCTCTCAACACCTTGGCGGGAACAGGAGCTACTGTTCCAGACCATTATTGAACCCATCACACTGAGATTGTGCTGACTGGATCCGACTGTCTCCAGTGAACTATGGTCACACACATCTTCTTTGAAAGAAGCTGGCAAGTTTCATATTTCAAGGGAATAAAAAAAACAACAAAAACAACAAAGCGTGACATCAAAGAGCTTGAAGGATCTGATCTTGAATGAGGGTACTGAGATGAAGCGGATGCATTCTCGTTCTGGGATGTTTGATGCTTTTTGAAATGTCACAATGCGGGAGAGAGAAGGGGAAGTGAAGTGGCCGCTGGCAGGGTGCTGCCCCAGAGCATCATGGGTAGACACATTCAATGGCTGCCACCTTCTTTTACGCGATGCGGAGACATCAAAACAAATGCGCCCCGTCTCTCGGCTTTCAGTTGCCTTCATCTTGCATGATGCTCTGCCTCCAGGTTGCCATGGATACAGGTGGGTTGTACCGAGCGAGACAGAGAGGAGGAAGCGGGATCGACTGAACTCCACTTTTTACCACTTTACCAGGTACATTTGTAAGACAAGCACAGCAGCTCTGGGAAAAGCGGTGACCGTTATGATAACTGGTGGCAGAAATCAGGCTTTTGCTGCAGTAATTATGAAAATGTAGACAGTCTCAATGGCTACACTCACAATTATGTTTACTACAGCTGCACCACCAAACTGTCCAATTACAGCTTCCAAGCAGATAAATTACAGACATGCATCTCCCCGTCTGACTGCACAGCACCATATCTCAAACTAAGAGATGATTCAGGTGTTTGCTGAGCAGTGACGGGGAAGTTTACTGACTGGAAATGTCAGCGTTAGACCGAGTTGACCCGGCTTCTGCCCCGTCAAACACTTCCTCCTGTTTAGTGAATTCATCATTTCCATCTTAATGGGAACATTTGACTGACACCTGCCAGCTCCAGATGCAGACTCTTGTCAGAAAGCAGCACAGTATTCATCGCAGAGTGTGTGTATGTGTGCACGAGGCGGAGAAAGATGATGGAGAGTACAGACTACTTTCTGTTTGGGTAAACAAGTAAGTGTGCATGTAGGTCAATTAATCAAATAGTTGATCCGCAGAATGTTAATTTATAATTATGATCGTTATCTCAGATCACTGGACATTTATCTGTGTGTCCCTAACATACAGGCCGAGACGGGAATGGAAAGCTAGGCTTTATGCTTCAGCCGCTTGGAACAAATGAATTTAAACTGATGAATTTTGTCATTTGTGGAGAATTCACGACTGTAAATTTTATGTTCAGTGACTCCTTTTTTTTAATTGTCTTTGTTCTCGGCTTACTTTATCCTCATTTAAGCATTATTGTTTGGAGACAGCTAACGATTGCTTTGTCGGTTAATCTACCTTTGATTGTCTCATTAAACTGTTTGGATCGTAAAATATAAGAAAATGCAAAGCAACGGCCAAGATGATGATATCAGACTGTTTGTTTTGTGCAACCAACACTTCAAGACCAAAGACGTTGAGTTTATTTTCCCAAGAGACGAAGAAAAGCAGCAAATTCTTTATACGCAGGAACAAGAGAATATTTTGTAGTTTTCCTTTAAGATAAGTGCCTATCACAATAGTTGCATTGCACTAACTAACTGTCTATTTGTTTTAGCTCAAACAAGCTCTGATTTCATATTGTTTTGTGTGCAAATTCTTATTTATATATTTTTTAGACAACAATGCATAATGTTTGCTGGTTCAAGCTTCTTGAATGTGTGTTTCACGTCTTTCTGCTTTATATCATGTTAAACTGAACATCGTTGGGTTTAGGACTGTTGGTTGGGCAATCAATGGCCATTTTTCACTATTTTCAACACTATACAGAGAAAATGATTAACTGAAAAACACATCAATACAGGGAATAAACATAGCCGTAGTCCTGCAAGAGCTTTTCTGTAAAGGAGTGACAGAGGATGGTGCTGCAGGATGGTGAAAGCTTCTACCAGGCCAATCAACTGCATCTCCACAATAAAGCAATTTGGGGTAGAGGGTGGGGGCGGGGGATGCAGAAAATGGGCAAAATGGGAGTATCTCATGACGGCATGTAATGGCTGAGTGGCCACTATGTCTGCCCCTAATGGAGTGATACATCGGCCCCTCTCCCTCTGTTAATCAGACCCACACCAGCTGGAAACCAAGGCCACTCACAATCTGTCCACTGGACTGACGCTGCTCCGCAACAGGAAAGAGGACGAAGAGACAGATAAGCGTTAGCTATTGTTTAGATTTTATTAATTCCAATTCTGCTTATTGATCGTGATTCTCTTTCATTCCCGGCTCCAATATGTCCAGTGAATAGGAAAATACAGGGCAAAGACTAACTTCATTTTCAGCAGACTGGGGTCACCGTGAACAGCCGAAGACGAGGAGATGTTCTATGACTCTACAGCGTTTCACCTGAAACAGCATTAAACAGGAGGCACACTTGCACATAGTGTGTACAGAAAACATATGAAGCTAACATTCACCTCGCATTATTCTGCTTTTGGTTTGAGAAATATTTCAGCTTGGATAGACAATATCCCGGCTCTTATTAATATGGACCAAGTCACTGTGCACGTCTACCTGCCTGAATCTGAGTCCTCACACAGGACTAAGGTTCCATTCATTTGTACCATATTTGTACCCACTATGTGTGACGTCTACCACCTGGCTACTGTCACCTGGTGATAAAATGCCTTCCTGCAAAGGTGGCAGTTGTCCTACTTTCCAGAAAAGACTACTTCTGGTCTTTCAGCAGCGTTAATACCTGATCTATACACTTCTCCACTTGGGAACAGACCCAGAACTGTTGGCTTAAGCCTGCATGCATATTAGCCAATATATCAAACCCTTTTTCACCCCTGACTGTCAGAATGCTCTATAATCCTATTTCTAACCTACTCAGAGTGATGGGTTCACTATCCCAGAGCCACCGGAGAGTGCAAATACAAAATCCTTTTTGTAAAGTCAGCATTCATCTTCACCTGTGCATTACAGCGGACAGAAGGAAGCAGAATATAACCTGAAATGAGAGTCATGCACACACAGTTGCACTTTTTCGACAAAGTATGAAAAGGAAGGTTTCCAAGCAGACCTTAAATAAAGCCTGAGCACGGACAGCAGGTGACTAATGCTCTCTTTACCTGAACCATTAAAATGTTCATGTGCAAGGTTCTTGGCTCCCAGTTCATGAATGCATGTTATACTGGGAAGCTCCCAGGGGGTAGAGGATCCAACTAATGACCCACATGGGAAAATTAAGACAGCTGCGAAGCGAAGAGTAAAGAAGGACTCTGCAAGGAATAACTAGAATGGGACAAATGAGGGCAGTATAAACATTAAAAGGGCAATTTAGACACAAATACTGTAAACATCTGAGGGTAAGTAAATGTGTCTGTATTGGTGCACCAAGAAGGCATGAAATAGCAGCAGATGCCGTAGAACTTAAAATGTGAATAACTAGAATTACTGCCTCATGCTTCGACGCCAGCCAGGTAAGTTGCAGTTTGCATCCATGTCTGTCCAAACTCATATAATACCTGTGGTGAAGACTTCAACAGAAAGTATTCAGTGTATGTTCTGGTGAAATGGATTTGTGTCAGGCTGTAGCTCAGGCTGTGTATGTTGTAAGGTGCCCCTCCTGCTCAAACACACCCTTATCATGCATGGACTCATAACATAAACACCAGACATACCTTAGACTAGGGCTGCAGATCACAATTATTGTTGT
The DNA here is from genome assembly GCA_037975065.1 of Chaetodon trifasciatus. NCBI lineage: Eukaryota > Metazoa > Chordata > Actinopteri > Chaetodontiformes > Chaetodontidae > Chaetodon > Chaetodon trifasciatus. The sequence continues at coordinate 1,357,125 of JBBMOE010000068.1, forward strand.
GATTGATTAACCTGCCAATTATCTCTTTAAGCCCGAGGTGATGTCTTCGAATTGCTCGTTTTGTCTGACTGACGCTCTAAAATCCAAACCTATTAAGCTTACTTTCACATAACTCAAAGAAAAATGGCAAATCTTCACACTTGAGAAGCTGAAACTGATGACTGCTTGGCATTTTTGCAAGAAAAAAAAAAAAATCATCTTTAAATTTCTATGAAAATGATTTGTTGTTTATCCTCTACCTTAAATCTACTGCAATACAGAATTACAACACAAAGCTTCAGAAAGTTGCATCAGCACCACTCTGACATTATAAATGTTTGCAACAATTGCACAATACAGCTTACATGTGTATGTACTGACATCAGCACAATGTACAGGTGTTATCCGACTGCATGTGCAGCACGTGTAACACCGCCAGCTGCAGCTTGTGTGAGTGAGTGCGTAGCTGTAGATGTGAGGCTGCAAATTGCTTTAGAAGAACGTGTGTACAGAACACTACGGACTTTCTCTGGAATTATAAAGCACAGCGAGACCACACAGATCTTGTATTTCCTGCATGACTAGGCAGACGGACTGTAAGCCCAGACCGTGGGCTGTGACTGATAGGTGAATGGATTTCAAAATCCCAGCACTGACTGTTGCGAGGCACAGTTGTAAAACAGTCAGGATTGATTTTTTGTGAGAGTTTGTTTTTCCTTGGAAGGGCTTTCTTTTTCTTTTCTTTTTTTTTTTTTTACAATCATCAAAGTGTGACCTGTGCTTGCCATAACTAAATGAGCTCTGTGACATCAATAAGACCACCTACAGCGACGATACCGACTGTAGAGCAGTAATACGGGCTTATCTGAGGCGTATGACACAAGCTGCATGTCAACAGCAGCAGCAGCAGTGAGCCATCAGTCAACTGTTGGCCGTACCCTGCCTTGCTGCTCTTTAAGAGACTAACTGCACCGTGGGATTGCGAATATTAAAAACATTTCATGCAGAGAATCAAATCAAGAGCAGGAATTCACAGTAGAAATCATAATTCTGACTGCCAATCGCCTGAGAGCAATCAATCATGGGAAATCACAGTAGAAAAGTTTCATTTCATCCCTTCAAAACTGAGATGAAAAAAAAAAATGCCAATGACATTCATAACAGCAGATAAAAAAAAATGAGCTGGGGAGGAACAACATTTCATTTACATACTGGAAACAGGATTAGATTTATCACCAGGGTCCAGATGGAAACTTTCTTTGAAAAAGCCCCGGAGAGTTTCTGTGTGGACGCTTGAGCCTCATGCAGCCACGAGGGACTGCTAACTCAGATTCAAGAGATACGGCAACAGAGACGGTCACTGTGAATACTGAAGGGGAGCTAGAAACTAGAAGGAGGCACAAATTTGTCCTGCCTGCTTCATCAGACGCAGTGTTTTGATTGGTGGTGCACTGCATGTGATCTTCAGTTGCCTGCAGAGGCAAAGAACAGAGTGAGAGATCGAGAAGAAGAACTCTGTCACACAAACACTAAGATGTATGAAGTCCCCGAGCCGAAAGCGTGCTGTGAACACAGACTCTCCCACAGGCCCGAGGGGACACTCTGTTTGCGTCGCCTCTTTCCTCAGACGCACAGTGAAGTGAAACTACCTCAGGTGGAGTTCGTGAGCTGACTCCTTTATCTCGGGGCGAGCTCACTTTAGAGCAGAAACCATTCCAGGAGAGTTCAGAGGAAAGGGGAGGAGAGAGAGGCCATCCATTGATCTGGGATGGAGTAATGCTACAACTGAGATAAAGACGATAAAACCGAGGAGAGAAAGGGGACAGAAATTAGATAAAAAGAGAAAGAAGAGAAAAGGAGGTGAAAATAGAGCAAAGACAACCTAATGTTGCAAGTCACGGCTGTAACTTTGGGACAAACTCAATATCATCTTTTACACGAGACAGTGTATCATCATCGCACCTCTCAGGAGCTGCGTCTGGACACGTCCCTCTGACTGACGGCTGAAGGACACCTCAGCGTCTGCGAGACTGGGCTCCATTACCCACACAGCGAGCGAAAGGACACGCGCTGCAGTCGTAATGACACATTTAAGTCGGGAAAGGGCTATTTGTTGGAGAGGACGAGCCAGGAGCAGTCGACCCGGCCCTGATGGCCGTTCATCCTCCCCAATCATCGGCTCCGAGGGGAGCACTTCCAAATCTCTGCTCGCATGACTGCTAAGAGGCCCGGCCCATTAGCTAGCTGTGGAAACGTAATGTGAAGAAACAGATCAATTACCGCCTTTGCCTGGGATCAAGATAATGTGTTTCAATGTGCTTGTGTGTGCGCGGCTTTTGTCTTTGTGTGCCCCTGTATGTGTTAATGTGCGCTTTGCGGTGAAGATGTTGGCCAATAATTTACCTGAGCTGTGACACAGATGCAGTTCCTCCGCGGAAGAATTGAGGATGATAAATAATTGAATTTCCCCAGGCTGTGATTTCATTCATTATTTATCATCTAATTGATTACTGCAAGTAGGCTTTTCTAACCTGTCCCACAATTAATGTGCTGCTTTTATGTGCTTAATTAATGGCCACTGCAGCTCCATGAAAAACACACACTCAATTACATCTGGAATTGAAAAGCAGCAGCAGTTTGTGCTGTATCGCTGCGCTGGGGACAGCACAGAGACATTAATCAGCCAAAATGGAATTCAATAAGACAGACTTAGTCTTCTAGACTAAATTGGACCATTTTTCATATTGTTGTCCTGCTGCCTCTGTGGTAATATCGCAGCTCAAGTTTTCCTCTTGACCCAAAATTCACTTTGAATCAACCGAGCTGTCAACAATCTTAGCTGCTCCACTCCGGCTTGTTTGTTCTGAGGCAGCGACCGTCCTGTCTCCTCTCTGTGACACTGTGTTGATGTCACTGGAGTGTGGGACATCATATTCAACGTGCTGCACCTTTCATATTTGGTGAAGAGTTACTGGTTTGTATACAAACAATACATTTGCACACACAGGCACACAAATATGTGCACTGGCACGTTTATCTCTCTCGCTCATGTTTAAAGAGGCCACCACCCAAACCAATTCCATGGGGTCTTGTTTTGAATAAAAAGCCATTATAGCCAACACTGTCTGAATTCAAAATACGCTCTTGGCAGCATGAGCCGTGGTGTGTGTGTTTAGGCCTGAAACACAAATGCTATCAATTCCAATTGTCATGTTTCTCTGTTTCTTTTCAGCTTCAACAAAACAATAGGCAAGAACCTGGCAAAACTTAAAATCACTGTCGGTTTGGCCGCGGGCTCTTTTAACGATATTACACTGGCTTCTACACAACTCATCAACTCACTCTGAATTAAAGACAAATTAAAGGAAACAAGCAGAGTCGGGTTCAACGCGTTCAGATGCTGCAGCCCTCAAATGAACCACTGCTATCCAAACTTTGGTTACTAACGAGGGAGTTTTTTTTGTTTTTGTTCCTTTATTTTACACTGACTGCAAAACGACATGATCTGCATGCATCACTACGTCTTTAAGCCTCTCCAGTGACAAATCACATGCACGCACACACACACACACACACACTCTCTATTTCCAGGAAGGCATTGATTGCAGCCAAAGCCATCAGGATCGATACTTTCACTGTTAAAAGCCAGCTTGTTGACCCCTTAAATAAAGCTGTATAGTGTACTGAGGCAATAATGAGACCCTCTTTTACTGAATCAAATTCTTGTGTCTTTGAGGGTTGAAACACGTCCAAAACAAATCCTTCCCTAAAGACTAAAATTTTCAAGGCTTAAACTTCCATTCTCTGCATTTCTTTGTGTCTGCTGTCAATCAAAACTATGTACTGAAAAGTTGGATTTCGTCCAAAAATCTCCAGTTTTTCGCTCAGAGGCACGAAAAAGCTCTTTCCCTCCTTTAATTGCTGATGGACAGAGAGGAGCACTGAAGCTTATAAATAAGGCCCTGTGGCAAAGTGTGAATGAAAAGGCCTGGATGCCACACGGCTGACATCATTAAGAGCAGCCTAATGATCCCCTGGATTTGATTCGTTCGGCCTGTGCCACGTCCTTGCAGACTGCCGTGACTTGTGAAAGGAAAAAAAAAAAAGACAAGAAAAGAAAACAAAAAAAAAACAACCCAAATTTCACTCTCAACAGGGCTTCTATTTAGTTTGGGGCTCATTTGGGACTCTACCGATGCTCTTCCAGGCTGAGCCCAATTACTCCAGCAAGGATGTTATGTACAGCTAAAAAAAGACTAATTGAGGGGTTTTTACAGGAAGGAAGCCGAAAGAGTGATGAAGAGAAGGTGGGGACACATCAAGGGTGCTAATATGCAGAACAGATCCTGTGTTTTCTCGCAGGATAAAAACACTATTTCTTAATCATGTAATAATACAATCAGCTTGGCTTGGCTGCAGCTCTGGCAAACAAGCTGCTAGCTTATTGTTGAGTGGCAGATTTACTCAGTGAGTGAGTTATTATTAACAGACTGTACAAGACCCAAACAAATATTAAATAAGCTGCATGCTCTGATGCATACAGCATTTGAACAAGCTATAATGCAAGATGTGTGAGCTGCTGGTTATGAGATGTTGTTCTTACCCAGTGCCTCTTAATTCCATAATAAAACTGAAAGGTGTAAGAGGGGAGCGGAGCACAGTTATTTCAACTCTGCACAAATGGGATTAGGTGTTTGTACACAGAGCAGAATGAGGGCTTGGGCGAGGGAGCTTTCCTTTCATGGCTAAGCCTGCGGCGGGGACGACGGAGCGCGGCAGGTTACTGCGCGATTATAATTATCCAGCTTGATCTGAGGAAATGAAATTCTTCCAGGACCACTTTTCGGCTCTTCAGCAAAAGGAGACGAACAGATAAAACACACAGGCAGAGGAACACACGCATACATGATGGCGGTGCGAGTCTGAGTTCAAGCTCATTTACACTTACTGTATTAATTTATTTTCCCTGACTCCAGGGTTAAAGCTATTGTAATGCCAGAATTACAGTATGAACCACCAGACTTTGTGTAAATGGGATTCCGGTTCTTATTTTGCAAAGCAGAAAATTCCTTAATTAGCTAACACTCGCCTTAATTAGCAAGCCTCATGATATTTAAAGAAACATGAGTGAATGTGACACAAATGCCTTTTGCAGTTAAAAGGAAGTGCCTGTTCCTGTCAGTTCATAAAGCCTGCGAGGTGCCGAGGTATATCATAAATTGACATATCAAGATATGACACCACAATTAATCAAGATGCAGTACATCGACAGCTAGATCACACACTGTACCCTGTTTGAAACCAGCTGTGAAGCAAGATAAAGCAAGACTAAGTGTGTACAGCACAACCATGTTAACGGCAGTACTTTGAGCTAAATGCGTAAGTCAGCATGCCAACATACCCACGGTATGCTGACGCTTAACGGGTATTAAATGTTAGCATGTTTATTGGAAAATAAAAAGGCTGGCTGTAACATTAAAGGAAGGCGTTCGATGTGTTTGCTTGACTAGCTGTAACATCTAGTGATGAGAGAGGGACGGACTACTTGCCAAAAAGTCTAAACGTTTGTGCAAGTATCCCACCAAATGGGAGGAGGCTTACCTATACTTACTGGTTTGGGTTCAAACAGACCCTTCCACAACATTAACCCTGTGTTAGAAAGACTAACTTCTCCCATGTGCATATTCTTCCCGTCTTTCTCCTTGAGTCACAAAGATCTGACATCAACACAACATGTTTGGTCAATTGCAATGACGGTCCCACAGAGACGTAATTATGATGTTGTCGGAACACCAAGGCGATATCAGATACTATCTCTCCTATCCATTATCATAATCACCCTCTTCTACCAGTTGTCTCACTTCCTTCCTTAATGTAGGAACCAGTTAACCCAATCCTTGCTGCTCTGATGATTTTAGGATTCACCGTGCGTAGCCTTGTCAAACAGTGGTGAGACAGCCCACTACGGGGCCCCTGAAGATTTCCATTATTTTCAAAGCCCAGTGCTGACAGGTATGCTGATTAGCATTAAACACAAAGCAGAGCTGAGACTGATAGGAATGCCATTGGTTTTGCAATAACGGACAAAGTCAAAGTTTGACCTCGTGGTGGCTCTTGAGAAAAGCCAGGAGATCTCCAAAGTTGATACAGCTGATGCTGTGCTGCACTTGAATGTCATGCCAAATATCATGGCAATCCATCAAACAGTTGTTGAGATATTCCAGTCTGCACCATCATGGTGGACCCACAGACAGACCATCTGGAAGCAACCAGTCACCATCCCGAATATTTAAGGTAAAACTAGTAGTGATGCATGACATGGAAAATTTCAACCGATATCGATAATCGATAATTTCCTGCTTTTCATGGCCGATACCGATAACCGATAAGTTCATATTTTTATATTTAATATAATCTTCATATAACCTGCAGTTTGTGCATCCAGGAGAATAACAAATCTAAGATGCAGTGATGAAAAACTGATATTTTAGTAGCTCTGGCCTATCTATAACAGCAAACAATTTTGGCTCTTTCAAATGTTAATTTATTTTCATGTCATATCACACAAATATTTGTGGTCATTTGCTGTAAATAACAATAACAGCAGCAAAGACACTCATAGGCCAAACATTTACCACATGAAATGAATAAATCAAATGCAATGTCCATATGTCTGTGGTAAAACTTATATGTAGTCTGTTCTTGTCAATCAAGTTGTGGATGTGTGTGGCAACAACATCATATAGGGCAGGGAGGGACACAACCGAGAAGAAGCGACTGCTTGGGAGGGTGTAACGTGGCTCCAAATGTGCTATTAACTTGCGAAAACCCGGGTTCTCGACGACAGAAAAAGGCTGGTCGTCCAGCGCTATGAATTCCATCACTTTGCCGTTAATGGCTTTAGCCTTTTCACTGTCTTTGGAAAAGTTTTTACAGTTCTCAAACGCCTGCTGAATGGGGACATCCACACCCTGTGATGTTGTTTTAGCCTTAGCACCGCTCGCTGCTACCGCGGCTGCTTCATATTCTTTCAAAACCGCTTCGCCGCGATGACGACTTTTCAGGTGAGCAATAAGATTTGTCGTGTTAAAACTTGAAGTCTTCTTTCTCCCTCTTTGAATCCTCGCTGAACAGGTTTTGCAAACAGCAATGCTGTCGTTATCTTCTGCCACTGAGAAAAACGACCACACTGGTGAGACCATGAGCGGTGGCGGAGCAGGTAGTGCGCGTGCCTCACAGCAAGAAGGTTGCGGTTCAATCCCCGGGTCAGGCGGCGGCCTTTCTGTGCAAAGTTTGCATGTTCTTCCCGTGCATGCGTGGGTTCTCTCCAGGCACTCCGGCTTCCTCCCACAGACCAAAAACATGCTCATTAGGTTAACTGGTTACTCTAAGATTGCCCTTAGGTGTGAGTGTGAGAGTGAATGTTTGTATGTCTCTATATGTTGCCCTGCGATCGACTGGCGACCGGTCCAGGGTGTACCTCGCCTCTCGCCCGCTCCAGCCCCCCGCAACCCCGAAAGGGATAGGCGGGTATAGAAGATGAACGAATGAATGAATGGTGAGGCCATGTTGATTATTAGTCTGGCAGAGACTGGGCCAGCCTTGGGTCCTGTCAGTAAGGCGCGATAGATGACGTAGCCAGCGCGTCATGGCCTATTTTGGGGCTCCTCAGCTTGCAAACAGTTTCCCCAATTTAATAAATTTATTGGACCTTTATATTGGATAAAATGTATCGGATCGATTAAAAATGACATAATTTCTCCCTCAATCGGTCAAAATTTTATCGTTCTCATAAATATCGTGCATCCCTAAAAACTACTACATGCTTCAGATGTCATCAAACATCATGGCAGCACAAACTGAAGTAGATGTTTTCACTCCCTCTTTCCACGCATTCCTTTTAATCACAGGAAGCACTACTCTTCTTCTTCAGCCATCCAGACAATCTCAGCATCGTCAACACAATATATCATCACCATCTACAATTTTCCCCACCTGCTAACAACCAGACTTCATATTCCCATTTTCTTTGCCTCTGAGCACAGCTTATGTAAGAGGCAGGCAGGGGGATGGGGGATGGGGTGTCAGAAAAGGCACTGTACCCTTCAACTGGCAGGAGAGTATATCCCTGTCTCTCCCCAAAGGATGTCTGAAAAGCGATCCTCTCCTTGCACACTCTGATGAATATCAGCGCCCGCTGTACCACTGAGGCTCAGATTTATTCAATTGGGTCCCCATATACAGTAAGTGACTGCACTGTGGAGAAGAAAAAAAAAATCACCTGGCATAAATTTATCTCCACTACAACCTAACCCTTTCCACTGTAACAGCCACAGCAGGGAGGATGATATAATTTCTCTGTTGCTGGCTGCTGCAGTGGATGATGGGAAAGAGATGAATAGTAGCAGACAGACACACTGAGCCGTCATTGCCGGCTTAAGCTCAAACAGAAGGAAAGTCAAATCAAGACTGCTGAACTTTATTTCTGCACCAGAGACTCAGGAAAAAATACTTTCTTAATAAGTCTGAAGTAAGTCAGGGTACTTTTGTGCCTGGGTAGTGCACTTGTTTGGGCGCGGACCAAACAACTGAACCAAGACCCATGAGAGGAGGTCTCCGTCTGATCCCAAACAGACTCTGGAGCTTTATTTGTGGTGGGAACGTGATAAGACTTTGATCCGATGCAGCCACTAGGTGTACTCTGCAGCCATCATCGCCAAGTGTGCGAGTTGAACAGTTCCTGCTAACTAGCCAGTATGAATCGTGGTCAGACCTGGACTAGCACAACATTGCATTTGGCCAGTGGACTTCTTTCAGCACCTTGTTCAAGTATTTATGTTGTTGGTCCTGCCTCAGACACATCTGGCCAAGGAGGGAAGTGAACGCTCTCCATTTGAAAAGAAACCAAGAGGAAAACGCTCAAAGTCCACCAGCTCATCAACTGATTCGAACTATACTTGAATGTCACAATAATGTGACACCACCCTCAAAGTAAACAACGCCAGCTGCAAATCTGCTGGAAGAACAGGCAAAAATCCTAAAATATAGTTCCACAAACTGATAAAAACAGATGTAATTGCACCCAGGTGCTCGTGCCAAAGAATTTATTCATATCACATCATGTTTGTACAAAGCAGTCGGTGCTGTATGGTGCAGGTGCATATGGCCTGGCAGCTGACATTTGGGGAAAATTGAGACCAGGGGCAAATGGTGCACCTGCAGCGCGGATGGAAATGAGGTCAAATTAGGACGAAACATTACCAGAAGCTGTGGCAGGACCTGACGTCAGTCATGATTAAGCAACTTATCGGTTTTCTGTTCCTTTAAAGTAAGACTGCTCTGTGTTACTCTTTGTGTCCCTGAGTTGGGAGGGGAGGGCAGACTCACCAGCTTAATGACATGTTTGATGTTGTTCTGGTACTAAATGAAACATTTAATTACATTACAGCGACTTCAAACAAAGACTCACACAACCAACCACAGGGTCAACTTCCTGCGGGACGAAACGGTGCCCAAACAATTCTTTGTGTAAATCATGGCGCATGTTGGCGGCAGTCTGTTTGCTCACTGCAACGCCCAACACCGCACTATGTGCATGTTATGAGGAACTTATCTCCGTGCAGTCAAACTGGACAGCATATCCTTTATGCACACACTGTTTAATCTACGAAAACTGGATAGTACATGATTGTGCCATAGCAAGTGGGCAGCACAAGGACAAATCCTTGTAATCCCTGACTCCAAAGCAGCACAGCAGCCTCTCTGTGCCACTCATCCCACTTCAGAGTGGTGAAGTTCACAGTTTTTAGCAAGTCGCAGAATTTCAAAAAAGAAGCTGGAGTCCAACAGCAATGCACAAGCCTCAACCATGCACTGTGCTGAAAACAATTCCATAAAAAATATCAAAAACACGTTGCCTTCATCATAATATAAATACACAAACTGTATATATGCATATGAAAAAAAACCCCAGTATAACGCATTTTGAATTCAGCTGCAGAAAATGCCAGGGGAGTTGGAAATGTTTCTGGAGGCGCTGTAGGAATGAGAGAGGCAGAGAGAAAAATAGACAAAAGCAGACGTGCAGGCGCATGCACAGAGGCAGATCATGTTCATATTCCTCCGGCGTATCAGGCTGTGATTGAGTCTTAAGACATACTGGTTATTAGCCGTGTTATGAATATCAATTTGCGCTGCATGATCTTCTCGAGCAGGCGAGTAAAGGTCAGATCATTCAGTCTGAGAACAAACTTTGTTCTAATGCATGCGGCACACACTGCAAGCTAACATGACAACCGAGTTTCCCTCGGCACTTAATGATGTGACTTAATGATGCCGTGACGGAGAGAAAAACATCCAAACCGAGATAAATAAAGAAGCTGTCGTGTCTGAGAGGAATTTACAATTTACTGCGTTTTTCTCAATGTGATGTGTGTGGTATTGTCTGTGTGTGCTCTCCTGTGTTATGACCCAAAATAAAACCATATTTGGAGACAGAAGTGGGTCACCCAAATTAGAAGGAAAACAACATGGACGGGTGCAAACACTGTACCCCTCACCCACCACCCTCTCAAAGAAACGTCTAACACTGATATTTATATGACGCCACCGGGTTTAAAAGGAGACCCACGGGCCATGAACAAAGACTCAAGTTCATGAACTTTAGCAGAGACAAAAAAAACTGGAATGTCACACTGCTTTAGCGTTAGCTCTGGTGCTCTAAAGCAGAAAAGGTTAGATTTGCGGGTCTCGCCTTTTCACCGAACATTCAGCAACAGCTCGTCCCTCAACCCCAGAGACAGTAAGAGAGGCGGATTGGAGAGCGCCAACCAGTTACACGCATGAATGTGTGTGACTGACCCTGAATGGAAATAAACAGGTAATGATGTCCTCCCGAGGAGAACCGCAGCAGCATTTTAATTCTCAGAAAACTTGATGGGAGTAGTGTAGCAGGGAGTTTATTTTTAGAATGAGCGCTTTGACCTTTTTTTGTTGGCTTGACAGGTCCTCGCAGAGTAAAATGAGGTTCACAACGTGGCTGCTATCAGTGATTGTGATGATGAATGCTAATCCTGACCTCTGTCTCCACTCTCGAGCTGCTTTCTGTCTTTCTCTCTCTTCTCCTTCATGCCCCTTTGTTATTGTTTCTTTCCCAGCTTCCCTCTCTGCTTCTTTTTGTCTTCTCCTTACTTGCTTGCTTTCCCTCTCTGTCTATTTGTCTCCTGACTCCTGTTCATCCTCCATGGGTAGAAATAGTCTGTCATAGTGCTGGGCGATACGGCTGAAAACTGTATCACGATATAAGTGTTTTATATCGGTCGATATCGATAATTATTGATATTTTTTTATGACCTGTTTAAAATAAAGACCAGGGGAAAAATAAATGTAAACATTTTTATTTTAAATTTAACCTTCCTCTGATTGTAATCCCCTCAGCTATCAAGGCAGAAAGGAAAAGAAATGTCAACACAACCATGAAAAACATTCAAATAATAAATGTAAATAAAAGTGTAAAAATATAAACAGAGAGAAACCTGAGAACTTTTTTTGCTGCAGGTTTAGTGCCAGGAAGTTCACAAGCTGATTCACCTTCTGGTGAATAAAACATTTTCAAATATGTGCAGTGCTTTGTAAACATAGCGGAAACTGAGGTAGACGACATCTGTAACATACAAAAAAACAAACATGATAGACAGTACAGTAAGATTGATTGAACTATAAAACCAGCCTAGACATATGTATAACTTTACTCACTCTTCTTACTCTAAACATATATGAACTATTCAATTAAATTTTTATTGCAAGTGTGTTAAAAAAAAAAAAAAAAAAAAAAACGTGTAAGAGATTTTTATAACCTGGCTTCTCCACAGCGCTCAGAGGAAGCATGTCTTTAGCTATATGATATGCCACTGCCTCTGTTGTGTCTTTGTGCCTTTCAGATGATTTGTCATCAGGGACTGAAGCAGAGCACCTCTGCACAGTGGTCTGCTGCTTGTGCGGTGGTGCTGCGGTTGCAGATGTTGTTGGACGTTGGCGAATACGGCTGTGCTCCAAAGGGTGAGCGCGGCAAAGGTGGTTAAACAAGTTTGTGGTATTACTGGTCTTGCTGGGGACGACAGTCTTGCATAATTTACAGACCACATTGGTCTTGGACTATGGTCCGATTTGTAAAATCCAAAAAACTGCCGTACTGGCGAGCTGACTTTCCCTGTTTTATAGACAACTTCTTCGCTCGCTGCAGCACTCACTTTCTACTCCTCATCTCACTCCTCGCGAAGAATCAAGCACGAGACAACGAGATGGCACAACCGAACTTGATAGTGTTACATGATTGGCATGTTAGCGTGTCACTCCCACTGATCAGTGATTATTCCCTACGTTGCTCGGTTACCTGACAGCGAGTGCCTTTGTTCATGCAACCAACCTTGCTTCGCACCTTCTGGTTTCTTCCGACGAAGAAAAAAAGTTACCAAATGTTTTATTATTTTTTATTGATATTGATTACATGTCTATCGCGAGACATATCGTTATCGTTTTATTGCCCAGCCCTAGTCTGTCGCGCACAGGAAAGGACCAATTACATGGGAGTCTAGGGGCCGTTTCCCAGAATAACTTTTTTAAAACATATTCCTCCAGTTTCATTTAATTTGCCATGGCAGAGACTTGTGTAAATAAAATGTGAATTAGACAATTAAGGATTCCCATAACTCATGTGACAATCTAAACACAATGCATGGAATATGTCATTTTCAGAAGTCTGCATAATAGTTTACACATTAGATTTTACATTAGCATTTGCTGAGCTTTTTTGTTCTAGGCTGTTATCTTAAATAAACCAACAGACTCCATATTGTGTGTACTGCTTGAGCTGGAGTCTCGGGCTGTTTATATGTATGTATAAATAAAACATGTGCATGTGCGCCCACCTGTCTGTTATATTCGGGGGGGAGTGACAGCTGTCTATCATCAGCTGCTGCAGGATCCAAGTCCTCTAAACAACACTTGAGCTGCAGCTGAAAGCTCCGTGAGATGTAGAGAATATTCAAAACTGTGCCTGGCTCATGGATCGTCACTGGCCAAACAACTAGCAGTCAGTACCTGGGGACACTCTAAAAGGACCGCTGGCCATCTTTTTACAGTTGTTTTTCAAGCATTTTCAACCTCCCCCTCTTATTAAATGGACTGTATTTTTTCTTCCAAAGTGCTTGACAATCTTGTCTCTCTATCACCCATTCACACACACACATCACAATGGCAGCGAGCTGGCCGAACCATCAAGAGTAATTTGAGGTTTAGAGTCTTGCCCAAGGATACTTTCATGGACGTGTGGAGCACGACTCTCCACGACCGCTCCACCTGCTGAAACACAGCTGCCTCATTTTATTAAAGTGGCTGGCTAATAATTATTTCACTGGCAGGCTACATACTTGTTTGCATGATAAGATCCACAGAAAATGGAAAGAGAACAAGCAGAACTGCAGGGATATAAATTTGCAGTCCCACCGCCTGAATAGAGCTGCGTAGTTTAATGATATTGTAATTCTTATAAATAAATCCATCCTGTGCAATTACAAAAACACATTTGCATCACTTTGTAATTAAGTTTGTCTGATTTCCAGTCAGATATTTTAAATATCCAGGTGGAGTAGCGTCTTTAGAGCTACAACACAGTCCAGACTGACTACAGGACGACTAAGAAGCCAAGCTGAGCTGAACAAGAGCAAAAAGTATCAATGAGCACATTTATTACTGAGCAGTAAGTGTTACATTGTATTATAATATACTGCATTGTATTTTAGGTTGTGCCTATAATGATACTTCTTCCATGTTGCTTTTCTTTTATACTCTGTCTCTCGGCCTCCCGCCTCTCCTCCTGCCTCCCTGTATCACATGCACGTTGCTGATCGGCATATGAACGCACTTCTTCTGTTCTCCTCACCTCTCCTGATTCCCCTTCTCGCCATCCCTCTCTCTCTCCCCTTCCCTCTGTCTCCTCATCTCCTCTTTCCTCTTGCTGATGAGCATATGAACAAATGTCTTTCTTCTCCTCTGCCGGCTGCTGCCTCCCTCTCTCCCTGCTGCTTCAGTTCAGCCCGTGGGCAATTTTCACACAAGCGTGATTGAATTCACCCATCCACCCCCCCACCGCCGCCGCCACCGCCCCCCCCTTTCCCCTCACTGTTCTCTGTTGAGAATGTTGGGATGAGACAACAAGGTCTCACCACCACACACGTCTGTATGCATATAAATGGACACTGACAAATGAAACACGCTCCACGGAGAAAGTGAGGTCGAGCCGACACACAAACGCGTGTTCTTATATGGAGGTGAAAAAAAGGACACATAGAATATGCACAAAAGACACGAATGCTGCTGCACATCTAATGCTAATGCACACAAACAAATCCAAACATAAGAGATGATCCTATGATAAACAGTTTGAGGAAAACTGCATGAATGCATAGTAAAAAATAATGCTTCTTTTCTGTGTTTTATGTGGCTTTACATACGGTATTTAGGGGTTTGCTGGTCAGACAAAACACTCAATTTAAAGGCATCACCTCTCACTCTTACCATGCATGTTGGTGCACAGCTGCTAGCTAAATACACTTCTGCTGAAGGCTGAAGACAGCAGTTGAAGTTTCTACTGAAAACAAGCAAGTTTGTGTCATGACCAAGTTTTACTTCACCTCTTCTGTCAGTCATGGAGACTGAGAGACTGGAGTTCGTTGTACAAATATATCTTTAAATAATCTGTGACTGCTACAAGCTAAAGTGCTCGCTAACTGGTTGACAGTGGAGAGACTCCGCTGACTAGCCTGTAAGCAGTTAGCTCAGCAGCTACAGTGGTAATGAAATTAGTACAGAATAAAGATTCATTTGGATTCATCAGATTATGGATTGTTAAATTAGTTACACTGTCCCTCATGCCAGGAACAAACAAAATATAACGAGCAACAGTAAGCCCCCGAAGGAAGTGCAACGCAGTAATGAATCTGGTAAATATACACAGACGTAGTCCACGAGAGAGAAAGTAAAGAGAGTAAAATACGTGACAGTCAGGCCAGCTGTAATCAAACAGTAACTGAGAATGTTGTATTAGCAACAAATTAGCCTCAGGCAGCTAACATAATGGAGTAAACTGATTGCAGGAAAACTAAATTAACAACACTGACAGAATAAACAGTTGAATTTCGCTGCCATCCTTGTGAACGCGCACAACTAATCGCATTCACAGTTTATGATGCCTTTACAACCTAATGCTGCGTCTTGCCGTGTAACCATGGCAACCGCAGAAACTACAGCGAGGGAAACCACACGGGGGGTGATTTTACTGTATCTGATCTCCTTCAGTTACACACCTCTTCACCAGCAGAGAACAGACAGAGCAGGTACGAGAAACTTCAGCATCAGCTTCAAAGGCTGATTATCTGCGTTGAGACAATAAACAATCTTTATGATACTAGTTAGCAACACTTACAACTTAATTGTACGATATTGCACCCCCCCCCCCGCCAAAAAAAAGAAAATCAACAGAGAGATCATAATGCAGCCCTAAGGCACAGACGAACTGCCACACAAATAGGCTCATCACAGAAGGAAATGCACATCTAACACCTGCTGCACTATAATTGCCACTTCTGTTGGAGGCATTTGGCCCGGCCAGGAGCGTGTGACGGTGAGTGATGAAACGAAAGCAGAAGGAGCTACGGTCAGACCCGTTTGAACAAGACATTTAACCTGGGGACTGCTTCCATAACGACTAACCAAGATCCTTCTGTTGCCCGGAGAAAACACACAAATATATAGAGTACGCACACGCGGTCAAAACAACAGGAGGTTATTAATGGTCAGGTGGTGCTCCTGTTCTGCTCCAAGCACTTCACCAGCAAACTGCATCCCGCGAGGAGCCATAATCATCAGCCGTTCCCAAGCAATCATTTACAGCGGCACCAGCTGCAGAATGTCCTCTGGTCAAACTGGATCCACAATCTGGTAATAGTCTCCAACACTGTATCTCAGGTGATTTAAGCCTCTGCAGCAGCGACAGACCTTCAATCTGTCAGTTTTATCATTTGGATGGCACAGCAGACTCCTGGGAAAAAAACCCTAATGGGGGAATCGAGGGGAGGGGGATCAGGTGGCCATAAATCTCGGTCTCAGGGACCCTTCACAGAAAGCACACAACTGAGCCATGTGATGGATAACTGCACCAGGGCAAAGGGTATTGATATGTCCGTCAGGAAACCGGGATGGTGTGCTCCATCTCGTAAGAAAGATTGTGCACTATGAACGGTGAGAAAGTCCAAACCAAAGAAAAGAACGTCGGGAAACAGCGAACAACAGAGACGGATGTTAACACTAACCACAAAGACAATGACCCTGCTCACACCTGGCATTAACATCCATCTTGGGTGATCCAATTGCAAAGAGACGGTGGTAAAAATACAAGCGTACACAAACATCAAGACTCATTGTGATCCAATCGCTCAAACCACTTGCTGAGGTGTAGTGCACATGCTAACGTGTCCTGGTGCATCCCTGATAAGGACCCAACAGGAACACACCTCATCAATGCAGGATGTGATGACAGAGAGGAAGATCTGATGCATGTGGGTTTTTGTCTCGTCCTGCGATCATTTGCAAGTCTTGATTGACATTTTCCTGCCAATCTCAACAGGTGGAACAGCCCGTGCATGTATATTAGTTACTTATATTAGTTCTTTTGTTTTCTTAGCTAGCTGTTAGCCCATGTGAAACAAATCTGCTGACATGTAATATTTGCGCATCAGGCTGAACACAAGAGGTCAGCAGACACCTTGGAGATACATGATAGACACAGGTGTGAACGGCGATCAGATGTCCACTTGTGATACTGATACTGAACAGGGCCAATGACATCTTCAGTGTGGTGAGAGGAAGAAACTGGGGCAAAGCAAGAGGACACTGGAGCATTTGGATGTTTGGTTTACTTTGTTGAGGCCTGTGTGAGCGCTGTCAATCAAACTCTGGTGTCAATTCAGACATTAAACTACTAAAAACCATCCTGTTAAGAAAGCCATCTGTAATAAGAAATGTATAGCCTATATTTATGAAAGATCATTTTGTAAATCAGCATGTGAGTGCAGACATCAGAAAGTGAATTCATCTTGTGTATTGTGTAAGAATGAGGAAAAATAGCATCCACACAATGATCCCTGTGATATCACAACAAAAAATATCAATCAATCAATCAATCAAACGTTATTTATATGGCACTTTTCATACTTAAAAGCAACACAAAGTGCCTCACAGAGGCTAAAAACAACAAAGAAGAAAACCTGCCCCCATAAAAACATACAGAGACATATAGAGACACACACTCACGCACACACACACACCCATACGGACAAGGCAAGGAATAAGCCACCTTTGGGGGCCATCCACACTGAGAGGGCCCCCGGCCCATGACTAAGGTGCGTCGCCCAAGACCACCCCAACCCAGGCAGACAGGAGGCCCCAAAAGCAGCTCCCAGTGTGGGGGGCCCCCATGAGGAAACACTGGAGCTAAAAACCAAGGGACTAAGACATAAATATAAAATAAAATGAACAAATGAAATAAATAGTGATTAAACATGCTGTTAAAGCATGCAACTAAAATAGGATACGAATAAAGATTAAATATGATAAGAAGCCTGATTAAAGGAATAAGATAAACAAATCAACTGAAAGCCTGATTAAAAAGTTGGGTCTTGAGCCTCTTTTTAAAAACATCAACAGTCTCTGCGGCCCTGAGGTTCTCCGGCAGGCTGTTCCACAATCGAGGGCCATAATGACTAAAAGCCGCCTCCCCGTGTGTTTTAGTTCTTACTTTTGGTACGGTTAAGAGGCCAGTAGTATTACGGTACAAAATGCCTGTTTTTCATCCTCTTTCTGCCTGATCGTCACATGTTATGGCATATGAAGACCAGTCACGACTAACAATGAGCTCTTTGTGAATGCCAGAGGTAATATATACACATAAAGTGTTGTAAAGACATTAATGACTTATTGTCAGATATATGCAGGATATATGCAAGAAGTCAATGTGGCTTTAAGAAGTTAAGAACTAAAAGGCAACAGTGTCTGCATGCTGAGATATGTAAAGGTGCTGGTTTCCTTCACCCGGACACAATAAGATAAGTACAGCAAGTTCGCCAATACACTGTTTCTTTGCACACCCCTGCACACACACACTCACTCATATTAGAAAATGTCATTACAGATGCCATATATAGAAATTTCCATGGACCAGTGAATAAAATCGGAGAACATTTTCGGGATGGCATTAATGGCACGCAAATGTGGAGTAATGGATTCAACAATATCTTCTGCTCTGGCAATGTATTCATATTTCACTCATCCAGCAGTGGCGGACAATTTTATGCTGCTCTCCCCTCAGCTCGCTCGGCCTGCAAATCAATGTCCATTAAACCGACTTGAGTGTTCATATGTTACTGGATCCTCTCTCCATTAATGCTGCTTCTGCACAGATTTCGGCCTCTTGGATAGAGTGCTGTTCAAAACAACACAATTGCAGTGTATGGTGAGTGCTCGCTCCAGGAGGCTGCTACAGGCAGATGCTCATTACGGTGACACGATGACCTCCGGTGACTTCACAATCCACTGATAATGAACTGGACCATTTGTGCTGTGTGGTTGTCGCAGGCAATTTTTAAACCTTTCTTTATCCAGCCAAGGTTTACAGACCGCTCATAGTTCTTTTCTGCCAAGGCCGCTGTTCACACTCATAAAGTTTCACAGCTTCACACCTGGTCGCTGTCCATCGTAACCACGGGGCCTTTACACTTGGCCGCTGAGCAGCTTCAGTGGAGCGGCTGCGGCCTCTTCAAGGACACGACTGTGGTAGTTTTTCAAGCAGAGAAAAGCTGTTCTGATTCACTTTGCCTCCCAAATTTAACCAAATAACCTCTCAGCTCTGATCATTGTTCCCTGAACTCTTAATATATGTCACTTTCATACTTTCATACTGCAACAGGAATGCACTGAGAGCAGATCTGACCCAGTGTATACTTAAGGGTGATTACTTTCACTTTAGTTTTCTGACTTTTATGAAATGGAGCAAATAATATATGCAACAAGGCTGAAAAAGACCAAATTTATAAAGGTCCTGTAATGGCCCTGCTAATGGAATAAGGTCATTAAACCCACGCTATACTCTTAAATTACTTAAATGCCACACATTTTCTAATTGACACTTCTTCTCTCTCCTCCTTTTAGACACATATAGAGTTGCAAAGTGTTTTTCCCAATTCTGTATAGCCATTTAAATGTTTTTCTTAATAAACATAGAAACACAGCACTCTCCGTGATAACTTAACGACCCCGTGGGTTTGTGTTACGACCACCAGCTTTAAGTATTTCAACTTAATTTTGTCCATCACTTCGGCATGAAAGACAGCTCAGAATACAACACAGACGAGCCATCGCAGTCAGTGCTATGGAGAAGACGCCTGTCAGAGATCCCAGTCAGAGTGCTGGAGCATTTCAACACAATCTGTTGCTGCAGTTGCACCATATCTAAAATAAACCCAGAATCAAAAACCTGAATTGATTTAAGCAGCAGATTGTATTCTCTGTTTTCTCAACAGTATAATCTTTGGCTTTCATCCACCTTCAGCAGAGCACGTAACAGACTCCAGTTCAGCAAGGTTGGGATACTTGATTTGTTATTCTATGTATTAATAGCTGAAAAATGAATGGAAAGCTGGAAACTGGATAAAGAGAAACTGCTCAGCACTGTGTAAGATGCTACAATCAAGATAAATGTAGTATATATCACATTCTAAATAATGCAACTTATTTCTTTGCCAAAACAGGGTCTTGTTGAGGATTAACTGCAGTCAACACAACAACTTCTGGATGCCTGCAAACATGAAGCAAGCTATATTGTTTGGGTTGGAAAACTTGCGACGTGTAATGTGGGCACAATGGTGACACACACACACGCTCACACACACACACATGCACACAGTGACGTACACAAATGCAGTCACAGTCAGAGGCAGCCTGCTCATCATTCAAACTGCGGGACTGGTTTGGGATAAAGGAAGCAGCAGATCTCACCAGAGTAGAGGGATAACAGACATCTATTAATCTTACCTCCTCTCCTGTCAGGTAGTACGCCGACAGCAACCCGCCAACGTAACGGATGTTCACCTCAAAGAGCGATGCCTCGCCATTCTGTTGAACCAAGAGAGAGAGATCAAATTGTCAAATGTCATATTCAGCTAAGGTCTCAGACAGCGGAAAAGCAACACAGCGCTGTTTATGGGACATGATAATACACTGCAGTCATCACAAACAGGTTTTATTACTTATGCTGTGGGTTTGTCAGCGTAAATGCATTTAATATATGAGATAGCTGGTGGCCTTTGAAACCCCAGATATGTGAAACCCATATTCCAAAAAAGTTTGGCGCAGTGAAAAACACAAAACAACTGAATATGATCTTTAATATGCTAATCCCTTGTGATATATACTCAATTTAAAACAGTACAAAGATAATATATTTATGTTTTAGCTCATTAACCTCATTGATTTTTGTTAATATCTGTTTATTCTGCATTTGATGCAGCAACACATTTCAAAAAAGTTGGGATAGGAGCAACAAAAGACTGTGCTCTAGTGAGTATTCACAGCATTGACGGAGGACATGAATCGAGGTGGACAGCGGAGAGGAACGAGCTTCATCAGGCCACTCATCAGCAGAGTCTTTGTTGGTTTTGGTCTTCTCATGTTATTTGTTGACAAGAATAAAGAAATCATCAGGCCTATTTTTAAAGAGCAGCCTGAACTTGCGAAGAAAACAAACAACCTCATCATGCTTTTACTGACAGCATGTCAGCATTCGTCACACAAAGTCAGTCTGGCTGTGATAGTTTGGAGATGATGTGACAGAATTGCAAAACCTCTCCTAACTGACTAACCTTATTATCCCCCATTAGGAAAGTGTGATGTATTTGTAAGTCTGTGACAGTATAATGCAAGAATGATAACAAGCCAATAAAGAAGTGCAAGTTCAGCATCGGGATTATTTGCCAGCATCAAAGCATCAATATCAATACTAGACAATTTCCCCTGGGGAAATTTTGAAAGGGCCACAGGGGCTGCTGCCGGAGTGTTGGCATTAGCCACACTGCTAATGGCAGCCAATGCTAAGCTAACATTAGCATGTCAAATAACACATTGAAAAGATCTGCCTTTAAGAATCATTTTAACGTAGGTAAGCATGTTAGCATTAGCATGCTAACATTAGCATATTAGCACAACAACCTGATATCACAAGTCAAACCTGTATACACCAACAAGTTCATAAAACCTCAGGTTAGCATTAGCCACAATGCTAACAATGCTAATGCAACAGGCCAACATCACTCATTACATTACTAACATTTCAATTTTATTCAAGGGCTACAGAGGGTAGGAAAAGCCCCTACTGGGCCAAATTTGAGGATTTTAACCCTGGTGACATGTCTGTTGGTGTTTGAGTGTGTGTATCTGTAATCACATGAAGCTACATATCTGTGTTTGTGTGTGTGGGAGTGCTCAGAGAAGTACTGAGGCTCAGAGGTTGCCACGGCAACTGGAGGTGGCCTGACCGATGTCATGCACTCAGACACAGCTGCACGTGCGCGTGCTCTCAGCTCAACAGACGCACACACAGAAAAAGAGCCATTTTCTGCCTCTGCACTGCTCTCACATTTGGGCTAAAGCTGACAAAACCGTAGCTCCTATCAGAATAAAAAACAGACCGCAATCGCTGTAAGGACTTCCTGAACGCTTCGGTGTGCTTTTGGTGTTTCTACGCAAAATATTTTGCAGACACTTGCAAGTTTAAAACAGGGGTCTGTTCTGCTTCTCTCAGAAAATCTTTGTATGGGAGTCAATGAGGAGCAGAGACAGACGTGGCCGCACTTAGAGGCTGCTAATTCAAAGCTATTTCATAGCTGCAGTGACCAGTGCTCGTGCGATTGCACCGTGGACCTAATAAGAAAAAACACGCAGTATAACAATAGCCCTGTTCACTGCAGCTATGACCAGTGCTCGTGCGATTGCACCGTGGCTCTAATTAGCACCATGGTCACTGCCAGGTGTAGTTTGGAGGGATGGCCTGAAATATGACATTAAGACTCAAAATAAGTTGCAGTTTAAGAACAAGACATCCCTTTATAAGTTTATAAAACACACAATATGCAGAGTTACAGAGGGAAACTGCAAACGCCATGCTTAAGTGAAATTATTTCTCTGCTCTTAACCCATCCTGGTAAGTCCTTCCTCCACAGCAGGCTGCCAGCCGACAGTGGTGCCCGGGGACCCAGTTTCTTTCGTCACCATTGGTCAGGTGGTCGTCTTCTTGCATGTTTTTAGTAGGGGTTATTTATGGAGGATACCCCAGGTGAACACAGGGAGAACAAGCAAACTCCACACAGAAAGGCCCCTTAAAGGGCAGCAGGCAGCGAAGGCATGGCGGAGGACACGCTCCAGGGACACGCCAGGCGGGAATCGAACCCGGGACCTTGTAGCTGTGAGGCGACAGTGTTACCACCGTGCCACCTTAGGCTTCACTTTGGGGTTGTTTAACAATAGCTGACTCATTTTGAGATAATATTCAGTGTTGTGTGGCTGTTGAAGGCCAGATGTGGACTGGTGAACTTCTGCTTGTGAGGCAGTCTCTCCCATGCTCCCCTTCCCATCTCGCACACCGTTCGTAATGGACTCTCCAAAGCAATCAGCGACTCCAGCCGGGTCAGTCTCAAAAAGTCAGGTCAGACAGTCAAAGCCATGTAATCATGTTCCCCAGTGTTTAGTTTCCTCTTCTGTCTCTGACAACTGAAGGGCAGTATCGATTAATGTGGGGTAAGTTTACTGGCTCCAGCAGAGTTTCATTGAAACTCCTTTGCTGTACTTTTTGAAATGTCATCTGTTGGTCCTGTTCTTTTTGACACTGAGAAAATGAAGTTGAATTGTCTTCTGTATCAGATAAGCCCAAGATTTTTTTCTTAAATGGTTACAGTAAAATCCCCAATTATTAACTCAGAGCCACTATTTGACACATTAGACACATTACTTAAAGCCAAGTTCTCAAATAGTAGCTGGGGTCTTTAATTACCTGAACTGTTGAGAGACACAGACCAGTAAATGTTGAGTTTTATGGACTGTGGCTTAATGGTGTGTGATCAAAACCACAAGCAGTGAAATAACTGCCGAATAAAATCAGCATTACTCTGAAAAAGAGCAACACGAAGCAGCAGATTTTTGAAGATGTGTGTTCCCCTGCAGCTGTTTCATGTGCATTTTCACACATTTTCACATTTTGTTTGACTGAGGTGGGAAAGATGATGTGTGCATAAAAACAAAATGGGACAAAGAGCAGTGGAAACAGCTTCAGTGAACAAATCATGACGCACGTGGAGCATGTGACTGAAGTGTCCACTCAAGCCTTCACTCGACTGGAGGGAAGACAGATGGGGGCGGAAGAAAACATCAGACCTGCACGGGCCAATGAGGAGGCTGTAACCTTCCTCAAATTAATACATGAAACAAACATAAACGTCATATTTGCATCATGTTTTACAGTTGTTTTTGTTTGTTTGTGGTCTGGACCGTCACTCCTTGAATTATGTTCTCTCATAGCGCCTTCTTCTGCTAATAACAAACGACAGTTAGCAACAAGAGCCTTTTACAGTATTTTAATTTGCATATATTCGCATAACAGTAGCGGATGGAAATGCACATTAATTTGCATTTTCATCTTCTGATTATTTGGAATGTAACTTGAATGTAAGCTTGTATTATTGACATGACTCTGGAGTCGTACTGATGGAATACTGAACTTACCATGCCAGGTACTAGAGTACAGGTAATTCTAACCTGCCCTCAATCATTGATTCATAATGATCCAAACTGAAACAACGTTTTGTGGAAAAGCAGCATTTCAATAGGATATAAGAACTTCTCAAAGCAAACAAAAAACTTTTTCCCATTTAACAACCCTCTCTTTCAACGGCTGCATGATTTTACAGAATTACAGTGCAGACTTTGTCTATAGAAATTGTCTCACTTTTTTCCATCAGTGCAGATAAAATACATATTTTGTCTTATGGCAAAACCAAGCACAGGATACCTGTATTTCCTGAGAACCCTTCACTTACCTCAGACATACATACACTAATATATTCATGCTGCAACTGTGAAACCTTCTGAGAAGAGGACTTGAGCTATGTTGCTGTTTCTGTTTGGCAACATTAAATGTACTTAGTCTACTTCTTTTCTAAATGAAATATGAAATAAGAGGTAAAACTGTCTGTGCCTCAATATCTCACCATAATTACTGACTCTTATGCTAGCTGAAGGTTGAAGCAGACTGCTGCGCATTGACTAAGAGACCCATTGAGAAGGAAATTGCTATCTCAAGTGTGAATGATAAGGAAAGTGTAACTGGGAGCCAGAGAGGGCAATTATCTGCACTCTGAGTAAGAGCATAGAGATGGGGAGTCACTGGCATCTGTTCGGTGGGATAATTTATCTCCATATATGTATTTCTTCTCTTTACAATATTTAGATACTTAATCCCATTTTGTACTATTATACTTAAGGTAAATCAATACTTGGCATCAATGAATCATCAAATGTGTTTGTCTTTCAATCCGACTGTCAAATGCTGTCAGCAAAAATTTTCTGTGAAGATTTCGCCCCATCGCCAACTTGACGACAAAGTATTTTTTATGCACTTAGACCAGTAGATCGATACCTCTCTGGTGTCTGTTCAGTAAATAAGAAGCTGCAGCCAGCAGATCGTTGCTTTTACGCATCATTGCTTGGATTAAATAAACGTGGTACAGCGTGTTAATTAGTGAGTTTTACAGGCGCTGGTAGATTTTGCTTTCTTTGGACGGAGCCAGGCTAGCTGATTCCCAGTGCTTCCCCCTTACTGCTTAGATAAGCTATCTAGCTGCTGGCTCCGTCTTCATATTTACCTGACAGATATGAAAGTGCTACCAATCTCCTTATGTAACCTTTGGCAAGAAAGTGAATGAACATAACTCCCAAAATGTCGTTTCCTTCAACATGCATTGTCATGTGTTATGTAACTCTATAAAGCAGGTAATAATAGCAGGGCTGTTGTACAGCCAAGGCGCTGGCTTCATCCCTGGACAAGTGACATTTCTTGAGACAAAGCACCGATGCCTCTGGCAGGGCGGCCGAGCTGAGCTGTCTTGCCAACCCTGAAATGAGCGGCCCATTCGGTAATGGCACTGAGATGGCAGTGATTAGGAGACTGAGTGTCTATTTATCACCCGTGATGGTGACACTCGGCAAGACAGGTAGGAGGTACAGGGAGGCAGGACAAGCAATGGTGACAAAGGTTTTGCCAATCAGACTTTGACTTCCAATACAGGCCCAATAAATCACTCACAAGCTTTGGATAAAACCTCCACTCATGCCAGTGCCGTCTTTCAAGATCCAACAAAGTGCATTTCAATAAAAAAACAAACCTGCTGGCACTTCTTTCTAAAAGACTGTGGATTTTTGTATTTGAATCTGATGTATTTTTCAGGAATAACTAACACACTTTTTTCAGTGCAAATGGGGCAACCGTTCAGATTTGCATCTCCATTAAATCCACTCAAAAAGGAGCCCTGGGGCTGAGAAAGAGCACACAAAAGAACACAACTTACACTCACACCGACATGAAACGATTCAATCATCACATCATAAGCAAGACATCAAGATAGGAGATTAAAAACAATGTGGAAGCCCTCTGAGAGGCTCTTTTCATATGAATACACATAAATTCTGCATTTATTGTAACTGCACAGAAGGTAAAGTGGAATAACTGCACAGCAAAGAGATTTGACTGTGACTCACGCTCAACGTAAAACAGGTTAGATGTTAACTCCTTTTTTTTCAAAGCTCTCCTTTAAATGTCCAAAATGGAAGTAAATTGCTTTTTTATAATTCATTGTGAAAGTTTAGTTTTGATTAAGACCAAAAAATGAATCTTTTCAGGCTTAATTGGACAAACATCAGACTCGTGGGTAAAAGGAAAATTACAATATCTCATTTTCTTTCCTTAATTCTAATAAAATTATGACAAGGAACAAACTAAAACACATGATTTCATTTTAGCTTCCGTGGTTAATTAAGTTCCTGAATATTTATGGTAAAATTGATATTTTCATACGTCTGAAAGTACAAAGTGATATTCACAATGACAAAAAAAGAAAAGAGCAGATCATAGACAATTATGGGAAATGTCATCCAGTTTCATTCAATGCGCTTTTGGCCATTTTTGCTCCTCAAGTCTGAATGTGACTGGTGGTGTTATCTCAGTCAGGCACAGTTTGAGGCCTCATCTATCGGGTTTATGTTTAATTTTCTTGCAAATCAATGATGGATGAATCTTAAGGAAATCACAATGGATTCCTAAAAGCACATCCATCTACCAAGAAAAAAAAAAAAAAAAGCAATTATGAAAGTAATCCATTCCCACGAAGACACTAAATGCTGCAGCACAGAGTTCAATTTAACAGTGCTGCTGCTCCTCGAGGCACATTAATGCATGGTGCATCAAGCATAACTGCTCGCATGCAAGCACGACCAAGAAATCAGGTAAAGTGAATAACACCTGTTTTTACTCTCTTTTTCTTGTCTCTCTTCACGGTGCTCAAGCTGAGGACCTAATTAGGAGACAACATGAGGCTGTCAGAGTAAACGCAGAAGCTCTCACCACCACCAAGACGAAACTGTGCCTCCACTTCCTCTGTCTACCTTCATTTCTCAGCGTCATGCAGCGAGGGTGAAAGAAGCGCCTTTCTGAGGGTTGATGACTCAACAGTGAGAGCAAATCTGCATTACAGTGTTGCAGCTTTAAAGTACAAGCAATCTCTTACTTACACAAAAATATTAGACAGGAAGCTTCTCCAAGGCCAGGTCTTTTATAAACTCCTGTAAGGGATTTTTTGACTGTACGTCTCCCTCGCCGCCTCATATAATGAATGGATGCTTTCACAATGAACCTTCTTGGTTCACTTAAACAAAGCCTGGTGCGTACGTCTGGTTAGTACGGTTCATTAGGGCTGGTGATGGTCGTGATGTATTGCTTAAATAAACGCAGAATGCAATCATTTGCAAGTGAACTCTGTTTTGCAAAGTGTTCCTGAGCTCATGGAGTAACATCCTCTATACATCCTCACTTGTAAACGACTGAGCCTTTCCAGGATGCCCCTTTCAGACCAAATCATGATACTATCACCTGTTACCAATGAACCTCTTTACCTGTGCAATGCTCCAAAAAGGTGTTTTTGGAGTGTTCCACATCTTTCCCAGTCTTTAGCTGCTCCTGTCCCAACTTGTTTGAAACTTGTTGCTGCATCAAATTCAGAATAAGCAGATATTTACAAAAATCCAGGAAGCTGATGAGCTTAAATGTTAATTTATTAACATTATTACTTGGAATCGGGGTTGTACCTGTTGGTCATTATTCATAAGATTTGGCTGATTTGCTGATTGTGAAACATAAATATACACATCGGATGTATTAAAGTGCTATGACCTGCTGTCAGCCACCTGTATTTGATGACGCGCTCTTGATGCAGGATGTCATCACCAAAGCTGTCCAGTTACTTTCAGTCTGTACAGTTTCCATGTTTGCTCACAGTGGTTCATTGCAGAAATGTCGGTGCGAGTCCGGACCAAATGAACTGAACTACAGGTGTGAAGAAGTCTCAAACTACACAGGCTACTGGATACTGCAATTAACAACGCGTCGTGTGCTTAAAATATGCGCGGTACTTGTAGAAAAATTAGCATTTTAATTGTTCTACATGATGTAATTGTCGAGCAGGAGGGGCCACTGCAGAAAAGAAAATTAATTAATGAGTGGGTACATTCCTGTCGCACCTTGTACATGTTCTGCTTCACCAGTGCCGTGCAGTGTTGCTGACAGTGTTTGATGGCAGTTCCTCTGTTGATGAGTATTCAACAGACATGGCAAAGATCGCCGTCAGACTCAGCCCAGATTTGCTCGGGACATGAGCCTGATTGGCATGGCCGCCGTGCCGCTGTGTGCCAAGGAGCTGACTAGACTGTTGCCCAGTGGTGTGTCCCGCTCAGACGCTAATGTAATGATTTACCGCTAATAAAGAGGCATCATTGTCACTGGGCAGACGGCTCTCGGCGTCGCCGCCATCCAGGTTTTCAACTGGCTCCCACATTTCAAAGCCAAATTAGACTGATGTGACAGAAAAAAATTACTCGATGAGCCAAGGATAAAAATTAAGCAGATGATTGCTTCTCTTACCAGAGCTGGTGATTCACACTTACTGGCTGTGATTTCACTTAACATCGCTAATTAACATGGAGGAATCATGAAAGGGACCAATTAGATCCTGCTACTCTAATCTCTGTCAGTCTAGCATGCTGCACACTGAACGCTGCTGCCTCTGCTGAGTGGAGTTTTCCAAGGCTGCTCGACTACACCCAGCTGCTTCCAGGCCAGCAAGCTTTTCTTTTCTTTACTGTTTTTGTTATATAAGTTTTACAGTAATTACAGTCTTGATCAGAGTCCACGCTGTGAGAGAAGTCTCTGACATTACTGTTAATGCCTGCTAACCTCTGGAGCACGCGCAACAGCCTTCCCTGATGGAAAGAAAGCTCTTAACTTGATGTCAGTTATTAAAAAAAGGGGACCAAACTTAGGAGCCCACGCTGCTCAATATTTAGGTGGGCGACATTAACCTAGCTGTAAAGGGCTGCGTGGTGAGAGCATTGTATTAGCAAATTGTCTGATCAGAGTTTAAACAGACTGGTTGAAGAAGCTACATCATTTTTTAGTTAATAGATATTTACATCAGGTCAAAACTTGTCAAAAGAGGCTTATATAATAAAGTTAATGACTTTTTTATTTTTTAAAAAACAGAA
The DNA here is from genome assembly GCA_037975065.1 of Chaetodon trifasciatus. NCBI lineage: Eukaryota > Metazoa > Chordata > Actinopteri > Chaetodontiformes > Chaetodontidae > Chaetodon > Chaetodon trifasciatus. The sequence continues at coordinate 1,386,069 of JBBMOE010000068.1, forward strand.
ATCTATTCAGTGAACTCTAAATCATCAGGGAGTCGTGTCTCTTTTCTGAAGCCTTTATTAATTTGAAATGTACAGTGACTGTTTCTTATTTCTCAAAGAGCATTTTAAGTGACAGACATTAGACGGTAAAGGTTGCCAGTCGTGAAACATCAAGTGCTTTTTCTTTTACCCGCCTGCTTCGCTCTTGTTATATTCCCACGGTGCATCTTTGCAGTAGATGCTTCGGTGAATACCCAATCTCAGACCAATAAACCCTGATTAAATGGTCCAAGCAGAGAGGCGTTAAGATAAACTACTGGCTAATGGTTTGACTCTCACCAGGTATGATTTACATTTCGCTCCTTTGATAACTCTTTATCTTTTAAAATGCAGTAATTAATCAGCGGCAAACTTCATCCTAAACGTCATCAAATAGACACGCACAAATGAAATAGTTAATGCGCTCGAGATCATAAACATCTCCACTAAGTGCATTAAGTTGTAAATTAACAGCCTGGTGAATAATTAATCAAATATGCCAGGGTGATAAATTATAGCTGAATTACAACCCAGCCCATCACCCCGCCGTCTTTTCCGCTGGCGTCCTCTGCATCCAGGAATATTTGTCTAGCTGCACCTATTTTCAGAGCTCGCCTTCGTCCTTTGACGCTCTCTGTATACATACGTACACACACAAACACATCAAAGAGAGCAGCATTCTGTGCTCAGGTCTCTGGCGGTCTCCTGGGGCATGCAGCAGCTCCCCACCGAGTCTTCAATGATGATGCTCGGGTCTCCTGGGACTTTGCTATGCTCTCGCTCCGCCATTACTATTCAACCCGCCGCAGTCCATCTTCTGTCTTCCTGACTCTGTGTGTAACTGCCTGCCTCTCTCTCCCATCATATACCTCCCACTGTATTTGGCCTCGCTGACTGAGCCACATCCTTCACTTTGTCTCAGCGGCTCTGGAGGCTGCTTCCTCCCAAACTGCCGACAAGAAAAAAGAGGCACTTGAGCCGCCTGACGCTCCGCTGTGTTCGTGGTGATATATTAAACGCTCAGTTATGCAGATGAGGTCATTAACTGAGCTAATTAATGCATCAATTACAAACATTTCTGTTTCAGTATACTTGTCTTCATATAACTTCAGCGGCTTTATTTAGCACAGTATTAATGGCTTATAGCTGCTTTGGTGCTCCAAAATCTAATCAGATCATTTGAACAGCAGGTCTATGAAGTTCCTATTGATTTTCAAGTATTAGGGCTGCAACTAACAATTAGTTTCCTTAGAAATTCATCTGTAGGTAGCGTTTTCACATGATATGATTAATAATGTTGTTCAAAAAATGTCATTAAGTACTGAAAAATGCCCGTCACTCATTTCCCAGAGCCTACACTACCCTTCACAATGATAGAAAACACAGACTAGCAGCAAATCCTCACATTTCTTTGGCAGTTTTGCAGCAAAATGACTTAAAAGGTTTATGAATTATCAGTAGTTTTATGCCAATTAACTACTTGTTTCAGCTGTAACGTGTTTTGAAGAAAGTATCTACACATACAGACATTAATATTCATTCACTTGATGAATATAAGTCCAATATTCACTCCTGAGAGGAACATCTGTCGCTTTAGCTGCTAAACGCTCCACCATGTTAACCAGCTAGCGTCTGACTTTGTCTCTCTGCTGTTTGGTGCTGTGCAGGTGCCGTCTGGTGGGTTTATCAGAGCTTTTTTGCTTGAAACAGCCGCCTGCTGTGGCTGGAAATCTGTACAGCGGAAACAATGAGCAGAAAGTCAGTGAAATGCTCTGTGCAGCTGAGGGGGAACTGCAGAGTCAGGTAATAATGCTCTGCAGCTTCATCATAGCTCCTTTCACAGCACACAGTCACTTGATCCATTGTTAATATAAAATATTGATTACAGCAGCTTTATGTCTTGCACTTTACCAAAGCTTCACCAAGCCGCTCCTGTCCGTCTGCCATTCTTTATCAGTTTTTAATGGTGGCACTCAGCAGCTTTTCATAAAAATCTCAGTGTCAGGGTCAACAAACAATTTTTACACCAACAACAGAAGTCATTCAGATTTTTTAGATGATGCCTACTTATAAAGTAATTCAGAAGCTCTCCATCTGCTAATTCTGTCCTCACTGTAGTAGCGAGCTTCTCATGTCAGCATTTCCCTGCGCCTAAAGAGCCCACGGGGTCCAAGTTCATGAATGATATAAAATGTGCTGGTAAACAGCCGTAATGATGAACCACCCACGCAAAGTGCCCTTTGCCCTCCGCATCCTGAGACAGAATGTCAGCTCAGCTTGACCTCAGCTCAGGGGCACGACGTCTTCACTGAAGCATCTCATTGAAGCACCGTAAATGACACTGTTTTCCCTCAGCCGCCTGCATGACTGGGAGCTAGTTGGGTCTCGTTTAGCGCAGACAGGAGGTCATCGGGGGTCACAAAACAGCTCCGCAGAGGTAAACAGCGACCTTGCTCCAGGTCCTCCTCGTTATGAACCGCTGTCACTTCATCTTGTCCTCAAACGTGAGCGTACATTTAGAAAACAACCCATTAACAGCTGATTAAAAACAGGCTCACTTAACGAAAGCTTTGAGATGCTAAATATGGATGAGAACGTTGAAATTCTTAAAAAGCATCCAAGTTAAAAAAAAAAAAAAAAATGCCATCATGGAAATACAAGAATGAAAAAAGTTTTGAGTTCTTGGTTGCTCGAAATATTTTAGAATAACAACCTTCACATGCACTTTGCCTGAAGCGTTTACTTAAGTTGAACCCAGTCAACAATTTGTTCTTCGGCAATCAGAATCTAGAAATAGTTACCAATACATCTCTCTCCATTTCAGCCGTGTTATGCTCGCGTATCATGGCTCTGTACATGCACTATATTGTTCAGCAGCTGTTGAGACGCTGCCGGCAATCTCTGAGACGATTTGATGAAGTTCCTCTCCCGAGTCTGCTCTCTCACTGAACTTTCACTCCTCTGTGAAAGAGTGTGCTTTCGGTGTCTATCTGATCTCTTTCTGGCCTCTGGGCCCAGCATCCATTTGAGGTTGAACAGATTAACAGCAACAACAATAAGCATTGTATCTGCGCTCATTCTACCAGGAAGTCAATTATATCTGGATTATAACTGCACTGACACAAACGCACTTGAGCTATTTTCAATCTAAACACTTTATCTGACTGCAAAGTTTATTTTAGCGTAGTGAAATTGAGACCTCAAGCTAATGGAGATGTTTTGTTGCGTATGCAGACATCTCAAGCAGAGAGAAGTGTTGTGCAGGGAGATTTGAGGGATTGTTTTTCTGTTTGGGATGTTCCAGGGAGACACGCGCTTCTGACACTGTACACTTCCACACAGTTTTCAAGAAACTGCTGCAGTATTCTGCTTCATTCTGCGACCGAAACAGCCCCTGCTGCGCTTTCCTTCACAATTCAGCGCCGTCAAGCTCTCAGCAAGTGGCCGCAACACCAAATGAGAGCAGGCAAGAAACGGCCCAAAACAAACAAGACGAAGAGTCCGCAGCCACGCCAGCCGCTCTGCGAGGCTGCACTTGTGCATCACACTAACGCCTGAATGCCAACATGCTCACAATGACACAGTGATTTTTTTGTCCTTTTATTTTGCCAATTTAAGGGAGGAGTGGGAGTCGCAGCTCAGCCGCTGACTCCAGATCAGCGAGCTAACCCAGGAGTGCAGAGAGGCCAGCAACGGCGGAGAGGCAGCAGGGAAAAAGAGCACGAAGAGGCTGAATGTTTTCATTTTGAACACTGTGAATTAAGGTTTCACTTCAAGTCCACTCACGTCGAGGTTTTACTGAGTTAGCAAGGCAATTAAGCTGATCTTATGTATATATGAATTTTGGAAACTCACCGCTTGCACACATGCAATTGCCGGTTGCTGGGCTGAGTTGGAAAATGTTAACATATTACAGAATCTATTGACCACCATGCTGCTAGCGTGGCTAAAAACTGACAAAACAGCCTCGTAGCAGGTAGCAGTTTTTAATGCACTACCTTGGCAACACTCAGAGAGGTTAGTATCTTACACAATTTAGTGCCCAAATATCTCGACATGGATATGTGAGGTAACGTTCTGGCCTGAAGCGACAACACATTTCATGTCCCCGTCACCGTAAAGACTTCTCCAACTCCAGTCCATCCACTCCCACGCTGCTGTTCAGTGACACTTCCACATGCCGACGTCAGCGCTTGCTCACGGGTAGAAAAATGCAGCGTGTGTCATGAAAAAAACAAAACACAGCTCCTTTCATTAATTTCACCAAATGACACCCACGAGACTTCACACCCACTTACGTCTAACCAGAGCTGTGGAATTATAGGCCTGATTGTGCTAATTATCCAGTCACTTTGCTATCCTGGTTTGGCTCGGGAGATTTTCATGGTGGTGTATCAGGAGTTATTGCCAGTGCATGTTGCTAGTTATGCAGAAGAGGCTTTATGGGAACCATCAACAAATGCACAGGGGGACCCTTTAATCTATAAACAGCACCAATGCAAAAGACATTTCACTGAGAAATATGTGCACATTTCAGCGCCTGCACAAGATCGCTCAGCGAGACGGCTCGACACATTAACGCACAGGATGCAGTAAAGTTACCTGCAGCGCTTTTAATGACTGTGCAGGACAATATCGCATGGCAGACAAATAAATAAAACACATGGTTGGATTTTGCCTACAGAAAATGCAACAAGAGCAAAACCTTTGAGTCCCATGGTGCACCTGTGCTGCAGCTTACACGCTACGCCATTCTGTCATCAAGTTGAAAATACTTTACCCAGAAAATATTAATTTTTTATGAGATAACCTTCCTCAGTGAGAGAGCAGCTTCGAAAAGGAAAGTAATAGAAAACAACAACCAGTGAGGGCAGCAACTCACCATTATTTTCATCGCAGATGAATCAGTCGATTAGATGCTTCATTGAATGATTAAAAGTTTGGTCCGTGAAATGTGAAAATAAAATTTAAATAAATCAAAACAGCAGCAAAACATGTCCATCATAATCATCCCAAACCTAAACTGACGTATTTAAATCACTTGTTTAGTCTGACCAACAGCCCCAAAACCAAAGATAATTGGTTTAATATCAGATATTCAGACAGAAACCGGTGAATTTCTGGCTCTACTTCACAGATTCAGTGATCAATAAAACAGCTGCAAATTAATTTCCTCAAATCCACTAATCGATTATTTGGCTGAAACGACTTCAGCAGCATAAAAGTCCCAGGTGTTTGTCTGGATGCTCACTACTTCCAACAAAACACACATTGGTACAACACATCTATTTAATCTACACAGTTCAACAGTGATTAACCAATAAGCCTCGTTGACTGACTGCCTGTCAGGGGAGCTCATAAATTACAGTTACATGTAGTGTCTGTGAGTGAAAGACCACAGGGTTGAGAGCAGTTTGTAGTGTTGTGGAATAAAAATAAAGGTAATATTTGCACTCTTGTGTTGTTATTTCCTATTTATCCTCCTTCATACAGCATTTGGTGGAACCTCTGAATGAGTCATATCAACAGATCCATGGTCTGTAACAATGCAGGTAATCTGAGTTTGGTGCTCTCCCTCAGTCAATGTTTTCAACCGCCTGTTACTACTTTAAGCCTGTTTTTTACATCTTCGAAAGCAATAAAAGCTCCGTAATGCAAACTTAGAGAAGAAATACTAAGGCTGGATATGTGCACAGTGACCCTATAACCTATGAGATTCCCTCTCTTCGCAGAACCCATCATCAATACACCAATCACAGCTCGGCTTTCTTACTTAGATTTAACACCCTGATAGCAGACCTGACCATACCTGTGCATTTAAACTGCAGGAGAATGAAAGAAAATAGATGGCAGAAGGTTTCATCATCCCCTAATCCGGTTAATTTCCTGGTAATGGGACAGAAGTGCTAAACCAGACAATGACTGATGTGGCCGGAGCTGAAATGACAGTGGCTGAAAGAGTAAAAGGGGGGGGGGGGCTCTAGAAGAGTAATAAAATTTGGGAGGAGACATGAGGGAAAACCATCCAATCTTAAAGTCCTTATTAATCACTCTTCATGAGTCTCTCTGAAATGAAAAGGTCTGATGAGCTGCCAGAGGTCAAGCTCTTGACCACAACTTACAAAAACATACAGTCCTGACCAAACTGGTAATACTCGTAACAGACGAAGGCACGTTATGCCACCTACACAGAAATACTACAGAGACATTTTAGCTAAGTCCCAGTCAAACACCAGAACCTCCACAATGCTAACTGGCTGCAAACAATGCCAACTACTTACTCGAGCTTTATGCAACAACAGCTTGTGGGAAAATATGGCAAAAGGCAGCGCTGGCGGAAACATTCTGGAGCTTCCTTTGTCTTGATAATTGGCTCTGCCACCATAATGGGCCAGTCTGTTTGTAGAGCAGCTCCGCATCAGGAGCGTGTTGTTTGTTTTAAAGTCATATGGCCAGGATGCCTTTCAGAGAGTGTAACTTGATCACTTGGCACAGTTTCAAAATCCGTCGCGTGTGCCTTTGTTAGACCCGTTAGCTGGGAGTTAAATAAAAGTGGAGAATTCAGCAGTTATGTCTGGTTTCATTCCTGCAGAAAGAGCAAATTCTGCGACTACTGATCGCAACAAAGCGATGTGTCTGAGCCTCCTGTTAGGAGGAGACACGCTGGAACCTGCTGCAAATAATGTCCCATCTGTACCACTGCAACGCTGTCCATGTCTCACCGTTAACAACTTACAGACGGGCTGTCATTACGGGTCGAGTTCTGGATGACGGACAGGTGAATTTAACAAGCTGCTGTGTATAGTGACATTATAAAGTAATTAAGGAGAGTGTGTGTGTGAAAATGTGTCTTTCTTTTTTGCCTCGCTACACAACAAACACACAAAACAACTCGGGCTGACCAATAAATCGTATTATTATCTTCTTTTGATGTGAACACGCATGACAAACAAAAGACTGGCTGAAACACTACGAATAAGAAAAATCGTTTTATTTACAGGGACTTCATGGTGCATTCAAGCGCACCTCGTAAACTCAGACACCAAAAACTGAATGGCCACATTGACTTACATCTGTCTTTACTTTCTTGTTCTTTAACTACAGTTTTTTTAATAGCTAGATGCTAAAATCACCTTTTTTTATATTTTGACCTGTTGTTCACCTTATCCAGTATCTGGTGAGCATATTAATAATAACACACCAAAATCCCCTGAAGAACAATAAAATTACTAGCATGCTAAATTCGATTTGGGGATTCCTTGTGCATAAAAAGCGGCTGAAGCAGCCGATCTAAAGACGCATAATTTATCAACTGTGTTACATGAGTACAATTAATTGGAAAGAATTGAAATATCTGCAGCAAACCGATAACAAGGCTCGGCTGGTGGACGCATACTTAATACACATTTTAATCATCAAATTTTAATGTAAACTTAAAAGAATGAATATAAAAAGTACAATTAAAATGTCAGACTGATTGCCCTGCAAGAAAAAAAATCAGTCTTTTTTCATTAAAAAGGCGCAAAAACGGCTCTATTTTGGGTTCAAATAATGAGAGAACTAAAGGCTCTGCGTGCGGTGTTGCTCCTTCACTGCATGCCTTTCCTTAAGTGGTATTTTGATAAAATTAGGACATCAGAAAATTTCCTGAGGCTCTTGGCAAGCTTGGTGAACCATTCCCAAGTGCATCTGACAATCTGTATATTGAGCCAGTGAGTTATTTTTTGAGGCGGGCGTGTATTTGTACAAACTGCACTTCAATATCAAAACGATGATGATATCCTGTGACACACAAATGTTTGTCAAGTGCACTGCAGACTCTCTGAGGTGTTGCAGGTAAAAACACCACTTCTCTGTGTACGGTAGGTGTGTGTCTGTGTGCGTGTGCCTGTCAGTGTGTTTCTGTGTGAACAAAGCCTCACATCTTTCTATCTCTCCCCATTCACACACATCAATCCTGGTTCCCTTTTACCATGCTGGCAAAAAAAGTGTCATATCATATTCATGAATGTGCGTGGATAAGTACGCTTGCATGACTATAAAACTGGCTCATTCAGAGAAGATCCAGACGCTCGCACTTACCCAAAGTGGGGGCATTTCATTTTTAAATAATCTCACAGACAGAAAATAGCCTTTCCACCAGAATATGTACATTTTTTTGCCCTTAAAATATAAAAATAATTGGAGGAAGAACCCAAGTTGTCACTAATAAGTCACGTCTAACTGTCCCAAAGGAGACGGCGCAGCAGCCTGGTGGACGTGACCCCTGCAGACCACCGAGGGAGGCATGAGGGAGTGAGGCTGACGGATTGTGGCACCCGTGACAAAGTGCAGTGTGAAGTGTAAATCTGTGTTTGTTGTCTTTATGATTGGTGACAGTGCGGCTGTTTGTCAGCGGCTGCCATTACTGGGCCTCTCCACTCAGGCTGTGAGGGCCGCCGCAGCCGGCAGCAGCAGCTCCTCTCAAAGTTAATATTCATCTGCATTCACCGGGATAGACCGGCCGCGGGGAAACACAAGGGCTGTGTGTGTGTGTGTGTGTGTGTGTGTGTGTGTGTGTGTGTGTGTGTGTGTGTGTGTCATGCCTGACTCCATGTTTGCCTTTCTTGATGCATATGTATCTGAGGGAGTGTGTGTGTTTGTGCCAAGAGTGAGAAACACAGTAACTGAAAAACCAGGGTTTCCTTTGATGTGTGGGTGAAATTAACGCTCGCTGAGGATTTGTTACCGCCTCAAAACTGGCAACGATCAAGATGTCGCTGGGCTCCACGAGATAAAAGTACATCATAAACACACCGTGTGTTTTACCCCCGGTAGTAAGCTGGTGATGCTCCCCAGTTTAAATTTGTGCACAACTGTTGATAAGATCGATCTCCACACAGAGGTGTGGAGGTCCACACGCTAAATACAGTCCGGATTTGTTTTCTTAGCAGGAGACCCGAAATAAACAAGCGTTAAAGCTAATTGAGGCTAATTTTGTCAGCAAACACACCTTTTCAAAGCTGAGACAACCCGTCATAACAGCAGCGAATTGGTGTAATTACTGCTTCCCGTCTGCAGAACGTCGTCGACGGTCAGATTGACACGGTCGTTCTGTAATTACGCTACATTACAGAAACCACCTTCTACAACAGCTGGCGTGAGCTGGTCCAGAAATGACCTCTGTCATTAACAAAACTTACTGGCCCTCACTTCTCTGTTGGCAGAAAAGCACACAAAGAAACCCGTCCTGGTTGGCACTCCTCAGCTTTCTCAATCCCAACATGGTATCAGAACTGGCAACCCTCAGTTGTTCCCGGCGGCATCATTACAGACTCGCTCAAAGAAAAGGCCACGCTTTCTTTTTTGCCTCCTCTCTTCCTCAATTTTTTCTTTCTAAAAAAATAAAAAAAATCCCTGCACCCCCTCCCCTTCTCTCTTTCTTTTATTTATCACATTTTCTGCCCCGCAGAGACCTTTCAGAGAGGCAGAGAATCCCATCAGCCTGTAACACGGCGTGGCCGGTGGCCACACAGGAAGCTTTTGATTCCTGCTGGAGCTCGAGCTTTGGAAAACTGTCAAACTCAGCGGACACAATGTTTGTGTTAAAGCACAATAGCTCTGCCTCAAATCGATCCAGCACGCAATTAGACCGCTGCTGAAAACTTCATTATGTTGATGTGGTGGTTGTCTGTGAGTTGAGCTGAGACTTTAAAGTAGTTACAGCTTAAAATGCTAACAATTAAAACAAAAAATGTCCAGCTAGAAGCGGAATGAGATTCTTACCGAGTTCAGGTCCAGGCTGGTCTTCACCCATTCCTTGGCGTCGTTATATTCTTCCATCATTCCCATAATATATAGTGTGTCCAGCGAGTCTATGATGGAGGCTCCTCTCAGGCCACCTGTAAAATGCATGAGAGGACTGAGTCAGTGCCTGTTCAAAGAGAGACGAGCCGCTCAGGAGAAGTGTTTTAACCTCCATGAATGGGACTTTATTTTAACTCCCCTAGTAATTAATGGTTTAGGAGACTAATTGCCAGAAAATGAGGACATTTAAAGTGTTAGTTCATGAATCTGTCAACGTTTATACCTCCTCCTCACATCCATCTGGTGTAAATATCACAGACATGCACATGTGGCCGTCACCTGATAAATTCACATCATGTGGGCAGATGTGATTTTCAGATAAGTTCAATGTCCGTGAAATGACGGGAAACCACACGTTGAAACGTGTATGACCTGAAACGGGTGTTCGCATGTAGTCTTAAATGTGAAACTGATGTTCTCACGTATGATATCTTTCCATCTGCCTGCATGACGTGAATTTATCAGGTGACGTGTCTGCGGACCACATGCGTCTACTGAAATGGTTTTTCCACATGTGACGTACACGTTTCAAACCTGTATTATAGATAAAGTTTTTAGTTTTTTATCGTAGATTTGTGCTTCTACCATGGGTTTATTGTTGGTGTACAGCTGAGAGACTGCACAGGGGCTTTTATTTTGAAAACTTGTCGGGTTCTTTACACCAGCCGTGTGTCTGACTTCCTGTCTGGCTCAATCTGCTGAACAGAAGTCAGACGTTAAGTGCCAGGTGGAGCTTAGCGGTTAACAGGGTAAGTGTGAAAGGTGAAAGAAGCTAAAAAGGTCAACTCCTTACGAGGAATAGAGTTGATCACTTGTCAAACTGGAACAGACGACCAATGCTTGACAACGAATCAGGGAATTTCATCTGTTTCACCACCTACTTTTTCCGCTGAGGTCATTCACAGCACTTCTCTCTCTCCACATTTTCTCCCACCTGCTCGGTTTGAACATGACTTTAAGCTGTTTTGTGAAAGCTGCAAACTGATGAAGAGCTAACAGCATGATGTATTTCTTTTAACAGAGCATCACAGTGATGCAGTATTTCAGTCATTAATCCCTCAGGCAGGCAAAGAACTCAGGTGGCGTTTCCTTTGTAGAAAACGTCCAGATTTGCATTTACGTCAAATGTGATATATGAGCTGAAATATGTAAGAGAAACTTTTCTGAAGACTTAAAAAGGAAAGAAAGTAACGAGTACACTACATAGCTGACAATCCATTAGCTACTTGACTGTTACATAGTTCTTCGAAGGTAGATAAGCTCTCAGATTTAACCCCAAACCTTTAATGTTCTGATTAGCAACAGTAACTTGACAGCGTCTGTGATAAAAAGTAAAACATTAAAGCCCCTCACATGCTGAGCTTCTGTAATTGCTGCAGCGATGCTGAACGATGATACTAAAACAGCGTCGTGTGGTCCAGATAAAAAGCATCTTCTCTGCCAGATTAAAAGCGTCAGCTACAAAGCATCAGTCACTGTACTGTAAGATGAAAGTCAAGTCATTTAGGAATGAGCCACCGGAGGGGAAAAAAGAGGACTGATCCATTTGATTATAGCAAACATTTAACAGCTGCTCCTGGATTACACTCAGTCTGTGCGCTGCCTTCGTTAACTCAGTGTGTAAAATCTGAGTGTCTGTCTTTATGAATCTCATTTAAAGCTATTCATTTCTTTTCACAAACTAAATGAGAAATGCTAAGGGGTGTTCATTCCATTCTGGTGGCCTTTTGAGAAATTGCACGGCCTGTTTTCACTCCCACATGACCAAATATTATGTAAATGAAACAGAGACAACTCGGCACAAAGGAAAAATAAACATTATCCTTAATGAATTATTGTAACAGAGTTGAAGGGCAAATAGCGGTTTGGAAGTGTAATAACAAGAAACTGTGACTAAATAGAGAGTGAATCAAACTGCTCGGGGGCTCATATTGTACATTACCAGAAAAAAATGCAATAGTGTGGAAGCTGACCCGGTTCACCGAGAAGTGATGAAAAATCTTTATATTTATCCCTGAGAACAACCGAGCTTACAGTAGATGGCTGGATTGATCTGATGCAACCGCACAGCAACCTGGCTCATCAAAGTCTTTGGCTTTTATCAGGAGTGACTGTTAAAGCTCACCAAATATGCAAATGCTAACCGAACCTTTGGGCGACAAAACACAAGCTCCCCTTTCAGTGTCTTCACTGAGGCTGCTGTTTTTAGCACAAAAAAAAAACATGCAGGGCTGCAATAGTTTTTAGTTTAATCAGTTAATTGTTTGGTCTATGAAACGCTGGAAAAAAGTGGAAAATGCCAAACTTGATTTCAGCCTGAAGCCGAGCACTCACTTCGAAAAAACGTTTTTGTTTAATGAATGCCTTAAAAAATCAATTACTCTGTCTTTGATTACACTGGCAGCTAAACTTGATTTGATTCTAGGAAGTGTTGATGGGCTTGTTTCAGTTTGCATGAACAACATGATATTTATTCAGAATCCACTGTATCCAAAGCTGTAAAGTACTTGTAGTTGCTTATAAATTATTACCATTAGAGCAAAAAAACACACACAAAAAAGAGCACTACTTACACTTCACCTCATTTTCACAGCTTTATGGATTAGCTGATGAGGTCAGCCGGGATGCCAAAGTGCACGTGGAACAGGGATCAATGACTTACCCTGACTGAATGACGGGTGCCATATGCTTTGGTAAATCCAGCACTATTAAAAGCATCAGAGGCGGAGGAACACTGAAGCTTTCTACACCTTGCACATCCCTCGTAAAGCCACGTTACATTCTTGGAAAGTCATTTGTTCTCATTAGCTTTTTCTCATTTTGGTACAGTACCACACAGCAGGCTTTCAGCCCTGACAAAGCTGCCGTGCCGTGGCTTTCCACGGCAATTCAGCTCAAATCTACCACACAGCGTCTCCCTTTGAAGGCTCATCTGCTGGGCTTTGCCTGCTGGAAGTTCACCTCATATTGTCAGCGAGAGGGCAGTGCTAGCCTGGAGCGAGACACATGTAGTCTACATAACTCTAGAGGACCATCTGCTGAGGTTGTTAGCCATGTCCTAGTGTGTAGAGTATGCACCATATGCAGTGTCAGATGTATGTTGGTGTATCGTAGCAGAAAGGCTTCCTGCCTCTACAGAGGAAGGAAATCCAGCACACTTTCAGATGTAACTCAAACTTTGACTCTATTATTGTGGGAAAGGAGCATTTCCAGTTTGCTTACAAAGCAGCCTTATCTCTATTTGATGACAAATTGTGACGGTGACAACTGAGACGAGTGGTGTAGTCAGATATCTAATGCACTCTGGTTATCCAACCCAGAGGTAGCTCTCTGCGGCTGCAGGCACAGGAGCAGAGCGTGGAAAATTCCTATTGAAAACAGCGCTGAGGCTAAGATGATTGATTGACTCTAAGGATTGATGGAGCAGATCAATCCATCATGGTGTACTCCTTCAGCTTCCCTGGTCTAAGAGCCTATTTATTTCTGTAGCCCTTCGCTTTAAATGGAAGGAGCCCTGAGGGATCCTCTGAAGACAGGGGCAATAGGTTTGTTCTACTGTGTATTTATAAAGACGGATACACATGCACACGCTGACATGCTTTCTTTCTCAATGTACCTTCTTATGCACACTAATGCCTTTAGTGTAACATTTAATGCAAAGTAAGTACACAAAACAACACAACCTCTATCTACAGACTGGAGATGAGTCAGATAATGACTTTACCAATAAGATTATTGCCAGAATGATGCATCGCACTCAGTACAGTTATGGATTTGATAAATGTCGGCTCACAGCCTATAAAAGCTGTGACAGATAAGGGAAATAAAAACAAAGTATCAGACTCAAATACTGTACTGGGAGCATCAGGCTATAAATAATGACAGACCATCCACAGAACAAAGCTGGAGCACCACCTGGGCAGCTGTGTATTGGGTCCCAGTTTGACTGCACGTCAATTGGTTTCGGTATCAGCGGCAAAATTGTTAGGGAATTAGTTACGTCAACTAAAGTGAGTCCTGCGTTATTAGCTAATTTTGTGGCTACGCCTCGCAGAGGGACTGTGTATAAACTAGCTTTAAGAGTTTTATCATCTTAGTTCACTGTATATTGTGTTCACATAATGCATATTCCTAGTTAAGCTGTATTTACTAGTTAAGAACTTGAAGGCAGCAGAGTACATACACATTGCACTGAGGGCAGAAGGCAGGAATGAGTGCCAGGTTCCCCTAACAATGCTAATTATATTATATATATAACAAAGCAAATATATTTTTGCTGCAAAAGCATGTATGAATACACCGACATGTCCCTTATGAACATGTAAACATGTGCGTTGAGAAGCGTGCACAAAAATGAGTGATATGTGTGTGTCTGTGTGTGTTTCTGTGTGTGTGTGTGTGTGTGTGTGTGTGTGTGTGTGTGTGTGTGTGTGTGTGTGTGTGTGTGTGTGTAGGCACGCAGAGTACAAGGAAAGCCATTAGTGAGACATTGGCCAGTGGATGTTCATTTATCATGGCTGTCACAGGCCAGTCAGTGTCGGTCAGGGGGGTTACATTAGACGGCCAGAGTCCACATGATCAATCACTCGCTGGTGCCCATTTGTGTGTTGTGATATTACTGTCCTCTCTCTTTCTCTAAATGTGCATGCATATATGCGCACAATGCTGATATACATACGTATCAGGATAAATCTCTTTTATTTCCTCCCTTGGGGGACAATTCAGAGGGAACCTTTCTGCATTCCACTCACTTAACCAGCATAGTGTACGATGCACATGCAAAACAAATGCAGATATTCCTGAAATGCCATCCGATGTTCAATGTAAATTTCATTGACTAAGGACATTAAAAGTGCAATATACTTAACCAGATAAGAATAATTAGATTTCAGAGACAGATTGCTTTAATACACCCATGGGAAAACAGAGCGAAAAGCAGAGCGATACATTTCTCATTTTTGCTTGAGACTCAAGGCACAAACAGCAGAAGGAATAAAATATTAAAGACGTGGTCAGTAAGTCACACAGTTAACTTCATCAAAGTGAATCTAATTGATGCAGACGCTGGATTCACATTAATAACACCGCCCTGTTACCAATGGTTGCCAGTATCCAATTATCAATCACCAGGGCAATGAGCATCTTGTTAGCGCTAATGCTACCTGGCACTAGAGAGACAGGGTTAGCGAGCCAGTGTGTCTGTGTGATGTTAATGATATCTAGCTGCTTCCTATTCAAGGCACACCCTTAGCACCGCAGCTAGAGTGCACTAAGGAGATGACTCTGCAGGTGAGCGGACTTTTGATGGAGAGTGCCAACAGAGCAGCGTCGAAGAAGAAGAAGAAAAGGAGTTCAGAGCCAGTGGGATTATGTGGATTTTGGGCAGAGCACGAAAAAGGTAGGGAGAAATTAAGAATGAGAAATGTCATGTTGCTCAGTCAAGACGGATTTTTCTGAAAAGGCTTCTAATGGCGTGTTTTAGTCGCCTTGAGGAGGGGATGTAAGATAAGTGAGGGAATATCAAGAATAGGTGAGGAGCGGGGATCAACTGGATGTACTAGAACTAATGTATGTTCACATGTTGGTTTCTTATAACCACGTTAACGAACCATGTAACCACGACGTCCCTGAACCGTCTTCTTCATTCTAGCTAAAGCCAAGACCGTTAACTGAATCCATTGGCGCGCAAACCTAATGCAACCCCAGCATGTCAAACAATGTTGTTTAACTTGGAGGACTGAAAGATGAAGGTCGCTTGCTTGAATGTGGAAGTCATTAAAGAAAAAAAAAAATCCAATCCATTACTTCTTGCACTGTAATCACATGAGTGACCTATTGTGGTCCACTGTCAACATGTGGCTAAGAATAGAAACATGAGGATTTAATGGACATAAATTAAATTAACACACGGTTTTATGGATCAGGGCTTGTAGATTTTGGTTTCTGATTTTCCAAAATTTGCACTTTATTGTTGGTGTAGCTGCTAACAACACCAAGGTGAAAAGGCCTTTATTTTAAAAGCACTTCAACGACAACATCTTCAATATGTATCAAGTTCTTCATGATCTCCTGAACATATCTGACAAAAACAAGGAAAAGTAAAACCCTTTAGATGCATTGCATACAATTTTATTGTGCGGGTTTAGGAGTGAACTGCCACCGAAGTCACAGCGGATTGTTTACTTTGGTTTCAAGCCAGATTTGTCTAAATACATTTTCAGCTGCCTGTGTTTGCAGTCATCGCAACAAACCCCAAAGTATTTCTGACTGCAAGGCCCAAAGAGCTTGGGCAACCATCCAAAGATAAGCCAGCAGAAACTGACAGTGCCACTATCGGAGGGAACTCGCACTAAGACCTTCAACTGCAGCTGCAAATATAAGATTCTTACTTCCAGATCCTATCCGATCCTTGCTACAAGCTGTAAGTGGGGGAAGCTAATCCCACTGATTATCAATGTAAAGACTGCTCTACCAGTTACTTCACAGAGCAAGGGTTCATACATGGGGCTCATTAGCTGTGTTCAATTGAATCCTCGCTTTCACTCAACACTACACAATTTGTTCTCTTTACACAGGACAAATTGATCTCACCACGTATTTTGCATTCTCCAATCAAGCTTTGGGAAGATCTAGTCTGGAGTAATACTGCAGAGTAAGCAAGAGAGCCTGGAAGAGCAGGTGACAGCCGCAGAGACACAGCTGTTTGGAGAGCTCTGTTTACTGAGAGGCACTGCTTGAATCATAAGGCGAAGGAGTGCCGACCCCGCTTCAAGGAATATGCAAAGCTGTGCTGTGTGTGACACATTGATGAAGCAGCGGAAGACGAAGAAGGGACAGCTCAGAAAACAGCCCATGTCTCAGTGAAGTGACAAAAAAACATATGAGGTACAAGCTGCTGGACCACCGGCTTGTAACCTGCTATGAGCTCATACTGTATGAGGGTCTGTTAGTGAGGAATTAAATTAAAGTTCTCAGACATTAAATCTCTGCGAACTGCTGACTTTGATTTAAAAAAGAACATTTTGTCCATAGATCCAGTTCTGTGTGTATTACAAATGAAGCAGACTCCTTGTTCTGTGCATACATCTGTACAACCGTCTTGCTGCCATTGCTACCATGACTGTGCATATAAATCCCACCGCTGCACTCTCTGCCCCCTAAGTAAAGGACCACAGTGACAAAATTAGAGGCAACCAGTCCTGACTGCATCCCATCTCACCCCACCCCATCCCCGTCTGTCTCTCCATTTTCACCATTATGGTAATCACACAATCAAACTGCCCCGCAAAAAGACTTGCATCTAATGGTGCTTTAGGCATTCCAGTGTGATAGCACTTGCTTGGCAAGACAGAGGAAGGAACAGAGAATTGATAGATCAAGGCACATTAGAGCCGGAGTCAAAATAAATTTGTTCCATTATGAGGCCTGCAGAGGAGGAGGCGACGGAGCCAGAGGCTTCTGCTATGGATAGCAGGAATCCTTTATTTTAGAGCAGATCACTGTTTAGTCTCGTCATGTTGCAGCCGGCGGCTGATGAATACTTGTCAGAGGGAGATGGTATCAATCTCTCATTGATTTCTGGGGTACTGTCATTTATTTTGATGCAGCAAGTTTCTTTCTTCTTCTACTTTTGTCAGGCAAGCCTTCAATGTTGTATATAAATTCAATTGGCAAAGCGTTCTGGCCTCAGTATTTGTGGCTTAGTGTTCATTAATGTGTCAGCATCGTTGGCTCTGCAATGTTTCGACGCATTTTGTTAAAAGTGAAAGTAAATCAGCCCAAGATGAAGTCAACAGTATCTGCAAGGCATTTTGATTTTGATTCTTTCACGTGCGACTCATGCAGCAAAGCTCAGTTAAGGTGGCAGAGTTTAAAAGGCCACCACGCACATTCGGTGTTAATTTTATAGTATGGCAGTAGGTTTGAATGTGAAATGATTGGCTTGTACAAGGGCTTTCAACTATCAGAGTGTCACAGACTAAAGAGCCAATCAGCACACCTTCGAACACATTAATCTAATCAAACGAATACAAAATGCACACTGTCCAGACATGATCATTGAGGCTCCAGACTTGGAGCGGTACACACGTCAATCTAATTGCAGCAATCTAATTTGCCACTCCGGGAGAGCGTAGCGTGTCAGTGCAGCAGCCCTGTCTGATATGACAGCCTCTCAGATGAGATTACACACCGCACACAGTGTCAGTGTTATCGAACCCCTCGCCTCCTCCCTCTCCCAGATGCCTTCCTTGCATTGATCAACAGACACAGAGCACAGTAGGAGAGGGGGGATCATACATCTGATGCTCTGTCAACTCGCAAAACCTGATTGGAGATGACAGCTAAAGCTACGGGCTCTGATTAGGCAGCTGATGAAGACACTCAGAGCCACAGAGCTGCGGCATCATTTCAGCTCGTCTTAAGGTCACCCAACTTAAATCCAGAAAGTAAACAAATGAAAAAAGATACCGCCAGTAATTAATAAAACCTCCTCTTGCAGGAAGGGTCAGGAGGGTGAAGAATGCATTAATTTTTCAGTCTGAGGTTTCAGGTGTAACCTTGACAGAAATCCACTTTGCAAGCTTAATCCCCGATTTCTTGTACAGATAAAACGAGGCAGTGCTTCCCATCCTGTCCACCAGACTTTATCTCATCTGAGTGGAGCTTTCTAGCTCACTAGTTAGGCCCAGAAATATTCACAGCCCAACCAATTTAGGAAAGCTGTAATAACCTGTTGACAAAGAGCAACTGTCCGCCAGAGAAATTAAACGGGCCATCTAAAAAGAGCAGCCGCTTCGCATTATTTGTGCAGCCCTGCAGGCATTCAAAGGTAGTTTATGTCTGTATGCATGTGCTCTTGTGTGCACGTCTTAAAGGACAGGTCTGGAGGATAGCACAACTCTATCAAGTTTCTAACAGCCAGTAAAGATATAATTGTAGCCTCTGGCATTTTGTGGTTAAATGGAACTGCAAGATTATTAAAAAAAGGAGATTTTAATTAAGGAAAAGACATGAACTCTTTCACTTTTCTAATTTGTAGAGGGCCCACTTTGAGACCACTTGTCTCTACAATGAAAGGTACTGCTGCTTGCTCACCTGCAATTTCACACTCAATTACAGCAGGAATGCAAACTTCTAACAATGTTTCCTGGAGGAATTTCAGTTAGGCAACTTGAAACACTCAACATTACTCAATATCAATTTCTATGTCGCTGCTTCACCCGTTCCTCTGTTTATTTCACTGTCACCTTCTTCTGTTTGCAGGATGCCAGAGGCTGCAAGCACCACTCACAACCCCCCTCACCACCTCTGAAGTGCTGCCCATGACGTCGAGCTCACTGTGAAAGTTGTTCTAAACCCTCGCGGCAGGATACACCAAAAGAAGGAATCCATTTCATGCAATTTTATTTATTCATTTTGCCGCCACCTTGCGCCTTGCCTCCGCTCGCCACTCTGAGTCGAGTCACCACAGAGAACCTGAGCCCCACCTTGCAGTGATTTGCTATAGATATGTAGCAATGAGACAGAAGAAAAGCATTTTCTGCAGACTGAATGCAGAGAAAGAGGGAGGGTCGAAGTTCGAGTGCAGGGGCTTGAGAGACACTACAGGCCGCAGAGGTCAACCTGCGTAACTGTTAAGTCTTTGCTACGCTCCCAGTGCCAGTTCTAACACTTCAAGGTATGATGCTCACCGCGGGAACAAAAAGATTCCTGCTCTGCGGGTTGCCAATGTGTGAAGCACCGAGACAACAGCAACTCACAGCTGCAGAAATCCAGACAGAAAATATTCTGAAATGTAAACACGACTGTCGGTTTTCATGGAACACAAAAAGCAACATCAGAGGAGCTGCTGGTGAATGATGAATGAGCGCGAGACAAAGACTAAATGTTCCTTTACGCCAGGGGGTCTGAGGGGAATTTAAACTGGGGATTGTCAATGAGAAGACTGAAAATCTGACAAGTCAAGCCGGACAGTTTCAAAGATGATGGATGAAAAGATGGCAGGATGTCATAGCGCTTAGAGGAGGAGCTACTGTGAGAGTCTGTTTGCCAAGTAGTGAAATATTCAGGCTGAGGGGTAGAAACTGCAATGAGGCAAAGCTAAAAAAAAAAAAAAGTACGGTGTATTAATAGTCCTTAAAATAACTGAATGAAGCCACAAGATTAAGAGCTTGGCAGGAAACGCTTGTGATTAAAACCGCCAAACACTGATTACTACACACCAAGCGGCATGTCTCAGGTTGAGACGTCATCGTCAGAGTGACTCCGGCAATACGTCACTGCAGACTGATCAGTGATGACAGATTACGTAAACACACAGTTTAAGGAGTCCAAACGGTACCAAACACCGAGAGCAAACAGCATGACGGAGTTTGGGGCTTTATCCAAACACAGCAGATTTGACCTTTGCCCTTGTATCCATCAGCCAGCGATTGAATGGTTACAGTAGAATAGAGTACAATCCCTTATAATCCTCCTGCTTCATCGTACATTTTGCAACCAGTTTTTCATCATCTTGGCTATAATCCCGGCGCAGAGGCTTGATGATGTGCTCATGCCTACTGAGGGGAACTTGCTCTAATCCAAGCAGAAATTTGGTGGTAATGATGACGAACGACGGCTTCACTTTCAAGTCCTGTCATCCTGTATTCTGCTATAAAATGGGTTTCTTCACCAGGTCGTGATACTTTGGATTTAGAGGATGAAGAGCGCATCATGCCAATACCTCCAAGACATAAAAATCAGCGAGGAAAAGGCCCACAGCAGAGGTAGAAAGAAACACTGAACCTTAACTTGTTATCTAAACTGTGTCTTTCTCTGAGCCTTTAATTTCGCCTGGCTTTGCATTCTGCAGCAGCAATTTATCCTCGTGAAACCCCTCATGATCCCAACACAACCATGCTTTTATAACCCTGTCGCCAGCTCAGCCTCCTAGCTCTCTGTGCGAGTGAAGCACTGAGCCCGGTTTGGGCGTGCTGTGATCTCCAGGCAGTTGTCGCTGCTTCACCGCCAGCAGATGCGTAGCGGCGCAGCCAGGACCATCATTACATGCAGCAGGACGAAACCTGCTCTGACAGCAGGTTCGCCCCCAGAGTGCATTATCAGAGGCTCGCTGTCAAGTTACTCATCTGCCTGCAGCTTAAATGCTCCAGCATGCACCAACAGTCCAGGTGAAATATCTCCTCCCTTCTTCTGATCTCCAAGTATGACTCAGTGAACTTAGCTAACTAATTATCAGCAGAGGTGGACGGTCAGCGTTCACAGTCCATAGACATGTGCCTCGAAATCATTATTTCTGGTGTTCATTAGTGCTGCAGTGTATTAGTTTCCAGCAGTACTTTAACTTCTTGGCATGCAAACTCAAGTGAGGAGCAGCAGAGACAGAAAGTTCTCCTGAAAGTGTAACAGAATTAAAAATGTAGTTTTGCCGTGTACTCTAATGAGACCGTATAGCGTCTATGGTTTTGACAGTCTGGTCAATTTCCATTCGCCACAACTTCACTCGTGAAAGAAAGAGACCCCCCTCCCTCCCTCCTTTATATAAAGCCACAGCACTGAGTGTGCGGTCAATGACTCAGCATGTGTGGAACTATCAGTGGGAAAAATCTTGAATGCTCAATCAAGTACGGCCTAAACATTATCTGAAGCTCTCCAGCCAGCACTGCATCATGGAGGTTGACAGCACGCCTCCTACTGCAGCGACGCAGCTGTCACTCAACCGGTGCCGTGGGAAATGCCCACCCAGGGGGCCGCAGCTTAGAAGCAATGTCCAAATGCAATTTTATCCTCTTGAATAATTGAAAACTGTGCACAATATCTGCAGCATCGTTACAGTTTACATTTCCTCCCACGGTAAGTGAGAAGAAATCTCCGGGATCTGAAATTCCCTGAAAGGAGATGCTGTAAAACGGCTGTGGTTATGACCATGGTGGTTATTTCAGATACTGCGTATTGCTATGCGTGTGGATGTTGGCAGACATGCAAAAAGAAACTGCAGAGCTTTTAACTACAGCTATAAATGTTTTATTGTTTTATATCTTTACTCAGACATGTTTTAATGACTAAATGCTTGTTGATGTTATGTCTTAAAAATGACATTGGTGTATTGTCATCAGATTTTTATTATTCTAAAGTTAAGATATCGGCAGCTATTTCAAAAAGGCACTATAGTGAAGCCACTGCGTTTCGTACTTCTCACTTATCTTAATGACACCATTATGTATAAATCATTTCCCATCCCACACTGGTGTATATTACCATGGTGATAAAAAATGTTTTAGGTCTCACAATTATGATGATATGTGACATGTCCAGCCAGCAGTTTCAGCCTGACGCCATATTGGTTCGAGAACAAATAGGCAGTGCTGAGTGGAGGGTTGGGATGTGCTCTCCGGAGAGAGGGAGGGACAAGATCCTGATTTGTCACCTGGCGCTGGTTGCTATGGAGACAGGTGATTTCTCCTGCATCATGATGGAGCCCGTGGGATATAGAAATGGATGGGGCAGAAATGGAAAGTGGGTGGCTGGTGACAACCCCTCACTCTGTGTGTGACTCTAATGTGACAGGCGGTGATAGGCGCCATTTGCGTAGCCCTTCGTTTAACCCTAATGACAAGGGAGGCTGCCACTCCCTCCCCTGTTCTCTTAACCTTCACAGTGACCCCCCTTCAAGACCAGGCACAAAGCCCATTGGGAGGCAATTGTGAACCTGCCTGCTCCACCTAATATGAGGGCAGAGAAAAGAGCAGGCAGTTGTTAGTGGAAGCAGTTACCAGTTGAATGCTTTTAATAAAAATTCGTAACAACACGAAAGAGGAGGAGTTTGCAAATGAAAAGAAGAGCTAAAAGTTGAGATTCACCCAGTCCTAACAGCAATATTATAGTGTGTTTTTATAATACATGCATACATGCATGTCTGAGTCCCTTATGAGTCCTTTCTAAGCAGCACTGTGTTTGCAAATGTGCCCACTCAGCAGAAATCTTCAGAGGCTCTGTCACTGCTTTGTTTGCTGTACAAGATTATAATAATAATGATGTATGACAATGAAAAATGGTGAAAATCCTTCACCACTTTCAGGGGCTCCATGGACCCTGAGGACCCCCAATTGTTCTATAAAACATTTATTTCGCCTTTCAATTGCACCTCCAGTCAGAGACGGCTAAATAATAAATACCCAAGGCTCCATCATTTGGGCCATTGATCCGAGCTAAATCAAGCTTTCAAACCATCTCCTCCTTCCTCCTCTGTTCTCTATCATGTAAGAGCACCTGGCAGCGCTTTACATCATCTGAAGAGCCCTTGGGATTTTCTAATAAACGCCACTGGTTTTAAATGGTCCCCAGACATGCCATGGTGCAAGGTTCAGCCTGTGTCGCCTGAAGTAGCTCATTTTGCACTCCAGGAAAACTCTCCGGTCACAAAACCTGTGACCTTATGCTCTTTAATTGCACCTCTTGGGATGAAAGGGAAACGGAAAAATGAGGGCTAAGTTTAGGGGGGGGGGGGGGAGTGAAAAAAGAAAGAATTATATAATCCTGAGATAAAGGCAGAAAAATTGGAAAATCATTTTTCCATGCGCAGAAAGAGGTCTTTACTCTTTCATTTGTTGTAGAGAGGCAGAGAGCCGGAGAGCAATTGTGAATAGCAGCATGTGGCCAATCCCCTTAACAGCCATAGGACATCCATTGTTGATGAAAAATCTCTGGAGTGAGGGAGGGGCAGCTGTGACACCTAATGTAACGCTCTCCCTCGTCCCCGGCATCTGTTGGACTGAGGTTTTGGTTTGGCATTTAATGTGCCGTGTGCTTCAGTTAGTGACCCACATAAGCAGGCACGGGGCTAATGACGTCGTTCACAGAGGCACGAACATCTCTTTAATCCTCCATTTAGGCTCTGGGACTGGTTGGCTTCTTACTTCATAGCGAGTGGAGAAAGGGATATGGTACATGAGAGCTCTAATAAGAAAGAATTAGTTAGTCTTGTGAGAAGAAGGAAGAAAGGGAAATCTGCAGAGGGCCTAATTAGTGTTTGATGCTTGAGAGCTCTTACTACACAACATCCAGTATTAGCATCTCATACTACATCTGCAATAGTAGAGGCAACACTGATTCCTAATTTTTCCATTCAAATTATCACAAAACGTGATTGACCAAACCTGCTGATGTATGAACCTACAGGCTGAAATGAGAAAGCAGTACAGTATGAACAGCTGGCACCAATGGTCTACTTGGATTTGTGATCTCGTTAGAGGACCGCTATCATGTCCGATACAGCTAGTAGACAGTTAGCTTAGCTTAGCACAAAGACTGGATACAGGGTAAACAGCCATAACGCTGTCTAAATGTAGCAAAATCCACCTATCAGCACATAAATCTCACCAATAAACACGTCATATCTCATTTAGTGTCAAAATGACAAGTTTTTGTGTTACAGGCTCATGTGACGAACCAGTTCTGGGCCAGATGAAGCAACTTCCTGTTTCCGTAAGTGGAGGCAGCAGCAGATATTAGCCCTGAAATAATCTGGCATGTGACCCCTATAAAACCAAACCTTGCTGTTTGGACACTTAGATTATTCTACAAAATTAAACAGATGCGGTACAACATTATAATTAGGGAGACACAGGAGTACTGGTAGGCAGATTTTATTTTTGGTCAGGGTCAGTTTACTGCAGCTGCTTCCCTGTTTGCTGAGCTAAGCTAACTGTGTAATTCCCAAAATGTCGGTCTACTCCTTTAAGTGATGTTTCTACAATCAGCTATCATGTTGTAGTTTGTGAAACTCTGCCAACATGGACCTGTGGGGATTTCTATCACAGACAGAACCCATAAAGGGACCTTAGTCACCTTTGTTGTTGCACCCTGAGTGCAGTGCAACAGCAATGAAGGGACTTGATGTTGGGGTCTGTGAGTGTTACTGTGGAGTTTTTATGCCACTCATTGTGAAAGCCTAATGCCTAACCCTCCACTTTACAGGAGGTTAGTACAGGAGAATCCCCCCCACATCTTTGTTTCAGCCAAAAAGGACTGGAAAATACGACTAAGGTTTCAAGCACACTAGATGGGTGGACAGAGCTGACCTGGGGGAACCATTCTGGAGCTTTTTCCCAGACTGGTAACAAAGGGAAAAGAAGAATAACGCATCCCGGAGACCATCCAAGAGCCTCAGACCCTCCTCCTTCACAACAAGCTCTACTGAACGGCCTTTCTTTTCAGATCAGAGAAAAACAGCCTTCGCTTTTAAACCACTGGTGATAAAAGATTAATAACATAAACACTCTGTCCAACCTGATTTGCTTCTAGTTACGCACAGCGGTGAATGGTGAGATTTACAAAGGGTGCACAAAGACGCTGTGAACACACAAGTCTTACAAAATTCATTAGGTGATCCTTCGGGTACAGCCTGGTTTAGTTGATGAAAAAGCTAAATATTTGATTAAATTAAAGACCCGACATCTGTGAAATTGTCTCACTATTGTAATAGTGAATCAGAACAAAGAGGAAGGGGTCACACTTCATTTAAGGTACACATATTCACCATTCACATATTCAGGTTTTTGAGGAATACTCTTAGTTAATGGTCGAGTACTGGTAGAATATTGTCACGCTGAAAAAGGCATTAATAAGTGCTTTATAATGACTAACAAAGCACCAATATGCTATTGATATGGTAACTGATTAGGTGGCACGGTGGTAACACTGTTGTCTAACAGCTAGAAGGTCCCGGGTTCAATTCCCGCCCGGGGTGCTGTGGGCGCTGGGGGCGTGTCCTCCACCATGTCTTCAGTGCCTGGTGCCTGGAGTTTGCATGTTCTCCCGTGTTCACCTGGGCTATCCTCCATTAAAATATACCCCCACTAAAAACATGCAAGAAGATCACCATCTGACCGAATGGTGACAAGAAGGAACTAAGTCCCTGGGCGCCGCTGTCGGCTGGCAGCCCACCGCGGAGGAAGGACTTCCAGGATGGGTTAAATGCAGAAGAAATAATTTCACCAAAGCATGGCATATGCATGTTGTGTTGTGTTGTGTGATTAATAAAGTGAATCTTAATCTTAATCTTAATATGCACGCTAATAAGCTACTACTCACTGGTGAATATGTGTACCTTCATATAAATAGTTACCAAAGAAGCATTTTTGATTGGCTTTGTTTATTGTTGTTTGGTGGACCTCCTCCTCTGATGGATTTACTCGAATTTAAATTCAAGGCTGAGGGCTCTGTCGGTCTTGCTCTGAGATAAGCTGGAAATATAGAACCATCACTACTGATACTTTTAGTTAATGCTCTCCAGTATAAAGTAGGGCACGAGAGCTCTGGGAGCCAAACATTGAAAATAATTCACTGCACTGAGGGTTTTGGCTTGCAAGTCTTGCACAGTGTCCCAAAATGACTTTGCATCACTTTCCCACACTCCTTTAAATCGGTTCATATCTACACATGGGGGTTAAGTCTTCCCCAATAGCCCGAAGTCTTAGAAAGCTCCTAATATCTTCACCTCTTCCTTTGCTCGGAGCTATCTGACTTTTCCTCCAAGGAGAGCCTTTTCTTCACCCGGCTACACCTCCCTGCCCATTCTCGGTCTCCATGTGAAATGATCCATGATGGCGAGAGCTCACCTGTCTTGATCTTGCTGACAGAAAAGTTTTTAGGAGATGAACAAAAGAAGAGAAGAGGGATCAAGCAGAAGCCACGGAGATGACAGAAACAAAAAGAGTAAAAAGTGGAGCATTTAGCAGCTAGACAGATATTCCCTCAGGAAGCTGGTGGAGACCAAAAACAGAGCTAGAAGAGACTGGATATTAGACTTGTATTCAACAGATGAACAGAAACACGACACCAAACATATAGTGAAATTACTCTGTGATTGCTGGATGAGTAGATGTTTGATGTGTAAAGCAAATGTTTGCCCACTTGTTTGCCAAATATCAACTTAAAGATGATGACAGCCTGTCACAGTCGCTCCTGTCTCTTTTTTTAGTTTTACAAATTCTTTTGCTCCATTCTTTATTATTTTACCTGCAATTTTATGACCGTCATTTTGAATCTCTGCCCTCTCCAAACATGTTGGCCGAGAGACTTCTGGTTTGTTTTTTCACTCTGGAATTACTACTCTCACTGGGACACAGTACCGATGTGCAGCCCATTGTTTACTCCAGAGATCAGCTGATCGCGCTGAGGCCGGCCGGCTAGTCGGCCAGAACATCAGAGATCCCCGCTGAAAACACACAGAGGATGCAGGGGAGGACAGAAACAGCGGCGGAAACGAGATATAAACCGTGTCTCCCCTCTCTCATCATGGGCAACATGAGGTCGCTGGGAAATTAGGAGGACGAGATAGCAGCACTCGCCAGGAGTCAGAGGGAGTACCGGGAGTGCAGTCTGATGTGTTTTTCGGAGACATGGTTGCATCAGGACATACCTGACAACAACGTCTCCATCAGTGGCTTTCAGACTGTCCAGGCCGACCGGGATTGCACCCAGAGCGGTAAGCGTAAAGGAGGGGGGCTCGCCGTTCTAGTCAACAACCGATGGTGTAATCCTGGTCACATTACCATCAAGGAACGTATTTGTTGCCCGGACATTGAACTGTTGGCATCCCCCCCTCTGCCAACCCGACGTCGGCATGTGACGTCATTCACTCCGTCGTGGCCCGTCTGCAAACTTTTTTTTTTTTTTAAACAATTTCCCCTCGGGGATCAATAAAGGAATCCTGAATCCTGAATCCCGAATGCTGCATTGATAAGGTTTTTTTTTCGCTGTCCCAAGCGGCCCAAAAACTCCAGTTATTACAGGTTGAAGTTAAAACCTGCCATTTAGTGGAAAATGTATCCTGAAATCTCTCGCTGCACATTGACCTCTAAAAGTCGCAGTGATTCAACAAAAACCATTCCAGTTTTAATACCTGTAAGCACCTCCTGCTCAGAGATTTATTATTACTGAAAGTCAATAGCAGCACGCAAGACATCCTGCAGATCATCCAATTGACCTTCTTCAGTGATTTATGTCAGTCACGGTGGAAACTGCTGATAATATCGGCACCACATATCGAAGCGAATCCTTACGCTGATTTAGACGAGTGAATGTTCAGTAATAGATACTGAGCTATGCAAAAACAAAATAACATTTGGTGTATTCTTGAAAAGAGGAAAAACACAGAGGTCAACATGTGATTAGTAACACTGTAGAACATATATTACTGTGCAGGTGTAGCCACAGCTGTTCATCTACAGCATTGAGTTCATGTATTTCTGTCATATTTTACCAAAACTAATGACTATTTCTGAAGTTGGAGACAAAGAAAATGGAACAAATGCTGTCGTCAGTCGCACCAAATTAGACTCTGACCTTGATCTCATCATGTTGCTCTCCTCAATTTCATAATGCTCCAGGAAATCTAATATTTGACGTGATTACCCTGACAAGAAGCAATCTGCTGAAAAGAAAGAGGAACTTGAAACATGACGGAGCTACTGGATGATATTCAACCACATGTTCTAGTGCAATATTTAACACTAAATTTTAAAAATGTGTTAATGTAATGCTTACTAATCAAAAAGTATGTTTTTTCTTGAGGAAGAAAGAACACAAATGCACATATTTTAACTCTTCTTACCGTGTGGGAACCCCCACATAATCGTACAAGAGGGCAGAATTGCCAAAAGAACGGTAAATAGCCCAGTTTTATAATTTCCCTCAGTAGTGGAAACTTTAAATCAGCTCTAAAAGACATACTGTATTTTAAATGACAAAAGGGAAATGAGAGAAAAGGTCTATCGGAACCAACTTTGGTTAAGAGGAAAGAATAAAGAGAGTCGCTTTCAGCCTTGAGGGTCACGACAAAGAAGAGAGGGATTATAGTAAAAATAGAAGGGAATGGGGGTTGAGAGGAAGACTCAAAGGAAGATTATAGTAAAATGAAAGTGTGCCAGAGAAGGAGTGAGGTACAACAGCAAAGCGTGTCTCTCTGCTGTCCTGTGGTTTGTCTGGCCAGTGCAGTCTAAGTGTAAGGCAGTGGGCATGTTTCTGGTGACTCTCAGCGTATTGACAAGCGCCTGATACGCACGCTAACAGTAAATCCAACCTTGCCACATCTGTTTACTCTGGGGATTAAATTAAAGAACACAGCATCCAATTTCATACCTGGCTTCCCGCACCACCATCGACAGTGTGACATTTACTCACTAGCATGATGCCCTTTCTCTCTGCCTCTGCCTCCCTCTCCCCCACTACTCACAGATAGTTAACTGTTTGGAAAACAAGGATGGCGAAGGGCAGAAAATGACGCCTGCTGCACACAGAATGGAAATATATTTGCGTGTGGGATTAACCGCGAAGTCGCTCCCCTCCCCCCCACACTTGGAGGCTGAACTATTTCTCCCCAGCCAGAGACGAATAGCTTATTCTATCCCAGCTTCTACTGTTTGCACTATCAGTTAGGTCTGCATTAAAGGTGCACTGCTTGGTGGATAACTGCGCTGCACAGATAAAGACGGCAATTAGCTGCCAGAAGTTGAGGATTGCGCTATCCATTATGAGAAATCTTTGGCCCCAATGGCAGATTTATTTGCAAAGTGTGGCTTCAATGTGAGATAGAAAAAAAGACACTATTACAAATTGATTTGTAACTCCCATGGATGCACATACAAAACAGCTTCTATATGGTTGTTGGGCCATATGGTGGAATCACGCATGTTGCTCCATATAAATTGATGTGTATGTGTGTGTGTGTGTGCGTGCCACCTTGTCTCATCTTCTACCACAGGATAACTATATACCACCTACTGAGCCAAAAGTGGTAGAGTGCTCATGTAAATGAGTGGCTGTTAGAGATAGCCAAGTATTAAGCAGGCCAAAGAGACCCAGATATTTCTCTCAGGACCCTACGCACATAAAATGTAGGTTTCTATGGAGAAACCATGAGCAGTGGTATCTATGTGGTCTACGTGGACGGCTTGGCTTGTTTGTGATTTTCTCCTACGATTTACTGCATGTGGAGATTGTTGACACTGAAGACGAACATAGAGCAAGCCGAAGAAAGGCTCAGTAATCTCCTCCTTTTCACTAACGCACATCATGCAAAGCCTTCCTGCTTTACATCACAAAGTCGCACAGATAAAGCCAACCAGCGTTGCAGTGACGCTATCAGTGGGTGAAATCAGACGCTGACCTATAAATTGAAACCTAGGGCAGAGGTGTCTACAGCAGGATGAATTTAACCCCCTGCGTCACGCATTAATCCAGCTTTAGTGGACCAAACCAGCAAAAACTGGAGCTGGATAGCTTGTGAGAGTGGGATGCTGACACTGCTCTGTTAGTGCTGGATCTGTAAGTAATACATAGCGATGCCATATCAGTTTAATAAGATGATATCAAAGCTCATTGCAGCCACTCTGTATGGAGTCTTCTTTCTGCCCTCCAGCCGTTAGACATTTCTTACTGCAGCTTTAACGCACACAAATCACGGCAACATTCATCGTCTCCATCATTCCTCAAGTTTTAGTATTTACAACAGCATAGTTCATTAGCTTTCACTGTCCTTAGCCGTTATTCCTTCCTAATGATGCTTTACATCACAAGTGGTGTTCGTCGGCGATGCCTTGATAACTCATCTTGACAGATCTCTATTCTTTACAGCATATCAAAAGGGCATTCAAGTTTTCTGAAACAAAATGTCAACCCAATTAAAGTGAAAAAAAGCCAATTCAATCAACAAAATATATTGCAGTTCATAGCAGAGAGTGGCAAAACTATTTACAGCTTTCTTGTATTGTAAGAACTTGTTATTCAATTATTTCTCACGTTCTTTTATTTGTGTCTTTTTGTGAAAGGATAAATAAATGTCAATAAAAATTAAGCTGTTATGTTGATTACTGAACACAACAACTGTCAACTTATTATTCACAACAAGGCTATGAGGTCTAATTTATGTTGTGTCACTGAAGCAGTCAAATGCGTGTTTGATATTTGTTTGTAGACTCACACACTTCTATTGGCACATGTTTAAGGTTTTTATTACCTTATTCTTTGTACACCGACTACCAGGTGTAACCTTGCTTTTTTTTAAGCATACTTTCTGAAGTGTCGCAGACTTTACAAACGACGCTCCAAACTTCAGGCTAAATCAGGGTTTGTGTGATTTCTCTGCTAGATTTCATCAGAAAATAATTCTGAATCGGTTGCTTTGAAACAGAACACCTATCACAAGATTTAAGGACAGTACTTCAAAAGGACTTGAACGTGGCAACCTCGGGGCAACGAAAAGCAGCGAAGAGATCACAAACTGTATTTTCAAGAGAGTTTGCATCATCACCTTAATAATCCCAAATCCCTACAGATGAGATGGAGGAAGACAGTACCCGTCCAAGTCTTATTAAGAGCTGATCCGCCTTTTATTAAGGGCTTCTTTATGGGCTTTCCCTCTGGCTCAGCAGTGTGAACCGACTGATACGCTCCACCGCAGAGGACCTGAGGACCTCTCTGGTTCTGCCTTCAATTAGAGGCCGTTGGAGACTGTGACACCCCTGGCAGGCTGTGAGGTTTCCCGCGATGAGTGAAAGGTAAGGAAGATGTGGCGGCGACAGCTCAGTGAGGCACAAAAGGGCGAGACATGCTACCTTTCAAATGACAGCTCAAAACAGGTGGAGAATAGAAGATTTTCAATCTCACTCAGAAGGATTTGTTTTGAGGGGGGCTGTACTAAAAATATCCAGCATGCCTCTGCTTTTGATTGTCCCTCCTTTTACCTGCAAGTTTCAATCAAACTGAAAGACTATAATGACCTTCACCTTACAGTTAAGACTGCAGCTGAAGATTTGATTGAGTTTTTAGCACTCTGGTGATTCTTTTTTCAATTAATCAGCCATCATTTGTTCTGTAAAACATCAGAAAATAATGAAAAATGTCCCTCACAATTGCTTGGACCCAAGCTGCAGCGATCAAATATTTTCTTTGTTTTGTTTTGGTCTCACAACAGGAAGGAATGGAGGAAAAAAGAATCAAAGAATTTGCAGCATTTTTGTTTGATAAATGGCTTAAAAGATCATATGTTATCCAAAC
Source organism: Chaetodon trifasciatus (assembly GCA_037975065.1). Lineage (NCBI taxonomy): Eukaryota > Metazoa > Chordata > Actinopteri > Chaetodontiformes > Chaetodontidae > Chaetodon > Chaetodon trifasciatus. The sequence goes on from JBBMOE010000068.1 coordinate 1,417,992, forward strand.
TGGTGTGTGCTTGTGAGGCATATGGGGAATGCAAGTTAAAGCACAGTACAAAGAGTATTACACAGATAATTAATCATTTCGAGAAAATATATTGTGAATTATTGGCTGCAGGTACGACATCACCTTCCCTTTCGCTCTTCTCTTGATGAAACCATCACCTATAGGCACGACCGTGTCAAATGTCTAATTATCTACAAAATATGATCCATAATCCGCACATCAAAATTAAAGGATTCAAACTGCTTCACTGACTCCTTTACTTAGCGAGGAGCTGACTGTCTCTTTTGGATTAAATGCAGCTTGAAGGGCAGCCTGCACCGTTTCCTCACTTACATTCATTCCTGTGTGATATCTGTTATGCTCGCACATTAGCGCTGTTGTGTGATGCAGAATAGAACTTTTGTGCTTTAAGTGCCCTGCAAATTGCTGTTTTTGGCTTTTTGTTAATGACGCCCATATTTTTTTATTAAGTTACAGGGAAACCAATAGGTTTCCACTCCTCTTGAGGGAAGCATTTTCTTTAAAGGAAACTTGATCATCAGCCTCTCTTTAATTTTCACAGCTCAGCTAAACTTGCTCCTCTTGGCTTCTTCTTTGTTATTTTAAACTTTTAGTATCTTCTTGTTCAGTTTTAGTCTGTCTTAGAGTATAAAACCACTCCTGAATAAAGGTCAACAGGTATTGGGGGGAAAAAAAGGGCTAGATGACCTTTCTGGCCCCTCGAGCCTCGAGCCAAACGCTGACACTCACCGAACATGTTTCCAATATGGCCGTTTCTCGTCAAAGGCCGCAGCTCGTTCTTTCCCCAGGCGTAGCGCTTGTAGTTGTCCCAGGCAAACTTCATCATCTGCAACATGAACACAGGGCAGACATAAGGGTCACTGGACTGATAGCAAGGCAACACACCTCCAAACGCAGATGCAATTAAATTGGCACAGCTCAAGGGAAAGGGAATGATAGCTTATTGATCATACTGGATTAAGAACAAGTCTGCAATTAACATACAGACATACAGCACGCCGCCGAACAATAAGATTGACATTTCCCCTGTAGCGTCTCCTCCTAAATTAAAGACTGAATGATGCCACTAGATGAAAAACAAGTTTAAGAGATCCGAATGCATATCAGAGAAGAGAGTATTTTTGAAACTGATGCTTTATACCTCCAAAACTGCCACTTAAAAAAGTGATCTGGATGTGATCTGCAAAGACGGAAACTGTCTTTGATGCAGTCAAACAGACAGCAAGACAGGGAAGTGAGAGATGAAGAAAAAAAAAAATCCCAAAGTTGAGTGACGCATCTCCGCCTGCAGCGACATACAGCTACAATTAACTTCGAAGCATGTAAATGGAAGTTGGTTTATATTAATCAAATAAATTCATGAATATCCAAAAAGAAAAGCAGCGCGTTCACAGTGACGATGCTAGACGGTGTAGAGCAAACACATCCATAAAAACCTCCACAGGTGCTGGATCAAAAAACAAATATCAGACAAAAGTGTGCGCAGAATCCTGACAGCTCTCAGCGAAGTTCGTTTGAACTAACAGAGAACATTTCTATCTATCAGAGATCTTCACAAAGCAAACAAGCAGCATGCAGACAGTGGCCATGTTAACAGGCCTGTGTTTCACAGGTGTAATGGTGGAACGGTGGCAACACTGTCGCCTCACAGCTAGAAGGTCCCCGGTTCGATTCCCGCTGTGGGTGCTGGTGGCGTGTCCTCCACCATGCCTTCAGTGCCTGTTGCTCGAGGAAAAAGGTGCTCACCTGGGGTATCCTCCATAAAAATACCCCATGGAAGAAGATCACCACCTGACCAATGGTGACAAGAGGAACTGGGTCCCCGGGCGCCGCTGTCGGCTGGCAGCCCACCGCTCCTGGTCTGCCGCGGAGTAACGACATTCCAGGATGGGTCAAATGCGGAGAAATAATTTCACAAAAAGCATGGCGTGTGCATGTAGTGTGTGCATGTTTGTGTGTGATAACAAAAAGTGCGTCTCTTCTCTTCTTCTCTTCTAATGTCTGTCACGACCCGGCTCGTCAGCCATGACAAAACAATGGAGACACGGTTTAACGAGAAAGGTTAACATTTATTAAATAAGCAACACCCATAACAACTAAAACCAACTAAATGGAAGATGGCGCGGAGGGACGCTGGCTGGATAGGAAGAGAGAGCCCAGGAGGGTGCACTGGGAGGTTTTTAAAGGGGACCACAGGAGACTAGCCAGGTGCTCCTGATTCCCATAAGCAGACGCCCCGCCCACCAAGACCTGCAAAGACGACACAAGAGCAAAACAGAGGAACCCGCACAACAGGCCCTGCTCAGGCAGGAGGCTGTCGCATGTCTACCATGTTAAGTGTGTTAGCATGCTAACATTTGCTAATTAGCACTAAATACGAAGTGCAGCTGAGGGCTATGGAAGTGTCTTTAGGTTTGCAGGTATTTGGTGATAAAGTTTAGGACAAATAAAATGTTTAGGACAAATAAAATCCATCGCTGATGATGGATTAAAAATCAAGGAATGACCAAAGCTGTTACAATTCATCCAGAGGGGGGCATTAAAATCTGTGCCATCTGTGTATTTGTTGAAAGATTTCACTAAAAACTAAAAAGTGAACCACACGGTGGTGGAACAAGAGGAAAAGTCAGAGGATTTGTCCTGAGGAGACCACGAATGTCTGTGCAAAATGTGTTGGCAAAACATCCAACAGATGTTTTTTAGTCTGGACCGAAGTGGTGGACCAATCCAGGCTGCCATCCCTAGAGCGCGTCTGCTAAAATAAGGGATGTATTAGTGTGAAAGTTGAATTGTAAAGTTTCAGCATGTAAATGAAGGCACATCTTTTAGTTTGCAGGAGAGCTGTCGTCATACAAGCCGTGTTTCCCACTGATTCAGCTGCTATTGCTGCTTTGCCTGCCAAGAAGCCTGAATTTTGTGTAAGAGAAATGAGAACATTTTCTTCATATTATCATCAAAGGCGAGCCCTGATACAAGTACACTCGACTCAAGCGCTTTCAACAATGACGTGTTCGTGAAATTCAATTATCTTCAGCACAATAAAACAAACAGGAAGACAGTGGATAGCCTCCACGCAATCTGTCAAAAGATGGACAGATTGTTCGGGATTTGTTTTTTTTTTTTTCTTCCACGATGTCATCTCTATTATCAACACTGGATGAGACTCCTGGCTCTCCAGAGGTGGGCTCACATAACCCTGAGAGAAATAGACAACATGAATCCGATTACCTCTGACAAGGCCTGCAGCAGAAAATCCTCTCACCCTAAGAAGCTCATTATAGACACCTCAAAGAATACAGAGCCAGATCCGCACTAAAACAACAACAGCAGCTTCAATTGTTCAAATAAATGTCGTCCTTCAGGTTCAGGAAAACAGCGGGTCACAGAGCAGATTTGATTACAGGTGAATTATTTGCCGTTTTACTTTGTGATTTGGCATTTGTGCTGCATTAAACACACAATAAAGCACTGCGCAGACAAAAACATCCATTGATCGGAAGAATCAACACAATCTGCCTCATCTTTGCTGTTTTCTTTGGCGTCCGGAGGACGGCATCAAATCTGAGAACGGAGCGCTTTATACAGCAGCTTCTTCCACTTATAAAAGCAAACACCAATATTGCATGCCGTGGCAACAACAACAACAAGCACACAATATGATTAGAGCGAATAGCACCAATGAATCTTATGGCGGAAATATGTTCACAGAGGCAATAATTTTCTTCAGAAAGTGTTGAAAGAATAAAAATAGCGCCGGTCTAATTGTGTCTCGACAGAATGTTCTGCCCGGCAGAATGAAAAGCACCAAATGTCTCGAGTTTTATTTGAAACTTACTCCATCTTTCATAACGCCCGCCTGTCTCGCTCCTCCGGTGGCTTTAAAAGCACGAGAACAAAAACGAAAGGAAAAGTGTTTGCTCAAAACGTGGGATTGGATGTTAGAACTCTGTGTCCCTCTCCTTTGCCTCTGAAGGACGTTCCAGACTGTATATCATACTGTCTTTGCAAAAATGATCAAATGGCATGATGGGAGCTGCGAGGGAAGCAGGACTTTATGACCGTCATCAAACGAACGCTGGGCCGAGCAGAAAACAGGCAGATGGTACGCTCAAACGCAACGACCGCAGGCATAGAAAATGTAAAACGGCAGCATTAATCAGCGATGACATGGCTCTAAAAGATGAAGCTGAAAGAAGTGATTTAGTGCAGATGGTGCCGCAAGTGACCAAAGATGAATCTATCCCTTTTTATTGTTTCGTCTATGAATTTTCACGACAACAACAACAAAAATAAAATGCCTGTCAACACATTTGAGAGGCGGAAACCAGACAACCTTTCACATTTTGCTAAAGAAATGACTGAAATAATTAATCCTTGACCAAAACTGTTCATTGTCTATCTGTCAGCAAATGTCTTTTTACTACTGATCACACAAAATACCAATGAAGACAAATTCAACTCTACAGGACGCACTAAAAAACTGGAACGTCACTGCAGATCATCATAGTGCTGCTATAATACTAAAACAACCCTAAATAATGCTAAATAATCATTGACCATTTTCCTTTTTTTGTATTATGTTAGAGTGAAAATATTTAGTTTTTTTGAAATTTTGGTCAAACAAAACAAGTGTTTTGAAGACGTCACCCTAGCCTGAGAGAAATTACGATGTTTCTGACTATTTTATGATGTTTTAGAGATGATTAATCAACACAACAATTAAGAGATTAATAGAGAATGAAAGTCTTAACAGCGAGATTTCTGTTGTCTGACTATGAGCACAGTTACTGCAGGGTTCACACAGTTAAATTCAAGACATTTTAAGACCTTTTCAACATCACATCCTATACAATTCAAAACCTGTATTGTGAGCACAGTACGAGACCATGACTGGTGTACAATTATGAATCATTATGTCACTTTTTTCCATTACTTCCCAGCAGAAGATAACAATCATTCCTGAAGATTAAATAAAATGAAAGCGACCTGTATCTGGATAAGAAGCAGAAAATGGATGAATAGATTAACCAATTGAAACTGATTGATTAATTTAAGTTCATTTAGGTTTTTGCTAAATCGAAACTTGCCTATTATGGCATGATAAGCTTCCTAGCTACTCTAGCTAGGAGCAGTAGAGACAGTGTCTGCTGCAGAGCTGATGGTGCTGATTGAAACTGCACAAAAAAGTTGACTGAACAGCCTTTCATAACATTACTGTCTGCAGCATCAGACATTTAGACATTTAAGACTTTTTAATTCCTTCTATGGTCCTTTTTTTCCGAAGAAACTAGACTATCAAGACCTGCAGATACCCTGCGAAAGGAGAAGCTTTGTTTTCATGCCAAAATGCGAGCACGCTCAAACTCGCGCTGCATAAGAATATTTGGCTCGGCTTCCTGCTGCCGCACACCGAACCGGTTTCATTCAGCTGGAGAGAAATAGATATCTGGCATTGTGTTTTCACATCCCTGCTGTTGTGCTCTGCGGAGGGGTCAAAGTGTGGGAGGATGAGGGTCAAACAGCCGTAGGATTGCTGGTGTAACAACCCATCACAGCACACAACACACACAGCGCTAATCGATAGCTGCAGCCACGGCCGAGCAAGCCACCCCCCAACGCTGCATCTCCAAGAGAGCAAACGGATGAGCGATTCATTTCCAGGGGCACAAAAAGCAAACACAGACATGATCTGACAGGACGCTGCCCGTTCTTTGGTTAAACTAATTGGCTGGTCGTTGGGCAGAGGAGGATCGATAAGTGAACACAGAGCTAGTGATTAAAATGAATCAGGGATTTGACCAGGGATACAACATGCCAATAGCAGGACCGTGGGTCACAAGTGGTGCGCTGCTGATGGTGCGCTCAGGGCTGATTGCACAACATCAACCAGATCATGAAAGAGACGCAAGAGGTTGTGTAAGTGATTATATTTACGCTGCATCAACTTGAAAGCCTTTGTTTAAATCCCCGAGGAAGAGACGAAATATCAGTCTTCATCACATCCAACGCAAACTAAGGAGGGGAAATCCTGAAAATGCTCCATGCTCATTTTGCCTTCCTCAAGTAAAAATATACAGCCTGATCTTTCTAGCTTGTCACACAAGCTACATTTAAATCCCACAGAACTGTAAAAAAAAAAAAAGTGCATCCATATGAGCATCTGCCTACTCGCTATTCGTTGCTGCACTTTGGTCATCTGGAAATCAACTGTGTTTCCAGTGTGGGTCGTAAACACCGGAGAGGAAATGACACCGCAGGAGGGTACAGTTATCTCAGTGTTAGTCCTCCATCCTAAAAAAGCCCAGCATGGACCCTGATCTGCCCCGCAGGGTTTCCTCTGCATTGTTCAGGAAAACAAGTCTGGACAGAAAACTACAAAAGCAGAGGTGTGAAACAGAGAGGAGACCGAGTCTAGCGTGAAAAATGACCTTGATAACCTGCTGTGTCGACATTTAAGGGCCAAAGTCTTAAGATTCTTGATCGTGAGTCTGAATGTGACAGTTTAAGAGTAGCGGTAGAAGAGTACAATGCATCAGACTCTGTCAATAGTACAATCTGTTCAATCGCCGCAGGGTTAAGAACTATGCTGGCGTGAATGATGAAACCTTGGTTATGTAACCGTAAATCTGTGTTCACTCAAAGGACAAATTGTTTCTCTTTGATTGATATGTGTTTTTAAAACTCAAGGCTATGGATCAGCCTCTTTGTTTGTCTGGGTTTATCCTGAAAGTATCCTGAAAGAATGACGGGGAAAAGGGATTTCAAAGGACTGTTGGCAAGAGGACGAGGATCTATAAGTGGCAGCTGGTTGGTCACTTTTTTGGATGACTTGAGGTCAAACCACTTTAGATTATTTGGATATATATTATATGGATTGTTTTATCTGTGGCTGCACAGCTGCAACTTATCCAAAAATCCATGTTTAACAATTTCAAGGGACGACGCAGAGGCAAAAAAACATGCGGCACACAGCCGAGACAATCTGAAAAAAAGGTTTCTTTGAGGCAATGATGTAAAAAAAAAGAAAGAAAGAAAGAAAGAGAGCGAGATAACAAGTTCTAAACCACAAATACTGTTAAAGAGGAGGTGATTGCCAGAGGGAGAGGTCTGAGCCTGGAGTTTAGATGAAGAGATAGGCAGTGCTAATATTTTAATAATAACGGTGATCCGCAGTAACGGCAAACAAAATGAAATTACTACCATAATCATCATCGTGAGGGTTTTTCCTCAGGGGTTGTTCCCAAAGAGTTATAACAATGTGGTTTTCCCTTTGTGACTTGCTGCAGTTTAGAGTTGGTGCGTCTGCTGCTTCCACTTTTTAGTTTTACATAAGAAAACACTCCCTCTGCTCTCGGGACTGGCATCCGAGGATGATTTTGATTTCATGTCAAAACTACTTTGCACAGGAGTCTCAGTGGAGTACCGCAAGATGCAGCTTAATGACACTGAAAAGTGCACATAAATGGGTTACCAGCTACTGTCCACACAAGCACAATATGTCTTTTACAGAAAAGGTAGAAAAAAAAAAACTCCATTTAATGGAGTTTGTGCAGCTGTGGTATGCTGCCTTGAGAATTCACATCCACTGTGGTTGTTGCTAATTAGCTAACAGTGTGGGCTGAAATGGGCTGCACCACCAGTGAAGATCACTGCACTAGCTCATTGCAAACATGATACTTGCAGCTAGGTTTGGACTCGGTGGCCCTTGCCTGGCCCAGGAGAGGTAGATATGGAGAGATTAACTGGTGGGCTGAACAATTTGTAGCTTATTCTGGACAACTAATTAGAGCAGATCTTCTGCTTAAGGCACAGCAACGGTGCTCAGCCCCCTGCTATCACTGTGCTCTGTAGCTGTGTGGGTTTCTTCAAAGAAGCCTGCTGTGGGAACTCACAGCACACTACATTTCTGATATAATGATTGGAGATGCTTCACATAGGATGGTGTGTGTGTGTGTGTGTGTGTGTGTGTGTGTGTGTGTGTGTGTGTGTGTGTGTGTGTAGTATGCGTTTTTACATGTAATGCAAAATTAGAAAAAACAAGAAAAGCCTAAATAAGTCAAAAGTTGAGAGTGTTGGATCTGTGTATGATGTTAACATCATGTAAGCTTACACCGTGACTGCTGCTGCTGCTGCTGGTGACAAGAGCTGAGCTGCCTTTCAACATGCTCTTATACATGTACATGTTTACAGGAAAATTAAGGGAAACAACAGCAAAACCAGCAAAAAAAAAATGGGAAAATGCTTATCTCCCTTGCAGATAAGATTAAGAAATGGTTCATTTTTCAACAATAAAACTAGAATATTTTGTGTGAGGAAAAAGAAAGCTGCTGAAAGAGATAAGAGATATTTCCCTTTGCTTAATGGCAATATACTTCCCCAACTGAGACACACTGGAATAAAATCTCTCATCAAAGTAGTACAAAAAGCAGTAAATATACAGATATCAAAAGACAGAACAGTGCACATCCACCAATGCATAATGCCGCAGTATAACATGGTGGTTAGCTATAATCTAAACTGAGTGAGAACAAATTGAAAACATGTAAGGGAAAAAGGAAAGGATAAGCTGAAGATTTGTTCATTAACGAGCTGCAGCTTCAGACTGTCAGTGAAAGAAAGCTTCTGGGGATTCTTCATTGTTTTTGCCACGCATAAGCTACCTGTATGATTCTACATTTAATTTTGGTGGAATCGCTGCAGAATACGGTCTGTTGTCTCCAACACTGATGAAACTGTGTGTTAACCGTGCTGACCACAGTGCCTCTTTCTTAAAAAAAACATGGATGATTTCATTCCACGCTAACAAGGCTCTTATAAATATACATAAAGCATGCCTCAATGCACGCTTGACACTTCCCCACCCTGCACGTTTTGTAACGCAGTTGTTATGTTTGGCTCCATGAGCGAGGCATCCCTTTAATCTGGGGAGACTTTGGGTGGATCATGGATCATAAATCACCCCAGCACCCTGGCATGGCAGCCCCAAGACGCTGCTGTGTTAACGAGGTGCTGTGTCATCACCTGAAACCGAGGGACCTTTGGCAGAGAAGACACAGAATCAGCTTTCCTGCACAGTTTCCCCCTGAACTTTCCACCTTAACTCACACATCTCCCCCTCACGCTTCCTCCAGGTTCCAGCATTAGACCTGTTCTGGAGCACGGCCATTTCCTGCCCATTAAAAGCACATTTAAGGTGAGCGGTGACGGAGCCTTGTGGGTCTCTGATCTCATCCTGAGTCAGCACAACACTGTGGTCAATTACAAGCGAGCCGCAGAACAAGAGCCAAAGCTGGACAACCATGCAGCATGGAGCCGCAAGCCATTCAGGCGTGGAATTAATAAATATGTGGACTGCATCCCAAAATTAGCTGGAGGTGAATACAAGGTGCTTTCCATAATTCTTTATTCTTTATAAGAACCCCATTAGCTTCCACAGAGCGGTTGCTTGTCTTCTTGGGGTGCTTATTGACACATCAACAATAAATACTAATGAAATTCACACTGAATCAATATGACCAGGAACGCAGTGTGATCCAGGCATAAAAGTCTGAAATCATATGAAATAACTGCACACATACTACACATATGCAGGTATTCCTTTGAGGCTGCCTATAGCTCCAACAACCAATAAGCTGGCCTGAAGAGGCAAAACCCAGGGGAAAAAATAGCGAGGTACTGGCTGCCACTCATGTTAATAACCGAGGGCGACTCAGATGAATCTATCAACATTTTTATCAACTCAGATCTTCTCTCCTCTGGACTGTGGCAGCTGGACTGTGAAAAACTTCAACAAGAAAATCAACCTTAAATTATGAAGCAGCTGGGGACAAAAACAGCATTTTGAAAAGTGAGGGGGACATGTCTCCCCCATCTCCTGTGGAAATTACACCGATGGAATATGTTTTTTCATAAGTGAGTTGTATTGAGGAGAACAAACAAGCTCACAGCTCCTACTCTTGTGCAAAGCTACAATATATTCAGAGTAACTGTACACCAAAATCACAACAGATTTCTGATGAGAATATATCTGCACAGTCCTTGTAATTAACAATAATTGAGTCAGCGAGCCTTAGTACACTCAAACACGCTCACATCCAGCTGCAAGTTGCATCAATTGAGCAAATCACTGTCACAAACTAATGCGAACACCTGGATTTTTGCAGATAATTCTCAGCGAATTAGCTTCCACGTGTTGGTCCGATGTGATATTCTGATGCATTATTTCCAAGCCAAACGATTTGTATCCATCTGCTAAAATGACTGTTAAAATGATTTCATTACATACACAACATTTCAACTAATGGATTTTAAATCAATGCCAGTCTTCACAATATAGACTCATTGGTGTTGCACGCATATTATTTCCTGTATCCTTTTCTCTCTCTGGCAGGTGTCCTCGCCGCTCTCCCCAAAACACATGATTAGGAGAGATACGTGGCCTGTGCCAGGTCGTCTCCTGAGCGTGTCCCACTGGTGGGTTGAGAGTTCCAAAGCTCCATGAAAGATTCATGCCAAGAGAGGGAGAATCGACACAAGGAGCGCATTAAAATGTCTGGACTCAGGTCTTGAATTGTTGGGGAGGTAGACCTGGAGTATTAATGTGCCTGAACGGCCCCAGTGGAGCCAGTTGACGATAAGTAATGAAGAGAAGGAGAGACAGAGATCTGAATAGATGTAACAATGGTTTTAAAAGTAGACTGAAGAAAGTCAGTGTCAGGAACACATTTTTAATAATCTTGGAAGTGGTATTAACTCAAACTACACTGCACCAGATCCTGTACAGTTACGCTTCACATAAACACCGATGCTCTGACTGCTTTGTCCACTGACGAATCCAATAAAGTTGATTCAAGCAAGACCACTGTGTCCTCAATAATGTTAGCAAGAGGAGAGAAACGCAGCATTACTTTGTGTATTTCTGCCATGAAAGGAAAGTAACCAGACTTTTTGACAGCAGCCACGTGTGAAACCAGACTGCTGAAACGCTTAAACTGGAAGACAGCAGACTAAAATTTCTGACATGCCCGAAATCCAGCAGGTCGTCTGCAGATCGCTCAGACGTTTCATCGGGTATCATGACCCCCTCAATGCTGCACGTCAAACCACAGCTGACATTAAGTGTCGGCCTGGCTTCAGTGAGAACGGTGCAGAGAATTATCAGCAACGTGATTCACAGCAAATATCAGCGCTTAAGGCAGCTGCCTGATCAAACCAGCTGTCCGTGCCCCTTGTTGACGCGTTTCTCCAAGCAGTGGGATCGGTCGGTGCTAATCATCCTGACGAGGTGACCCCTGAGATGACCTCCTGCTCCTCACTGTCAGGTTTACCAGTCAGAGAAGGCCAAAGGCGGCAGAATGTGCAAAAGTCCACCGGCCCCTGTAAAGACGGCCAGCTGTGAAACAAACATCAGGCATAAAAGAGGAGAGGATGGGGAGACGTCAGTGCACGGTGCGCAGCGGGAGGCGCATTGATCAGACTGCTTGGAGAACGGTTTGCTCAGGAACAAAGACTGGAGAGAAAACACAGCATCTGGGCCATCACCATGTTTCTACAGGGGTGTTTTGAGGCCTGGAGCTTGGATCAACACCATCCTCACTGCAGCAACACAATGCAAAATTGGGCAAAATAGGCCAATCAAGCAAATATGTTCTAAAACACCTCTCTCTGAACAACACTTGAAGTGAGATTATTACGCCGACTGTAAAAAGGTATTGAGTTTGCATACGAAGAGAGGAACCGGAGCATTGCAGCACAGTTCAAAAGTTTTGTTTGAGGCTGTAAGGTCGTTTTCACACCTGACCAAGCGGACTCAGTTCGATTGGGGAGCTGAAAGTCACAATATTGTTGTATTTATCACTTGTTTTCGGTTCAGCATCACGTGGTTGAAAGGGGCGCTCATCAATTGGACAATGTAGGAAGGGAAATAATACATCTCAGACCTTGTGATATTGCTGGCGCAATTTTTTTACTTTAATCCAACATTGTTCAGCTGTTCGTTTAAAACCCATTCCCCCCATTTTCTCACTGAACTGTTTAAAAATGTCATTGTTTTTGGGAGTGGATGTCAGAAGTAGGTTTATGTGGTCATCTGACCATATTTCAAGGAGAGCTTTGAGCTCTTCATCTGTCCATGTCTGTCCTCTCACCATGTTTGTTTTGGTTTGGAGTGCGCGCTGTGCTTCCTCTATCCTAGATGCACTGCGTATGCACTGCGTATAGCGTCACTATGTACATTTGGTCCTGTGTTTGGTCCGGTGAGCTTTCACACTGCATACGAACCGAACCAGGGTTCACTTGCAAGCGAACCGAGACCCACGTTTTCAGGCGGACCAGAGTTCGCTTGTTTGGTCCGCACCAGAGTTCGAATGAGCTTTCACATCTGCCCAAACGAAGCGGACTATGTGAGGAAACAAACTCTGGTCCGTTTAAAGCGGACCAAACAGCTCTGGTGCGAAAGCGACCTAAGTGACTATAATGCAAAACAGGTTGATCGTAGTGATAAATCTGGAGTCTGCTATGAACATACTGTAGGTGTAAGCCCAAATACAATCAGAAAGAATAATAAAATGTTTTCAATAAGTAAATAAAGGCGAACTTATTCCCAAAATGGTTTTTAAATTTTTAGCAACAAATGCCACATACACTGAAGTAAGCGTCTGCACCCACCGAGCTCCAACAGCAGCCACTGTTTGGACGGACAACTTCACTAAAACACTGAATTAACACTAACTGAGCTTCTCTGCCTTTCAAGCATTCAGTGCATTACATCCCAATGTGATGTTTGTATGCACTCGGCTCTTGAGGCTCCGGTCAAACAGTTTTCCCTCCTTTCACTTTCCTTGTATCGCTGAGCGCGGCCGATCAATAGACCTTGCCAGAAAAGTTGATGGAATCTGAAGGAGCAGAGAGCTGAGCGGTTTCTAAACTTACTGGAGTACCAGGAACTTTCACAAGAAATATCTCACAGCCAATAATTCTCCAGAAACCCCCTCCCAACCCCCTGCCTCTCACTCCTGTTGACAGCAGCTCTCTCCTCAGAAGCAAGCCAGTAATGCAATTGTGGGGATGATTGGGAAAATGAGGGATTAGTGAAAGTAAATACAAACCATAACAGAGCTTTTACAGTATTATTAGAAAGAGTAAGGCAGAAGATAGAGAAGCAGGGGAAAGAGGCAGTGGGAGAAGGACACAGAGGAGTGGGAAGCAATTTGTCTGCGAAAAATTGGCAATTTGAGTGGGCTGCCGGGGGATAGGGTTCCACTCTGGGTACCACACAGTGTCTTGTGAGGATCATGAAGGTGAGCCTATCGTGCTTATTAGAGGTAAATCCACAAAGCCTCGCCCTCCCTTGGCAGAAAACTGCAAACAACGCCACAGGCCTCGGCGCCCGGCAGCCAGAGGAAGAGTTTCACCAGAAGTTATTTCGAGAGGAGACGTACAAGTAGATCAGGTCTATTTCAAATGCACAGGGGAGGGAAAAAGGGAGCACCATTAATAGATTTATGAAGGTAAGATGATGAGAGCTGGTTTTTACAAAAGAAGTTCATTTCTGATGAAGTGAGATTTTTTTTTTTGGATAGTGTCACCTCCTGCCTGAGTAGAGTACGTGCCAAGTCTATTTCAGATGGACGACGCGTCAGTCTTCAGGGAGCAGATCGAGGGAGACAGGAAGTCAGACACTGGAACGAGGAAGTGAATCCGGGAAATTTTCAAAATAAAAGACCCTGTGCAGACTCCTGATGCCACATCAACGATAAAGGCAAATAAAACAAACACAAAAGGAAACAACTTAGCTACAAAGCCTACTCAGATGTGGTAGAAGCACAAATATAAAGGAAAATTGAACAAATCAGCTAAATCTGAGCACGTTAACAAAACAAGGCAGGCGTTCTGCCTCTGAAAGGTGGGTTTGCAGCCATGTGGAGGAAATAACAGAAATGTGTTGCACATGCGACACCACGAAGAAGCACATGGTGAGATCTCGGGGTTAGACTGAGCAACCACAAACCAGAAATCGCCCAGTCTTCCCAAAATAATTGCCTCTGGTGAAGAGGGTCAGGCATTGCAGTTTGTCTCTGAGTGCTGAGTTGACCATCCTGGCATGGTGGCAGTCTGCAGCTGTGGTACATTAGATGAGAGGAAACCCTTCAGCCAGCTGACTGGTTCAGAGCAGCACGAGCAGATCAGTCCTGACCTTCTCAATGATTTGCTGGTGTGGAAATTTATTGGTAAAACAGGAACCAACAAAGAAATACTGTCAAGGTGGTCAGTAAAATCAGTGATGAGCAGCAGCCTCTTATTGTCAGACAATTTTTGGCAGACAAATTAAGTATTCGTCGCAAATCCAGATTCTGGCTGCCACAATTATGTGAGTGACTGATCAAAAGACTGTTTTTTGAAAGGAACAGTCTCCTCAGGCATCGTCAAATATGACAGTAAATGAAATATCTTTGGGTTTTAGTCCATTGGTCAGACAAATCAGGCAATTTCAAGGCATAATTTTGGGCTCTGCAAAGTTATGAGGGCTGTTTTTCACTATTTTATTTATTTTATTTTTTTTTTTTACTTTTAATAGACTAAAAAAAATAATCAATTCAAGAAAATAATTTCCTGATTAAACAATGATAATTACAGCCCTAAAACCATTCAGGCGCCAAATGAATGCACTTAATTCAAATATCCCACAAACTGCCCCTGCAGAGCCTTGAGCTTAATGTTATCTTAGCCCTGCTGTTGCTTGTTGAAGTCTTTATCACAAACTCTGTATTTTGTGGAAAATATTTACTGTTTTCTGTTGTCTTATTGTTACACTGTAAAATCGTTAATTTGCTTTGCTGTGACAAGAATTTCCTCTTACGGGACAATAAATAAACATTGTAAATTTGATTGTATATATGGTTTATTGCCTCATCATTCTTTGTGTATATTGTTTATTTTATATATCTGCACTACTAAACTTATTTTTTTTGTCATTTTTGCCCTCATTGAGCCGCATGTTGTTTTTTCTATGCATGTACATTGAACACAACGTTTGAACCGGAGTCAAATCCCTTTTCTGACTCTGAACTGGTTCTTGAACTGACCATCAGAGTCAATTTTGCTGCTGAGGATAAACATGCAGGATTTTGTCTTGGTGACAAAGATCCAAAGGCACAGAATCTTCTTGCAGACTTTCACAGAAAAGTTTGCAATGCATTCATTATATTCTTAATTGGAACAGTTCACACTGGCTGACAGGCACCAATGGGGACAGAAAAGCATTTGTGATAAGTCATGAGAGTAAAAAATCCAGTGTGCCTTGCTAACAAACTGAAAGAAATGCTCACATAACACATCCACTAATGCCTTATCACATTGGCAGAGCCTCAGACTATGTTTCAAATTCTACTGATTCCTTCCTATACAGGCTGGGAGCTTTGAAACACCTTCCTTTTCCCGTATGACTCTTCAAACACAGAAGCAAGCCTTTGAACTCCAAGATGATCAGCCTCGCCGCTGCTTTCATCTTAAATTTGTGACTTCTCCAGAGTGGAAAAGTAATTTGGATGCCAATGCTGTCAGTGGTGAATTGGTTGTGCATGTTACCAAAAGGTAGCATTTTTACAGAAAACAGCAATAAAATCAATTCATTTATGACATTTTGGTTGCTAAAACTCAATTTGCATCCCAAAACTTTTATTTTTGTTGATTTGATTAGCATGATGCAGGCCTGTCAGATGAAATTAATGAGAAATTATGTATTTAAATATTGCTGCAATAGGTTATTTTCCAAATAAGAATGTCTGCTGCCATTTTCCGAACTGAAACAACAAACCGCCCCAATGCCCCCAATGCCTTACTGTCCTTATACAAACCATAAATCATAAAAGAAGCACTTAATGAATTGGATAAAACAGCAAAGCTCTGCCTTTCACTAGCAAAAATGGAAACCAACAGACCTCCTAAATTCTAATTTAATAACTGGGCCTGCAGACACCACGTGTACAGATAAGCAGAATAGCCTCTTGGAGGAACAGTTCTTTAATTTATTATCACTTTCAGACACCAGCAATTTAAAATGCAGGATGCATTTTTGCTGAGCTATGAATGCAGGTTGAGGAAAGTTATATATTCCTTTTCTTTGCCATTTGGGGGAGCAGGGAGACATCAGTCACCTTGCCAGAACTGTTTGACAGCCCTATTCTCTGACTTTAATGAAATCCCAGCTCAGAAAAGAGCCAATTTCAATGCTCAGACAATAAACCCTCCACTTCCATATCCTGTGCCACGTTCACACACAGCAGAACAGGCATCTGCCTGCCTACACCCACATCCAGTAAATCCCCAAAATATCATCTTCAATTAAAAACAATGTGAGCTTAAGCTTTTGAGCGGATCATGACTACATTAAAACATCAATAGTTCTCTCTGGAATTTGTAAGAAGCATGCAGTGACATCTTGTCTGATGACATCCGACTACGGAAACAGATATTTCAGTGAATATGTTATTAGAGGTTAAGGTCAAATCAGAGAGCTACAACAGTTGCAAGCTACGAGTCTAATATAATTCTTAACTGAAGGAGGACTTTAACAGTAATTAGTAAGTTTTTCAGTTGCATAACTTTCGTTTTTACATGCTAATAGTGATAATCATTTGAAAGACAATTATTTTATCCGAAATGATCTCGCCTGGCTCCAGAACTCTGAATTGGTGTTGCGCTCACTGATGGTCATTTCTACCAGGTGGAGAAACAGTCGACCACACACAGCTTTGTAGCTGGGATTTAAACTATAGCCTGACCGAGTCTTGATAGTTTGGTATTTCTGTACTGTAGTCACTACCTACATAGTAACTTATTTGTTCACTGACATATTTGCCAACACTGACTTGATCTGCAATAAGATAATATTGGCTGACGTATAGCTACATCCATCAAAAACAGCTCTTAAGACAGGCCACAAAAATTGTGAGTTGTACAAAAGTTGTGCAAAAAAAAAATCCCAAAACCCACACCTGCATCATGCCAGTGCATTTTTGAGCTGCAGCTGTAAAACCCACTGCGCACCACCTGCTTCGCACCAACCAGCAGACAGACACATTTAGAGACTACCTGGGGTACACTGTGGAGCATTTAGCAGCTACAGAGTCAAATCTTTCCCAACGGAGTTGGCAGAGACCAAAAAACAAACCTAAAGGAGACTGAATATGGGAATTATTCAGCAGGAGGCCAGAAACATGACTCCAAATGAACAGTAATGTTGATTTTTAACTGCTGAATGTGTAAATAAGCAAGTGTTTGCTAGCAAGTTCATCTTCTCAACTTAAAATGTTACACGCAAATGTTGCGTTAACGTGTTTCTGCTGCCCCCGAGTGGCCAAAAAAATTGCTGTTGCAGGTTTAAGACTACCAATGTCGCCAGTTGGTACCGTAACTTTTTCACTTTAAATAAACTTATTATGCACGTTGTAATGTTATTACACTTTGTGTGAATCTAATTTAATTCATTGCCCAGCCATAAATCATTCCAAAAATAATCAATAAAGCAAAGCCGCCTCACAGGGGGATGAAGTAAGTGGGAATAAAAGGGAAATCAAATTGAAATCACTGTATGAAAAAATGTTTCATAAGTCACTTTTAAAAATAGAATAGATCCAATCGCACTGCCTGAGTTATAGGAACGTTTTAAATCCTGCATGAGGAAATGATCGGTTCAGTTTAATCTTTGTGTTTCCGGTGACAACATCTAAAACGTCTATGACGATTTCTGAACCAAATCAGCACATTGACTGCATACATTTTTAGCACGCCGCAACAAATTCTATCATTGGTGTGATGTAAAAGCATCAAAGCTCTTTGTAAAACCTACGGTGGATTATTGATCACAGCAGTATCGTTTTTGGAAACACGAACCTGAAGGGGAAAAGAGATTTACCCCGTCAGACATTATTGTATCTGAAAAATAATGTGATCTGCTCTCAAGAAATGGCTCATTCAAACATCTGAGGCACTCCGAAGCTGCAGGCTAAAGGCCGTGTTACTGGTGTGACAGGAACACTTACGTGCCAAGCTATTGATCCACTCCAATTGGATTAGTGATCACATGTGAGCTCGGCTGTCCTATCACGCCACGCAGCTTTGTATCCGGAGGTCTTCAGGTGGGGAGGGCTGGTAACCAGAGGCAAAAGCAGCCCAGCTGGAGAACAATTCAATCACAAGTCCAGAATATAAACAGCGAACACAACAGCTGAAGGTGACCCTGTCGTCTATCATGAACGCAGCTTTTGAACCCCAGGATCAGTTTGTCTTCCTTACAGTAATACCCCTCCCCTCAGAAAAAAAACAGTCGGATCACCTCCCGGCCCCTCAGACAGCAGCTATGACACAGCCGCAGAGGACTCTGGGATGGTACTGAGAGATGGGGGTGACAAAGGTTGTGGAGAGCAAGTTTCTAATAAGTGCTGCCTGATTGTTGAGTGCAGCGACGTGTTCTGGTCATCTCTCGACACAGCTCTGTTTGTACATGGCAGGTGAGTAAACAGGCGTAGTATTCACAGACGGCTTCAGAGACGAGGAGGACTGGAAGAAAATGAAGGCGGAAATACAGAAAGAAAACCCGTAAAGGCCAGTCATGACATGTTTGAACAGGGATTACTGGTGTTTTGATGGGACACGCTGCCATAGAGATCAAGCCGTGATGGAAACGGGAGAACACAGGGTCTTCTTTACTGCTGTTTGAGTGAAAGGACTGACATTTCAACACAAGGTCGAATTTCAAGGGACAAACAGAGAGCATAAGAATGTCAGGGTGGATCTCTATTAGTCAGAGGTCATAAAACAATCATAAAAAGTTTAAGCAGCCTCCCTGTCCAATGAGGTGGGGCTAAACTAGACTCTGGAGGGCGAGACGGTTATTCTTCCAACAGATACCGTGACCTCATTCAGACCAAGTAATCGCCATGAACACAAACAGATGACAAACAAGAGAAAAGTTCAAAAAACGGACATCGAATGCAATCTTCGCACCACTGCAACCGAAAGAAGCATTTTCATCGTCATGGCGGGATGTCTGTTGGCAACCACTTTGCAATCCTATGCAACCTTTCAGGTGTATTAACATTCAAGAGGAAAGGGAGCAAATTCTTCATAAAAGCAAGAGGCACACAGACCTAATTTTAACTACAGTCTCAAAGGGGTTCAAATAATTCTTTCATTTTGAAGCCCGCAGTGTGTATTTCAAACAAAACAACATTAAGCCTTTACACAACATTGTTTTCTTTAAATACAACAAAGGGGTACTAAAATACATACGACTGATATGAAAATGACAGCGCTGAAACGCATCTGTGTGAATTTTCTGCATTTTCTGATACAAGTCATCATGATAAGCTGCATTCTTGATGCTTAATTGAATATAAATTCAGCAAGGAGATTCATTTAATCGAATATGTTTCTGTTTTGATCCAACCCAAAGCTTATGAAGCCATCAAAAATGTGCTTAATCATAAGCTTGGAAACCTCCTGCTGCGCTACTTACACCTACTCATTCCCTGGAGGGTTGCAGTCATGAAGTTGTCTCTCTGTGACACCGCTGTTGTTTATGCAGCTCAACGTCAAAGAAACACTCAACTGCTAATAAACAGGAGCAGTCGGGTGCAGGTAAATAAGTTATGGTGCCATAATGTGGCAGAAAAGTCGCATAAATATTGAATTTGAAAAGTCTGACTGTGTATAAAGCAGCTCCATTGCCACAAAAGCAGCCCAGGCAAAAGAATGCATGCAGCCATGGCCGGGTAAGGACGTTGGCTTAAAGCTTGTCCAACAAGGCAAACGTCCCTGCGTGGCTTTAGTCCACTTAAAGAGATTTGAATTATTACACATATCTCCATACAAGAATCACAATGAAAATCAGCCTCGAATAGTTCAGGGAGAGGTCCCGTCAGGTTGTCCGTCTCGCCCCCCCTCCCCCACCACAGACCAGGAACATGGTGTTAAAGCAGTCCTGTGTCTCAGAAAAGCTTTCTGTGCTCCAGTTTCAATCTATTTTGCCCCTAAAATGTGTCCAGGGAGCGGGACAAAATGAGTTAGAGCCTGTGCAATGCCTTGCTTTTCTGAGCACGGCCATTACAGAAGATCCGCAGAGACGGAGCGAGAAACTTAAACAAACCGAGAGGTCCGTCTTGGCTGTTTTGTGCGATATTATTGTTTCACCCCTTGATCCTTTCTATTTTTATTGCTTCCCGTTCTTTTGCTTGTTTTCCCTCGCCTTGCCCATGCTTACCTTTGCTTACCTCTTGTCTTTTATTCTCTTTGCTGTTTCTTTCTCCATGCCTGTTTTTCTATCTCCTTCCTTTTTTTTTGCCCCATCCTACCTTATTCTCCCCTCATCTCCCATCTCGGGCTTCTATTTTGGTTTATCTGATGAGCTGCTGTGTAAATGGAAAATCACTTTTTGGCAGGCAGTGTTTGTCTATATAAAGAGGTCTGTAACTTGCCATCTGTTGGCCGCATGAATGACTTTCCCACAGATAGGACGACAAAAGCTCAATGTGGACCTATGATCACGTATGGCCATTCAGTGGTTTAAGCCTTGAAGGTACAGCAGGCTCAATGACACACTTCCCAGAGACAACTAGCTTCTTTAGTCAACAGATACTGTTGATTCTGATATTTGCCGAGTGCATGCAGTCCGAACTGTTGTGCTGGGATTCAAATGCTTTTTTCCTCCTGTGTCTGTGTCTCTGCAAAATGCTGATAAGTCCCAGAAAGACTCACATTACACCCCTCGTTCTCCCCCCCTTTTCGTGATCATACCCTAGGGCTTTTAGTTATTACTATGGTGTGTGTGCGCGTCTGTGTGTTTGTATGTAACAATGGCTGTGTGTGTGTGAAGAGAGGCAGAGAGAAAACAAAGAGATGGATAGAAAGTACTAGTCTGATTGGAAATGTGAGGAAAAAGCACTAAAGCAAATGGAAGAGAGGAGGAGGGAGCGCTCGGTATTAATCTGCTCGACGGCGGTTTCGAGGCAGGTGCCGGCTTCTCGGCTGGTGTTATTTACTCTGTAGGCTGTGAGGCGGTGAAACCTGCAGGTACATGACTCTGAAGAAATGCATTTTATGAGAGATTGTAAATATGAGCCTGATAAATATGTACTGTGTCATGTCCCTTGTCTCACGCAGTGAATGCATGTGACGGAAATGATAAAACACAGTCTGTATTAGCTGCTGCCTATGAGCAGCAATGCGGGAGATATGAACAATAATAAAATGCCTGAAAATTGGGTCCTAAAATGGGTTTGAAACTGATGATTGTGGGAGGGTACAAGCAAATACACACACATTCAGTTTCATTTCTCAGCTGAATTCATGCACGTTCCTCCCGCAGTGATTTAACCTGCCCTTTGTTGATCAATGGCCATCAGGGACGAATCCGAACGTACCAAACACACTGTTCCAGATAGACGGTTTTCACGGACCAGACATTGATTAGGGATGAAAATCCAGGCCTGGTCCAGACCTGATCAATATGTGGCTTTAGCCTGAAGGCCACAACAGCACGACAGCACTGTTCAACATGGCTGAAAACCTTTAACCCCGTATCCTGTGTCGCATCCAAAACTATGGGAGCTTCTTCTTTACTCATTCACCTCACCGCCTCACTTTTTGATTTAAAAAAACTGAGTTCAAGAGATGCTTCTTGAACAACCACAAAACAACTGAGAACAACCCAGTAGGGCCAGATTAACCCACTAGGAGGCCCCAAGGAAAAAAATGAGCTGCAGGTCCCAAATGCTCGCTGTTCATGTTGTTTATATCCTGCCACCTTTTAGACCCCAGCAGGCACAGTGAACATAACAAACCAGACATTTCACCCGTACTCCTGTGCTGAAGTACTACCCAACCCCAGGTGTGCATGTGCTTGTCAGTTTGTAATTTCATTAAAACACCATTATTTTGGGAATATCCAAAATGTTAGAATATAACAACAACACCTACCAACTATTAAAGAACACCTCACCACATTAAATACAAGGCTACAGTTCACAGCCAGCTAATTTAGCTTAGCATAAAGACTGGCTCTGTCCCGTCTGCCTTCCAACACCTTGACAGCTCACTCATCAACACGCTCTCATTTGCTTAATGTGTACAAAAATAGAAGTGTACAAAAAGGCAATTTGCTGTGTTACTGAAGGTGAATGTGTTGGATTGTTTTCTTGGCTGGGAGCGGAAACTCCAGGAAGTTACTGCTCCCAGCCAGGAAATAGTCTGGAACATCAAACAGTGGATTTAACCCTTGGATAGCACCAGCGCAGCACTAGATGTGTTGTATGTAATCAGACAGTATTAATGAAAGTCCTCACACCAACGTTAGCTTGCAGTATTTCGTTCACTTTGTCATGCAGACATGTCACATTAGCGATGATGCAGCCTACATGTGTTGACTCCACAGCTACACAAACACCCTCGTAACAGCCTGACAGTTGGCTGTAGTGTCCACATGGGTTAAATGTCATGATCAAGCGTACGTTTGCCATCGTGACTGAAAAGGGGGAGCCAGATTTGTATCTGCCACCCAAGATTTTTCCGGCCACTTGAGAGGCGCGTACTGGCAATGTCTGAAACCCATTATAACCTCTGGCTGCCCTGCTCCTTTCTCTCCCCCCGTCCCTTCATTCGAGTGGGAGTGGCGAGATTCCCATCAGGCCCTGTTTGGCAGAGGGAGCAGATGAAGTTAGCATTGATCTGTTCCTGTGAAAAACATTCTGACAAAGGCCTGAGACAAGCTCATCCTGGTCCCCTTGTCCTGGTACAAAGTCACCCCCCCCCCCCCCCCCCGCCCATTTTTCCCCAAAGTGTCCATGAGGAGGAAAACTGAGCAGCACAATTACTCGAGTTACTGACTAATCTTAGATTTTTTTTTTCCATAAGCAAAGGGATCGCCTCCAGTCTGGAACAAAAGGCAGGGAAAGACAAGAAAGGGAGGGAGAGAGTGAGGGGGGAGCAGGGGACGATCTCAAAAGAAGACATGGATATCGAGGGAAACTGGAGGAGAGGATGGAGAGTAATAGAAAGGGCACAAAAGAGGAAATAAGAGAGGAAGAGGGAGAGAGAGAAACAGAAAACCTCTGGGGTCCCAGCTGCTTTGACCATGATTGTGTGTTTATCTCTGTGAGCTTCAAGCATTTAGACCTAAGAATGAGCTGGATGAGGATGTTATGAGGAGGCTCTTCTCTGCTTTCCTTTGTCATTTTTATTTTCTCTGCATATCCAGGGTGTTTCTACGAGCTTACACTTTTTCTATATGACTTTTCCCTATTCTCATGACCATGTAAGCAGAGACAGACAGGAGAGATAGCAGTGTGATAGTTTGGAAACTTGCACAGATGCTCCTGAAATACACATAAATGCCTTTTTACACCAGGCGGCTTCTTGAAAGCAGAATGAACTTGGCTTCATCATCAACCCTTTTATAATTCCTGAGCGGAGAAAACTCTGCATAGAAAAATGAGCATCTGAAAAGTCCTGTGAAAGTAAAAAAAAAGAAAGGTACGGGAGTTGGTGGGTTGTTCTTAGAAGAGAAAAAGAGGACAGAAAAGTGGCACTAGTGTGTGAAGTAGTGGTTAAAACAGTCTCTGGAACCATCGACAGCACTACAAATAGCTGACTATTAAGGAAAAACACCGAGCAACACAAAGCCCACAGGAAAAAAAACATTAAACTGGGAGGTTAAAGCTGATACAGAGAGGTGTGATGGAGTATGGAAATGTGGAGAAAAAAAAAAGGATGCTGAGAAAACACATTTGTTTCATACTGAATCATTTTAGCTCAATTAGCATGCAGGAAGGCTCCGTTACGGAGCTGTTCACACATAATATACAGTATGCACACACATAAACTCATCCTAGATCACACTATCACACGAGTGCCCAATTCCATTTTATGACTACAGCGCTAATTTCCTTAATGCATGAGCGAGCGCTTGAGTAAGCTCGCAGAAATCAAATCCAATCGAATTACAAACACCTGGATGGAAAGAGAAGTTGAAAATGTTAGAAAAAGTGCCATCACTAAGAAGCAGACGCTGGTCTCTAAACAGTGCCAGGTGCGAAATCAATAAACCACAGATAAAAACAAACCGCTTGAACAGAAGGATAAATCCAGAGCTGTAAATTCTATGGAAAATAAGAAGATGGCTCTTTAATGACGCCGTTTGATTTAGCAGCTATTTAATGGGATAGAAGTTGGAAAGACTAGGGGGACGCTCTGCTCTGCCCCGTCTGGGAAGGTGTCTCACCTGTCCGCTTCCTGGACGCTCTGGGTAATTTAGGGGAGGGAGGAGCGAAATTGTGGGGGAGGCAAAATTAAATTGCGCCTTGGGGACCTCGGTCTGATAAAGAGTAGAGAAAGTCAGTGAAAGGCATACTTAATAGACTAAAGGCATATTTAATAAGCTGCGGTAGACCCAGAGCGGGCACGGCATGAAAAACATTGTGCAAGATGAACTGCCCAGACAATTTTTGTACTAATCACTGGAAAAAAATGACATTTTGGAAAACAATTCATAATAAAAATAAATGTATATTTATTTAAAATCCCTTCTGGAAGAGGTAACAGAAATGAGAAAAAAAAAGGTGGCGTGCATATTGAATATATGCAGTATATATACAGCAGTTCAGGTATCAGAAAGAGCTGCATTTAAATACACCTGTACGATGAGTCAGGGGCTACTTGAGGTTAAGTGTGTTTGTATGGCCAATGTAAGGGCATCTTCCAGACCCATAAATACACATACACACACACATCCCTCCACTTTCATCTTAAGGCTGATAAACAAACACCCCAGCAGTCCCTACAGCCCCATAAAAGCAGCAAAATAAATACCTGCATCCACAGCACAATTCATCTTTACTGCTTAAGGTGGTCCCCCCCCCCCCCCCGAATCCTGGCCTCACCACCACGACTTACAGCCTTAGGACTGATGAGTGTGTATATGCACACACATGTATTTTTGAGTGCCTGTCTGCTCTTTATGGCTACTAGGAGGCTACAGGCGGAGGGTTTCTTAAGGCATAAAAAGCCCTCTATCACAGTGGGGTCACCTCAGCCACTTTACATGGCCCGGAGGGGGAACACAAACTGACAGGCAGTGGAAAAGCCTGAGTGGCTTTACTGGTTGTAAAACTGAGGAGAGGAAAATCCTCCATGTAGGGCAACAGTTAAAAACCTAGGACAAAAACCTTGGGTGGCAAAGAGGAACACTGTGAGAGTCCGCGCCACATACACCGAAAAATCAAGGTCTGCAAAATCATGCTGTTTATTCCATCACTGCATGAATACAGGACATCCCGCCATATCAAGTTGGACATGCTAATGTTACTGACTTATCCAACTCAAGCTTCAGGGCTGCTACTAGTGCACAGCATTAATTAAGACTGTATGCAGACACGGGCTATGACTGGCATAAATATGAGGCTCACAAGAGGAGAACCTCTCGCAAGGTGACTGACACTGAAGCTAAGTTTTGCAGTCGATGTCTTAACTGGTCTGGTGCACATTAATGAGAGGGAGAATGAAACTGTTTCTGTGCAGTTACGCACAGACAAACAACCAGACGTCACCCCAGCCTTTCTGATGTTTGTCTGCATGTATCCTTCACAAAATCCGTTCCAACTACAGCAGTCGGGCAACAGCAAACTTACAAAGTACCACCACAATAAACCTGCGCTGGTGTCTCATTGCTTGTAGGTTGTGTCTCAGACAAAGACGTTGGGTTTTAATCCTTTTATCAGGCCAATTTGCTTAATGTTCACGGTTCTTCAGACACGGGAGAAACAGCGAGAAAGCAGGAGAGGACTTTTCCTTTGTTGCTGAATTTAGTTTCTCGGGCTCCGTCGTGCCAGGGACAATTTTGTCAAAAAGGCTCATAACATGCCATTCTCCCCTCTCGCAAGTTTTAATCCCTGTTGTCTCATTTAATGCCTGTGAATTCTGTAGGGGGTTGTGCTTTTCCCGGGTAACACGCCCCTCATCTCGTCTTAGCCCCAGATTACCCAGCCTGGTGAAGTCAACAGAGGCAACATCAGGGAACATCATCACGCCTGTCTGAGCAATAAGCCCACACACGCCTGCTGCTACCCGTTACTCATCGAGCAGGACATGGAGGCAATGACTGACATGGATGATGTGTGTCAAATAAGTGTAACATACACTCGATGCATGTGTGAAAACATTTGCCTATTATTCAAGCACACAGAAAATGATATTACTTCACTGCTTTAATCTCTTTGCTAACGCTGTACTTTGTGCATTCAGCTACTTTCTTTGCACACGGTGAAGGGCTGCAGCTCCTATTGATTCTGCTCCTTCATCCATCCATCTCTTAACCAAAATGCATTAGCTCCATCTATCATTCCACTCAGGCCCCGTCGTGACTGTGCTCTATGAATAAATATGCGGTAATGTAATGTAAATGTAAATGTGATGGCTGTAGGTTTAGTATCAGCCTCGCAGCACAATCAGATTGTCCTGTGATTATCAGAGTGACTCCAGCCTAATTCAAAGTCAAGAGGAATGAGAGGGTTTCACTCTCCTGACAAGGACCGGCCATCTTCACCGAAACAGCCCGCTGAAATCAAGGGATTCATCATCGAGAGAGGATGAGGTGAGAGGTGAAGATAGTGTCACTTACACTAACTTAGAGCGAGAAAGATTTGCCTTTTATGAGTGACATTTCATCTGGATGGGGTTTAAACACTGGCAGTACACATACAGACGCTGTATGTACACACTATTCAAACACAGGTTTTAATTAATTTATTCATGGTTTGATTTTTCTGACCCCTTCTGCGCAGTCAGAGAGGAAAAATCAGCGCACGTCCTTAAGAAACATCTTGAAACTCACTTGTTTTCTTTGGATTTTGTCTCCTCAGTTTTACATATAGTCTCATCTTGTTACTTCTGTTTTTTAGATAAAGATATTATTTACTACTGAAGGTCAAGTGGAAGCAATTGCCTTTCTACAAAGTGATTCTGGAGCATTGTGAAAAAACTATATCTCAATGTTTGTTCAAAAAATACAATATAATCTCCATTATTAAATAATGGTACCCAAGGATGTTTTGCTCCAGCGTTAAGAAAGGACAGAACTATTTTTTTTCCTTGAGGAAATAAAAATATTTGCTGGCTTTACTGCACTTCTTCACATAACATATGATTGCAATAAAATTACATGTTGTCCGACCTCAAATAGTCATTTTTGACCACAATCAAAGGCCAGAAAAAGATATTAAAGCCATACACACAAACAAAGTCCATATTAGCACCATCAAATATTCATTATTTGCTACTTTATAAGAATAAACAGATATCTTCCTCTTATCACTTGAGTCTGGCTTACTCACAGTGTCTTTAATCTATAGAAAATAAGACTGAAAGCAGGACAGAACAGTTGGTCGGTTAACTCTCAAAAAGCACACACACCCACCCACACACACTCTGAATCTCATGCACTGAGCTGCAGTGAAAGCACGCATGACTGTGGTCCATGCACTTGAGCAAACACACACGCATTTACATGTAAATTACATACGCAGGAAGGTTTCAGCAATGTCAAAATGTCCACATATATTAAGTCACGCGAAATGAGCCACTCGTGTTGTCTTTTTAACCACACTGAGCTCTGAAACAACTTGTGACACTTTGTCCTGCAGCTGCTGAATACTGATCATACACAAGAGAGGAGACCGAGGAGGAGGGGAGAGAGAGCAGCATATACTGTATATACAGGATCAGGAGAGAGAGAGCGAGCGAGCTAAAGGATACAGTACACTGGCGGGGGATGGCCTCTGCTTAGCTGCCCACTCATACATATGCAGCCAATCACATAGAACGCCCACATTGATTTAAATACACCATAGAACAAATACTAAACAAATAATGGGGACGGGAATGGGCGAGGACAGTCTGGCACAATACTACTGCAGCTGATTGGAGAAAGAAAAAAAACTCCACCTCTGACATTGAAGTGTGAATTAAATGTAAATTCCTCCCTGGTTCGAGACGTGCGACACACCAGCTCGCTGACGCTTGTGTGGCTTGCAGTGCAGGTCTTGTCCTTTATGTATGAGAGCACAACTTACAGTATCTCCTTTATTCAGGACTCGCCGTGTTACACTGCTCACCTGCAGTTCCTTGCAGCTCTGCATATTGTAAACAACTGCAGAGAGCCTGACTCGTGGAGGTGCTCTGTGCACCCTAATGATGGAGGAGATAACCATGGGTTCACTTCTCTGGACCAGCTATCAAACCTTTCCAGTCACAACAACCTTTCTTAAGCACATTCATGGACTGTGCAAATTTACTTGTACTTTACTTGAGTATTTTTTTCATTCCACTTTATACTTCTACTCAACTGCCAATGCATGGATTAATGGAGAAAATAATGATCATACTGATCCATTAAGAAAGCAATCATTAGTTTTAGTCCCATACAAAATAAAGAATACATGCACCAGTAATACAATCTAATTAAATGACATAGAATGGTATAATAGTCGCAGGAGACGCTTTTCTGCATTGAGTAATTTTACTTTCAATACTTAAAGCATTACATTAAGTATTAATTTTTCCAATAACATGTACATTCTTTTACAATAGCAACAGCGCTCTGACTTGCAAGAGTATTTTTCTGTTTGATATGAGTCCCTTTACTTAAGTAAGGAATCAGATTACTTCCTCCACGACTGCATTACACACTAATTTCCTCACAGTTTAAGTGTTTCACGCCATGTTCAACAGCTTAAATAATGATCTGTATTTTTTCTATTTGACATGTATTTGCGCTGGCGCTCTGTGATATGATAATATGGATTTATGTGGAGTGTAATCACAAAACTAATCTTTTAAACACATTAGAGCATTTAAGTGTGAACTCAGCATCAAGAGAGGAGTTCATATGGGGTAAGAGCAGCGTATATCTCAAATGAAATAAAATTCAGCACGCTCTGTATTGTATGCGTTTAGCTGACTCATCCATTTCATGCAGAGCAGCTTACAGCTAATGCATCAGGAGTGCTAATGTAAACAGTGAGCACAAGTCCCAGTTAATGAGGACACTGTATGAGCTAGAGTGCATTATTATCGCTGCATGATAAAGTCACACCAATAACCAGCCATACTGGTTAAATCAACCAAACATGAGTCATAAACTTGAAACAGACGGAGATATATTTTACACTAGAAGCTGGGCCTGGACTGCTGCTCTGCCACAGCAGACATGCTCCACTGGCTTTGGTCACCATCACTGTCACTGGGCAGTGAGATTGGGATTTATGACCCGTACAAACATGGCTATTCCACCTCAGTAATTACACCTCAGGAGGGACAAGGAGGGATGACAGTCAGTCAGTCAATCACTGCGCTGATTCTTCCACAGCAAACCTCAGTGTGCTCTCCTTCCCTGCCATCATCTTTCATCACGACACACACGCACCAGCAGCACATCACTCTGCTTTTTCAATCACCTCATGTGACATTTGTGACGTACTGTATTGCATACAGGTGCGTGCACCCGCACACACACACACCCACCGGGTCAATCCTATTACGGACTGGAGCTCATTGGTTCTTTACCCCTGCAGCCCCAATGCAGACTTCACCCTGCAGCATCATTTCCTGCTCCATCACTCAGGGTGACACGGCAGCGGGACCACAAACCAAGGACGACAGCAGCATCAAGTCGTGCTTTCCATTACAGAACAACAAATGGGCCATGGTTCCGTGCAGTTTAGAAGAAGGTTTTGCTTTTAGGTTTCGTGTCATTACTTCCTGTGGATACTGGACAGTGAAGATTTCCTGCTAGAGGCCACATGTCAAGACATCCTGCAAATCAGTCTGTTCAATTAGGAACTTTATCTTCCTACAAACAGTCTCAGGGAGGATGAGACTCTATAACTGAGGGCAAAATGAATGAGTTGTTAGATGCAAAGCTTTGTCTCCTACAAACAACAAACTTCTGGGCAAATTTCAACACACGCACATCACACATGGATGCAAGGCTACAACTTGAGTGAAATCAGGTCAAAATTATAAATTCCATCCAAGCACATGGCATGACAATGGCTCCTTTTAACACATGCTGTGTCAACACATGTGCGACAGTCATGGGAGTCGTATGTCAAAATGTTCAATACTGTAGAAACATGTCGGTGCGACATGGCGGACTCTCTGAAACAGGACCCGCTCTGTAAGTATAATAAGCTCATCTTACAGTAACGAGAACACAAAGATTCTTATTTTCAGGGGATCATACACTAATGATAACATAATCACGGTAATTACAGTCCATTTCTGCCAATAGGTCCCCCTAAATTGGACACACTGGGCCTTTAAAATGTTATAAATTGAATATCTTTGGATTAGGGGCTGCTGGTCGGACAAATCAAGTTACTTTAAGATGTCATTTTGGATTCAGGGAAACTGATGGACATTTTGTACTATTTTTGTACCCTATTTTTCTGACATTTTACAGACTAAACAATCAAGAAAATAATTGGCAGACTAACTGATAATGGACATAACTGGCAGCTGCAGCCATAAAGCAGAACAGAGCAGATTCAAGGACAGTCAGCAGAAACAACAAGAGAAACAAGAGAAACCTTTTAAAACGAGGAAACATGACTGAATTCTGCTCAGGTACAGTTACTGGATCTCTAGCAGTTGGGATTTATTTTTCACCTCTGCTGAGACAGCAAAGAAACACTCCACAGGGGATTCCACCCACATCTCCCTGATAACACACAAACACACGCACACACACTGAGATAACACTTTCATTTCATTAAACGTGACACATAATCTCCCTCCTCCTAATCAACCACGGTGGAGGACAGCCGCACTCCCCCACCCCCACCCCACCCCACCCCCATCCCCAGGTACAAATTCCCAAAAGATGAACATCATTTTTTGAGGAAAGGATCTGAAGCAAAAGAGAAGCGCTGTGAAGTGAAGGGCTGCACTGTTCTATGAGAGAGGGCAGCCATCGAGATAAAACTTATCAGATTGACGAGGGAGATGAGGAGGCAGGGCGAAGGCGGGGGGGGGGATATGATCCCCTAAATACCTCCATTGTTGCTGCCAACAATATTGAGACTTATTAAGGAAGTGGAATTCTTTGAAAGTCCTCACATCAGAGCAAAGATAGGAGGAGTAATTAAAAGAGGAAAATCGTTTGAAGGGATTAGTTGAGAACTTATTCACGTTTGGAGAATAGCTGCTAATAAAGCTAAAATAAGTTCAGTGCTGTTGAACCCGAGTTAACAAGATACTTGACTCGTTTAAAAAGCGCCTCCCTACAAAAGGACCTACAGAACGGAAAACAAAGAAAATGATAGACTCTAATAATGGCAGGTGGGCAGAGAGAGAGAGAGAGCGGCGGCGTTCCTCCTCGCTGACAGAACAGGTCGCTCTGTTTGGAAACAGAGAGGCACCTGGGAAATTTAGTCCGCGCCTTCCTCCCCAGCCAGCTGTTAGGTGTCCGCAGCTTCCCGGAGAAACGCTGAGCACCATGACTGCGTGCCACCGTTTCCTCTCGGCTCTTAACACGCTTTTTATATCATATGCGCTGGGACCACCGTACAAGTGACAAAAAGGTGTGACGTGTTGGAGAGAAGCGGTAATTGGGCGACACAGCTGGATCCCTCCTCGCCTGGGACTCTCAAGGTGCTATAAGGGAGGCTTGCTGCTTTATCAAGCGAGAATGTGAACAGACACACGCCTCATTGTGCCTTAGGGGTATCCACCACTATCTATAGGTGGAATAGAGATTGTAAATATAATAAATCTTTCAATGGTGGACCTACAAAGGCATACACTGTGGATTTCAAGGCTGCTGGCATGAAGCGATGGATTGCTTTGAATTCTTTGGCCCAAGGGCGCGCTTGCATGGTCCAGCTGCAGAGAGCTGCGCATCACATGACACACACAGACACTGCTGCATGAACATAAGTAAAGAAAAAAAAACACACACACCCACACACGCAGACATGCAGATAGAAAGAGACACAAATTAAACCACCCACAGGCATCTAAAAAACACATGCAGGCATTTTAAACACAAACCACCCACCCATTGTTCATATCTTCTATCCACAAGACACACACACACACACACACGCAGCACAGCGGTGAGGAAACCATCTGAACCATCAGACACCCATTTACTTCCACAGTGTTACGTCTTCAGAGGGTGAGGTCAGCAGTCTGCTTTTGCTTATTAACACTCACCAATCTAAACTCACAGTCCATTCATCACGGAGCCTCCCTGTAGTATAATCAACCTTTCAAGCATGGAGCTCAAAGTCAAGCCAACACACGGACAAACTCAGCCTCCTCTGACTGATGATAGCGAGTGATTTATGGACCCAGAGTTCAGCCTGGTTAAACGCAGAGGTGACACGAACGAGTCTTGTCACTCGGAGCTCTCGCACCGGTTCAAGTTCTCCAAGAGCACCATCAAATACTGCTGTAAAACACTATTAAACAGCTATGAGATGCAGAAAGCTGGATTTTTTTGTGCTTAAAAGTTTTAATCTAAAAAGGTTGCAGTAGCATAGCCAGCCAAATTTGACAGCTAATAAAATAAATCAAGTACAAAACAGAGTCGTGTGAACTAATAACTAGTTTAAATTCTGGGTTTAGTCCTCTAAGGTCTCATAAAATTAAAATACAAGCCTCACAAAAATGTTAATTTACTTTATACTGAGAGGACAACCTATAAAACAAGACAAAGGTGGCTTAACTCTGGCCTCTCTTATGGAAACTTCTGAAATCTCATCTCCCCACAAGTTTAACCCAATCCCTCCCTCTCACAGCGGCTTTTTATTTTTGTTGATATCTTTTCGTGTTTGGATCTCTAAAATGCAAGCCATACGACCCGCTGGCATCCGTGCACAACATATAGATATCTGTTTTTAGCCGACACAAGGTATGGGTTGATCAAATTTAGAGAGTGAGCAAATGAGAAAGACCTCGCCTCTAACTGCTGTGGTTATTCCACAGAAGTGCATGAACAATTAAAGCAATACAGGCGGGAAACTAATGATATACAGTGAGAAACGACTGCGTGTGCAACATGTCGCAGAGCAGCCTACTGAAACACACCAGCACTAAATGACTCAGCAATAACCCGGTCATATTCCAGTTTTTAAAAACCCGAATATGACCCCTGGGTTACTCCTTTTCTAACCCGAATATTTGGTCATGTATATGGGATATCCCCATCAAACGGAACATTAATTTGTGTTCTGCGCATGTTCTATTCGCAAGGAATCTTGGTCTTTTGAGTGCAGGGACTACTTGTTGAAAACATGGCGAAACAGAGGACACCACACTTTTGGAGCGAGGAGGAGATAAGTCACCTCGTAAGTGTGGTGAAAGACAGGAATATCATGTCTTTTGTAGACGGTAGAAAATACCGGGATAGCCAGATATACAAGAAGATGAGCGAAAAGTTACGCGAAGCAGGGTTTGTACGAACGCCAGACCAGATCAAGCGCCGCTGGAATGCGTCATGACGTTCTCCGTGCGTCGACATGTTGTCCGTGCGTCGCTGTTTTGATCAGGATATCCCAATTGATTACAATTACCATGTATACAGGAATAACCCTGTTTGCTCATGCATGTAAACAGGTTATTCCAAATGTTTCAGAAACCTGAATATTGACCATAACCTGAGTATTGACTGCATGTAAACGTAGTCACTGTTTCTTCTCTACAAAGGAAGGGATAACTTCATGTATTACATTTTTGCTGAATTTACAAGAGGGGACACATCATCTTTTTTGTAGACGGTGTTTACAAGTTAATAAAGTTTTCCCAAACTTGACATTTCACAAACCTGATTTTTTAAGTGAGTCTGGGGCTGAATTACTCACGCGAAGGTTTTGCTCTGGAGGGCAGAGATCCGATCTCAAAGGAGAGAGATCTCAGAGGCCAGATTGGATTGTTTGTTTTCCAGA
This sequence comes from Chaetodon trifasciatus, assembly GCA_037975065.1. Classification (NCBI taxonomy): domain Eukaryota; kingdom Metazoa; phylum Chordata; class Actinopteri; order Chaetodontiformes; family Chaetodontidae; genus Chaetodon; species Chaetodon trifasciatus. Next base: position 1,452,008 of record JBBMOE010000068.1, read on the forward strand.
TAACATATCTAAACATAGACTGGATTTTAATAGCAGGTGTAAATGGGATGCAATACAGCTATTACTACCTACTCTACCTTTCCTAATGGGTACAAAAATGGTGCTAATGGCTGCCTCTAAGAAGTCCCATTGATGAACACTGTACGACTAGATTTAGTTACTTAGAATTCAACCCAATCAGATGGGAAAAAGCACAAAACTTAACGCAAGAGCTGTGGAAGGAAACTTTCTTTGTCTGCTCTTTTCTGATAGAAAGTAGGGAATATGTTGAAACAAATGTTTGAAAAGTTGAAATATTCACCTCTGACAAGAATCCCCCTAACGTCATGCTGTAGCACCGACAACTGCATCACTTCTTTAATCAGTTCCCTAATGGCGAAGCAATGTTTCTGACAAGCAAAAACAGTCCTGCCCATAAATGTTTAACTGTTGTATTTGTTTCCTGCTGAGTGGTGAAGAAGTTATTATTCTGTAAGTAAACAATAGCTGTTTAAGTGCCGTCTAGTGGCCTGGTGTGCCGGTGGCCTCCCGCTCTGCTGCAGGGTCCCTCCGGCGCGACATCACACGTCAATGTGACGGAAATCTGCGCGGATGGAAAGCGGATTGCCACCCATAGGCCGCTTTATTCCCTCCATTAAGTCTGGATAATCCCAGATGCTTAGCTCACCGCCATCGCCTCTCCTTTGGCCCCCCGAAATCTTCCCCTGCGAATTAATCAGTTCATAATCTCCGCCCTCCATCTAAACACTCGATCACTCCAGCTACCAGCGTGGCATGTGGCGTGAGGACAAAACCCCGATTCCAGATGATGTTTGTTTGTTCAGACGACGCAGACACACACATAAACATGAACGCAATCTCCCAAAGCGACTATATACTGTATAATGCATTAGACACTGGCACTAGATAGTCATTTTGGGTAACAGGGCCTGTTGCATGGTGACATTTGGAGTGCATTAACAGTCTCCTGAGGGCATTCATGATGCAATAACGACAAAAACATGAGGGCAGAGGAAAAAAAGGGGGGGCGAGATGTGGGAAACAGAGATACATGCAGAGAGATAGAACCACAAAACACTGTGGATGAAAACGTAAATCAGCTGTAACGTCTAAATAACCTCTTAACAGCTACAGTAGGAAAGTCACTGTCAGTCATTGCACAGCTGAAAAAGACCCACAATTCAGAGACCAACACACACAAACAAACACACACACACACACACACCAGACAGACAGAGAGACAGTCTAAAGGCAGCTGCTTGGCAGTGGCATATCCTCTGCCGCTAGCCTTGATGTTAGCGCCATCGTGTCACGACCTTCAATACAGATTCCTGATCCCTCAAACACCACCTGACAGACAGACAGATAAAAAAAAATCTGAACAATCTTTTCAATTATTTATCACGCTACGATGGACGTTGATGTGAGGAGGAGTGGCGGGGCCACAGCGGCAGAGTGAGGGCAAAAAAAAAAGGAGGCAGGAGAAGGTGAAAGATGCTAAAGAGGGAAACAGGGTCAAGAGAAACAAGTGTAAAAAAAAGAGGAGGGCGGCTTACAATGGCGCTGGCTTAGACAATGAAATGGGCGGATTATAAAATGTCAGAGGAGGAGGAGAAAGGTCGGGAGGGAGGGAGGAAAACATCAAACAACAACACTGGGGTTGGGCAGCGGGGGCAAGCTGGCGCGAAGGGCTGCCAGGGGATTTGAAATATGGACAGTTGTGAATGAGGGCAGTGTGGCATCCTCGTACAAGCACACATATTCACGCAGATACACACACCAGATGGGCCTCCAGGGATTAAAGCGAGGTTATTCGTCCTCGCTGAGCTCCACACGGATCTAACCCGAGAGCTCCTCTGCAACTCAAAGCGACCGCTGGATTCTGCTGGAGTCAGATGTTTTGGGAGGGGTTTTTGCCCTTTTTTTTTTTTTGTTGCGTCCAGACAGGCAACTCCAAAAATATAATGCCTCAGTAATGCTCTTGAAATTCCTGCAGCTAAGCTTATACCACTCGAGAGTCACTGGGTCACATTTTTGTTGTTCTGTCAGCCCCACCCTGACCCTGACACACACACAAAAAAAAGGAAACATGCATTGTCTCTCCGGAGACAATTTAAGTGCAGCTCCCCATCAGGAGATTACGTGGAATAACATTTTACGTATTTTCCAAGGCCCGGTGAGGTCATGTCTATTAAATAACTGCCATTACTGATGTCTTTGACACTGCTATTTGTGGCCCAGAACCTGGCAGAATAACACAGATAAGGCTGATAGGAGGGGAGACAAAAAAAAAAAAAAAAAAATCACATTACCTGTTGAAAAGGCACCGCGGAGACAGCAATCATCGCAGCAGCAAATGGGGAAAAACAGAAGAAAAAAAGGACAGGTTAGCATTTTGATTCACACTCAAAAGCAAGTGGCACTTGAATCTAAAACTGTGCATTTCCATTTCTGCAGAGACGCTTTGTTGTAGCACCGAATGGCTCAGATGCCATCCTTCAGTGACCAGTAGATATCATTTAAGGCATGCATTAAAAACATCACAGGGGGAAAGCAGATTTGTTGATATAGCATTAATTAGCATATCATTGATTTGTCAGCCGGAGGTCCTTTGTTTCGTCATTGGCTGCCATGAGAGCTACGGTGGTGTGAAATCATAATGATGTGGATTAATATGGAATGATGAAGCCCGTCACTGAGATATAAAACAAACGCTTCCTTTCTCGCTCTCCGCCCGTCTTTACTCATTTGGGCGATTTTTATGCTGTATTATTTAAAAAAAAAAAAAAGACTTATTAATAATTTTCCAGGTCAAGGTTAATTGACCTCACACTTTATTAGCTTTATTAGCAGACGCATTTTCTCTGGTGTGAAGGGCAAAGAGTAAAACATATGGATGACGCTGATTTACTGCAGTTTCCTATTTCTGTGCCTGTTTTTGCCTTTCCCTCTCCATCTCTATTGAACACACACAGGCACACTCTCCCCTTTGCTTTTTTGCACCGTCCTGGTCTGACCCATATTAGAGCTGTTTGTGCTCATGGAATATACAGTCCAGAAGGGCATCGAGTAAATACGTGGAATGACCCGGGCTGTTGGCAATGTTAACACAAGCTCGGATCACAGGCAAATAACAGAAACACCACGGCGAGATGCATTTCAATGCATTTCTCTGTGGCTCTGCACTAAAAGCCTCCGCTGATTCGCGTGCAGTCCATTAATGTGTCGCTTACTTAAAGAAAGGCAAGTGGGCGTAATTGGATGGGAGCAGAGCGGTAAGAGAAGATGCGTCAAAGCCATATGATCGTGCACACCGACACCAAACAAAAATACTCACAGCAGGCATGTGCGTGAATGAAACACGGAAACTAAATTGAGCTTGGCTGCCTCTCTGTGGCCTGTCTTTGGCTCTCGGTGGATGTTTGTTTGTGCTGGATTTCAGGGCCTGAAGACGGGCCTGATGAGGGATGAGCATGCATGAGCGCCCTCATCCCTTCTACTTCGCTGCTCTCCCTTGTTAGTTGAAATGTCAGAGCGCTGGTGCCTTTGCAGAGGGTTGGACTTGCACTTCTGCATCACAAATCTCCTGCCAGAGCCGCCTCAAACTTACAAACTATAAATGGCCTAAAACTGTTTGTCTTTCATTGTCCCTCTCAAACTCTCCCTCTCTCCGTTTTATTCTCCGTCTCTCTGTCTGAGACCGAGCTGGCTGAAGGTAAACACAGTGGGATGCAAGTTTTCTGAATCATAGAAGCAGACGTGGACAAATTGCCAACATTTGGAGAGTAATAGAGGGAGTAGAGGGCGGAATGTGAATAAGCATGGAGGAATGGGAATAACCACGAATGCAGGATACTAATGCTCTAACATCACTGTCTAATCTTGCTGCGGTTTTGCTTGCAGAGAAGTAATCACTTCTTCCAACATAAGGAAGTGAAAAACACAACAAAGACAAAACAATAAAGATCTAAAATATACCTGAGCATGTGACCCGTTAGTGAAACCCCCAACAAACACGTCCAGCAGCTGTTTTTAAAGAAAAAGCTTAAAAAAAAGGGGGGAAAATCCCAGTAAATGTGTGTTTTATGCAGTAACTCAAAAAGTGTGCCTCAACCCAGTTATTTTCCCTCGAAATGGATATGAAAAGCTTGCAGTGCAATGGGGTGTGGGGGTGGTGGGTGGGAGTTTACACACAATGAACGAGCTCTTTTTGAATTGGCTTAATCTCGTTTGGCCTACTAATGCGCAGCGTGTGCGTCAACACACCAGCCTAAAAAAAAAATAAAAAAATACAGGAACTCTGAGCTTCTACAGCAGACACAACTATGGATTATTTGCCTTTTTTGGAAAAAAAAAAAGCATCTCCTCGGCTCCTGTTGCTGCACTGACTCATGCCTTTGCCCCCTGGCCTCAGTTTACCTTGACTGAACTGCAGACTTATTGACAAAGAGACACATGCAAGCTAATTTCATTGACAGAGGCTTTGTGTCGGGTAAAGGGTTCCGTGTAAAAGGCTTCACGCCTGTCACAAATGTTTTATCATCTCACGGACAGCAACGGCCGCAGCAGCACTTATCATTCTCCTGAATCTTTGACGTCGGCTGCACAATAAAAGATTCAGACGAAAGGCAGTCAGGGAGTGCCAACGTGATTGACACAAGGGGCTGGGCGGCTTGTGGGGTTTCTTACTGATGCATAAACTAGACTCAGGAAGGCTGTCCAAATACGCCTCCTACAATATTCTAGGTTTTCTTCACAGCAGGAGCAGGGAGGGTTGAGTCTGATAATAGGCCTGTCATCTAAGATCTGGCAAATTCCAGCTGACTCCTTTAGTATAGAAAGACGACATGAAGATCAAGATGTGAGGGGCATCAAGATGTGACAGTGAGTGCGACCAAGTACTGAACGTCTGATGCAGAAGGGAAAACCTTATCGAGGTGTCGAAGCCGGCTGATGTCTTTCATTCATCACATTTTTCAGCAAAAGGCACTAAAAGGCCTCTTAAAATTCCACTATTTTGTGTAAAAATCAAGCAGAGCTCTGTACATCATTCCTAACTGTGAGCTCCCATCAAGGGATTCACAAGCAACAATAGCACCCAGCAGCCTTTTGGTACGTTCTCCACGAGAGCCGGCAGTGAGGCAAGCCATTGCCGCAGCAGTGGTGAGCGGCGTGATGAGAGCACCTGATGGGCTGAGGCTGAAATTCAGGTTTTCATTAAGTTTGTGATTACAGGAAATTAGTGGAGACGCACAGACTGGGGTTTGAATATCTCCTCACTGTAACATCTTACGTACAGTTATGAGGAAGTATCTCTTCCGTATTGACAATGGAGGAGAAACGGATGTCTGAGATTTCCTCTGCTATCGTGATTCACTGTTTAAGCCAGGACATTATTTATTTACTCACGACTGTCGCCATGCAAACAATAAGCTCAAAGGCATTTGTTCAAACAGTCGGCTGCTGCTTCTAAATATTGACACGGCACGTTTTCCTTCTCCGGAATAATGAAGACAGGAAATGTGGAAAATTGTTCATCTGATCATGCATGTCACATTTGATTAGTCTACTGAACTGCTTTAGTACAAAGAAGCCAGGCAAGAACTAGCCAACACCCTGAAGTGTATTAAAGGAGTGAAAATATGGCAACTTTTAAGAAATAACTCTGTATATCAAAAATGTGGTTAAGTTTGTTGAACTCGGTTTTGATGAGGTTTGTTAGACTTTTTAAAGAAAATCCTAAAAATTTGACATGAAAGGTTTTCACACAACAACAGTGGCGGTTTAAAGGAATAGTTTGACATGAAAGTATGCTTATTTTGCTGAGAGTTAGCTAAGAGAAGCCTCAGCCTGCAGCGGCTTAGCTTAGCTTAGCTTAGCTTAGCACAAAGACTGGAAACAGGGGGACACAGGTAGCCTGGCTCTGTACAGAGAGAACAAAATCCACAAACCAGCAACTTATAGCTCAATAAAAAACACATTCTATCTACCTCTTCTATCAAATCAACACCGGCTGGTTCTCCATACAATAAAGTTTCCCTATCAGTCCCTCCTGGATACTAACACAAACCAAACCCTGTCATTCAGCAGAGCCAAAAGGAGAGAAAGGAGCAAGGCACCATGTGGAAAAAGGTTCCAAACAGTCAAGCATTCGGCATGCGAGGGCACAGAGGAGATTGCTTCACGCTCTGTTTCTTTTGTAAGGGTGTGAGCATGTGCAGCGTGCTGTGCATGTGTGGCCCAGCCTCTCTCGTGCATGTTTGTAGTTAGATGTGTGTCGTACATCTGAGCCCTGAAGAGCTGCAGGCATGATGCTCTTCACAATAGGTGGGCGACTCTTAAGACAAACTGCAGCCGCATTCACGGAAACATACATTCGTTTATGTTCATCTACTGAACAGACAGACGTCGGTAATGCGACAATATCTACTTTGAGATAGATTTCAAACCATTTAACAGAGCAGAAAAGGTAAAGTGGCCCAAACTGCAGATATCATTATTAACTAACAAAACATTGTTAGTTAAGATTTTAATTTCCCATCAGAGCGCTGAAAGGGAAATATTTCCCACTTATCCCAACTTAAGTGTGAAGCTGATTGCACGAAATGCCAATAAGAAAAGATAAGAAATGTCGCACTTAATTCCAACACACACACTCACAGACTAAGCCTATTAACAACCCCAATAAGCTAATGAAGGCTGGCTAAATCATGAGTTAGTGAGTACCTTTATAGAAGGGGCTTTAATTGATCCAATAAGGCCATTAAGAGTTTGTGTGAGATGAGAAAACAAAAGCCAAAGTGATTTCACCGACAGACTGCAGCTCCATCAATAACCTGCGCTAAGGAGACACAACGGAATTCAGACAAATGCAAAGTCAGTGCTCCATATTAGAGCGGAGGCCTTAGCCAGCACCTGGGTATTTTCACAAAGTGCCAACGGGTGGAGTTTTTAGCAAAGCCAAGCTGAAAACAACAGAAGCAAAAAAAAAATTAGTGGAAAAATAGCTTCGTCTGCCCCAAAAGTTGAGCCCAAAAAGAACAAAAAATAGTTCAAAAACAACACGGCTTTCCTTTTCAAAGACGTCCTGAGGTCAACAGACATGTTGTCAACATAATGTCTTGGGTGTGGTGGGGCTGGCAAGCTTACACAAGCTAAACCCTGGAACAAGCAAATCCTCAGCCATTCAAGGTTTAAATTAATACCATAAAAGCACCTTTTTAATGTGATGACAGAAAAGCACAAGGCACAGGCTGAAAGTCACTATTACCCAAATTTCCCAAGGGGACCATTAAAGCTTCATCTTGTCTGATCTCGTCTCCGTGTGAATATTCAGAGTTTCTGTAAAGAGTCACACGTAACAAAAAACAAGCCAGCGAGATGAGTGATGCGTTCCCAGTTTATCTTCCAACTTCAAAGTCCTGATGTCTGTTCATCATCCTCCAGTGAAATATAAACCCCGGATTTTTCGAGCCAGATTCTCTCCTCCACAAGATTCAGCATCCTACCCTCCTGCGGCCATAAAACATTTGCCCACAGACAAGATGAGAGAGTTATCGATACTAGAGTCAATCCATCCACCTCAGCTAACTCCGTCCAAATGCAGGAAACCAACCATGTCAGCCCCTTGCAGATGGAGAAAGAGGCCATAAAGTCAATACCTTATCCATCAGCTAAATGGACTGCCAAAGTCATGATTGTTTATGGTGGTAGGCGGAGACAGCGGGTGGATGCGTGTGTGTTCAGTCTGGAAGGTTTAGCTGAAGAGGACTCAAGTTGTGCAAAAGCGCTCTCCCCATTCCAGAGAGTCAATACGCTGTGCGAGGACATTGACTTCACGGGTCATCACTTGGGTTTAGACTTAGCAAAGGTTAAATAGGTAAAGGCTTCCATAGTATGCTCGGCTGGCTGGAAAGGCCACCTCGGCTCCATTAACAAAAAACATTTAATTCATAGCTGCTAAAAGATAATAACTCTTATGAGAGCTCCTTCAAAAAATAAAAAAGAAACTTCATGTGTGCGCCTCGGCGGAGTAATCATCCTCATTTTAGCTGATAACCTCCGAGCAGCCCTCTCGCCCACCTCTCTCCTCCTCCATCTCCTCCATATCCCAGTCAAATCTGACACCTCTAACCCTCCACCTCCACATCGTCTCCGGCTGACAGGCCAGCTCTCAGGAGAGGAGACCCTGAGGAGGAAATGGCAGCCCTGTGACAGACTGAGTGGCAGTGTGGAAAGCTATATCTATCCTCTGCCAGAAGGGCGCTTTAAAAGCACAGACACTCGCCACAGTCGCAAAGGCGTATGATAGAATTTCCACTCAGATCGCCAGAAAGAAATAGATTGAAATGAAAAGTTTAGTCAAAGGTATTTTCACATGCCTTATTTTCTCATATGCCTTTAAGCGATGCTCTGAAAGCCCACTACATGTACAGATTTAAGAGTGGGAAGACTGCCACAGAGAAACACCCTCGGAGCACCGTAAGATTCAATACCTCACTGGAGGGAAGTTCAGCTGGGATTGTAAGTACCACTGATGTATTAACAGCAAGTTATTGTACCAGCAACCTTCCTCCAGATATCGACCTGGCTCTTTACCTTCTAGCCAACTTTGTAGCTGGGTTAAAATGTCTGTGCAGGAGATCATTCCTGTTTTAAATCAGACATCTTTCTGCAGCAAATGATCTGTTCTTTAATTGTCTTCAATGAAACAAATTGATTTTACTGCTCACTGTGATAATCCTGCACAATAGCAACACCCTGGTCGACAAACAATAAACAAACGTGCTTCCTGGTGATTGCAGGTCAGGTGTTCATAATAAACAAAAATCCCATAACTTCCTGTGTGGCTCTATGATGTCACACAAGTGTGCTATCTGGCCCAGTTGGGCTAAATCAGTGGTTGAAATGGTTGAAAGTATTAAACAGAATTTACCAGAAAATAATATGATACAGTCATGCCACCTCTATATAATGCCATAAAATATCAATAAATGATAACAGCCCTCATTTCTAGTTCACCAAACGTCAAAAAAAAAATCAATCTCAATGAATCTTTAGTTAAACTACACGATTTGTTACCACCTCGACATTCATCTACAACATTAGCAACAATTTATTACGATATAACATAAGGTTACATTTTGCTACAATTACTTCTGCAGCCATTGAGCTACATAAAATCAGCCAAGCCAGTACATTTCTCTTTATATCAGATTTTCCTGATATGCCTCTGTCAGTGTACTGCATGTCTACTACAAATTGCAGTAGCAAAACTCTGAAATGCCCCGATTAGTGTCTTCGGTGTTAGTCACAATTCTTTAAAAACTAATTTCAGCGATCTTGATAAAAAGAGTGTGTTTGTATAAAAAAATGAATATTGGTGGGAGTTTACTGACATCAGATGTTTCTAACTATGAGCCTGGCAACTCCAGTATTACTCAGGCTATAATTACTACCTCTACAAAAACTGCTGCTTCTTATCGTTTTAACAACACCAACAAACCTGGCAAAAATAATGTGACTCCTGATAGCTAAGCTCCCCTCTGCAGTATGAAACCACCTTGTGTCTTAATTATTCCAGGCAACGATCCCAAAATTTCTGTGTACATTAGATAGCGCGCACGCACACACAAACACAAGACTTTTCCTATCCAGCACATATGCTCCCTCTGTACACAAACAATCTGCCACCACGCACACAAAATTACCCCCGACCGCGACCTCCATTATGCTATTAATGCTGCTGGATGAGCGGGAGGTCCGCTGGCCCACTCGAGCATTGGGGTGGACGGCAACAGAGAGCGGCGGCGAGCTGTCGCAGCGGGGCACAGCGCTGCCCCAGGGCTGGACTGAGGCTGGTCAGACAGACAGCAGGACTCCCACTGTCATCTCTGACTCATCGCTGGGAGTCATCTGACCAGCCTCAGCACGCCGATCTCAGATACCACGGCGAACAGATGACACGCACGCACACAGTCACACACAGATTACTGAATGTCTCATTTTGTGTTTGCTGGAAGGGTAAGCTTCAAGCTGGTTTCACAAGACTTTTCATTAAGTCCACGTTAATGACTAACTGCTTTTTCATGCTGACATTTTTCTACCATTTCAACTGCGAGTGTAAAGAGGTTATCATAACACATCTGATTTTAGACTTTGCACATTTGTTGGACCTCTCGCTGCTTCGTGGAGGATGTGATCATACCACAGTTGGCCTTACTAAGTGCTTCTTAGCAGTAACATTAGCGAATTTGTGGTTCAAAGGAATAATTAAACATTTTGAGAAACACTTCTTTGCTTTCCAGCAGAGTTAGATGAGAAGACCAATACTGCTCTCGTATCTGCCTTTTAAATGTAGAGCTACGGCCAGCAGCTGGTTACTTTAGCTTAGCACAAAGCTTCGCTCTGTCCAACGATAACACAACCTCTAAAGCTTGCGGGTGTTGTATCGTCTTTGTTACATCCTTGCAAACACCAAAGTGAAAAAAACAGCAATTCGCCTTTTTACAGGCACCTATGTGCCAGACTTTTTCTTGGCCATGACCTGGAACTTCCTGAATTCTCTGCTGGTTGACTGGCAACTGCTCAGAGGGAAGAAACAGCACATAAACCACCTGTACAACAGAGAATCGTTGTGTATACACTTTTCCTTTTGTATGGGTTAAACAAACAAGATGCAACAACTGAATTAGCCAGGCTAGCCGTTTCCCCTTGTTTCCAGTCATTATGCTAAGCTAAGCTAACGAGCTGCTCACGATAGCCCTACCTTTACCATACAGCCATGACAGTGGCATCAATCTCACCACCAGAAAAAGCACAAGTGTGTTTCCAAAAGAAATTCCTTTAAGGTTTTACTGCCAAGGTTGATTTTAATACATTATTTGTGAAGAAAAGAGCTCTTTCATGTTATTCTATATGTTGAAGAAAGACGGGCACACTCTCTGTTGAAGACAGACAGACAGACAGACAGACAGATAGACACACACACACACACACACACACACACACACACACACTCCAACCCCCTCGGGGGAACAGAGGAAAGGGAGAGGGAGGGAAGTGGAACGGAGCGTCATGGGGCTGAACACACACAGAGTTCCAGATGGACTGAAATACTGATGCAAAGTCAGACAGAAGCAGAAAAATGTCCACACACACACACACACACACACACACACACACACACACACACACACTCTCATTCAAATGTATACAAATCTATATTCAAATCTGCAAGAAAGCCAGCCTCTCTGTCTCTACAGCTCTGACAGGACACCTCCAGTGTCCACTGAGGTCAAGGGGTGGAAAGGTCAGAGGTCGTCCTCATGTCCCTTGAGGGAAGAGATGAACCATCTCTGTGCTAACCATACTGACAACGTGACCTTTCCCTCTCCATTCTATCTCCTCTCACACACAGCCTGTTACTGCCGCTGGTATTGTTGAAAGTTCGAAACTTTTAATGTTTGGTGCCCGCGGGCTGCAAGAGGCCTTGATGTAAGAGATTTACCGCAAGGCCGCTGTACTGCATTGCATTTTACTGGACAAATGCCTGTGCTATTGTGTCTGTAAGCACAGCCTCCCAGCCAAAAAGCCCTGCATGAATCAAATTGAGTATGGAATGAGTTTGCGAGTTCTGTTTTAAGGTAGTGGAGCTGGTTTGGTTTGTCTGGGAGTGTGTGCTGAAGCTTTAAAGACTTCTCGGCTGACCTTATCTGTCCACTCAAATCTAATCCAGACAAGATCCCAGTCAAAACAAGGTTCTGCCGTGCAGCAGAGAGGGAATTACGACTGTATGGACCTATGACTTATTGGGCCTATATGGTCTGGTAAATTATTTGTTTGCAAGGCTTGGAAAAAGGGTGTCCTAAGGCCAAATTTAAGGATGGTGTCATGGCAGGAGCTGCGACTTTTGACCAGTTTACTTGTCCCAGGCTAACAGGTTAGCAGGGCTGCGGCAGGCTAATAGCCACTTTGCCACGAGTGTTAAATGATCTGTCTGTAAAGGGTGACAGGCAGCTCGTTGGATGCCTCAAGGACACAGACAGCTCAAGCTATGAGGCCTGCCTAACAAGCGCCTGACAGAAATGATAATGATCACCTCAGGAGAGGTTGCTCTGCGTGGTCTCAGATTTTCCCACAGGAAGCAAATTTGTAGCTATACGGCAGTAATTTGAACCTCGGCGGAGGACACAGCCCATTTATTCCAATAAGAAACATGCAAATTAGAGTTAGCATTTGTTTATCTTAAAGCCACGGAGGGCTCGGCTCTTCACTGAAGTGCCATCACAGTAAATGGTAGGTTTTGCCGTCTCCCACATAAACCAATGAGCCATATGATATTGGTCAGTCTATTCAGGTTTGTGACACTGGGATGTTGCAGTAAAGATAGCGGGTGGGTAATGTGTATCAGCTGCAACCACTATTAATTGAAGGCCAATGCTTCTGGGTTATCACAGACGTATGGCTGGTATAAAAAGACGATTAAAACTGTGCCGCTGTGGTCACCGGAGTGTGTCCGCAGTTTAAGTTTGTTTACCGAGCGGTCGGTACGTACTTCATCTTCTAGACTGGCCTTCATCATTCAGGACGTTGTTTGCTCCTTCAGCTCGATGAATCACTCTCGTTGTCTCTGCATGTTTCTTACCCTCTCTGTTTTTACATGCATCTCTCAGACCAGCTTTTCACTTCTGTACACGGCTGATAGTCCTCCGATGACTAAGTAAGGCAGAATTCTGGTAAAGCTGAGATTGAGAAACACTTCTTCTGTGACAGATTAAAAGTGCAGCTGACCAGTCATGTAGAGAGTGTACAAATCAATTTACTATAAGCCTTTATCAAAAAGAGCAGACAGCATGCAAGTTATGCCAGAGGATCATACCTTGGAAATATAACACAAGTAGGTCAAATGAAAGGCAGAAGTTTCAAGGGAATTGCATATCAATGCAAATATGCAAATCTACATCCTTCCTAAGCATTTTTCTATTAAATATTCACAAAGGAAAAAGATATATTCTGGCAATAAACTAAGAGAGATACTGCCCAGGGTCTTGTTCAATTATACAGAGCAGAGACAAAGACTGTTGCAAGGTTAAAGTTCAAACATACGAACAGCGACCTGAATCGGCTGAACGGCACAACTCCTTTGTCAAGTAATGACATAAATTATATGTGGTAGATAATGTGCAATTAAAATTGATTGTGCTTCATTTCAGCGAGCAATAGTACATGAACTGACAATATAAATGAATAGAATAGGTGATTCAGGCTGCACAACCAAACTGCATTTAATCAGTTGTTGACATTCACGCTCCCCTGCCTTTCGCTCCTGTCACACACATTTAGCCTCACAAGAGGGAGAGAAGAAGGAAAAGCAGCTGTTAAAGCAATGAAAGGGAGACAAAAAGTGTCAGGAGATAACTAAAATGTCGAAGTCTGGGACTGTTCTACCTTTGCTGAAAGATTAAAAAAAAAAAAAAAATTCTTGCAAATCTTGAGCCACAACTTGAACCCATGGTCATCTCTTAGGCTATCTTTTCTATTTTTTCTCCACTCTGTGCTTTTGACAAGCACCATGCATCATCACCAGAGAGAAAGGCAAAGAGAAAAATAGAAAATAAGCCCAGACAGGCTTTTGCGAAACACAAAACAGGGTATGACCTCAAGGAAATGAAATTGCCAAACAGTTTGCAGGCTGGTCCGAGCACCTCTCCAGACAAGAATCCGAGGTTCAGAGGGGTCTTTACAAACCGTCCAACTCGCTAACCATGGGGACACATTTTTTATGGGAAATCCATAAGGCAAAGTCAAAGGAAAAACAATGGCGGCGGGGTTCAGGGGAGTAACAGCTTCCAGCTCAGCGTTTGGCTGCAAAGTCCCCACCTACATCTGGGCCAAATTATGCAATGTGGCCTGCCGACCACATCTGTCTGTATGACTAATCAGTGTAACAGGGCAAAGCTCCAACCAACACGACTCAATAGCTACGCTCGTGAGCAAACAAAGACACACACATATGGACATGAAAGTCTCCTCTGATCACCAACACAGAACTTTGGACATTGGACAGAAAGGTATTATTACATCACGGTTAAAAACAAAGGGAGACTTCCAATTCATAAGTGGCCAGTTTTAAGGCCAAACATCTATTTTTGTGCTGTCTGCTGTTTTATGATGTTGCTGACACAGTCTTCAGTGAGAGAGCTCCAAAAGGGCAAATCATTGCACTACTAATTAGAGCACTTACTTCATCAAATGCAGTGAGATTCTGGCCGTCTCTTTTAGTATCACACAGAAAGTTCACTCCTAACCGCCTGCATTCAGACTCCATTCAGTGCCAAGTCTTCCTAACCGAGGTTTCCTTTCTGCCTAATCATGCTAGCTTTGTTCAACCAACTGACGGCGCTCAAACAGACCTGCGGGGGGAGCACAGGGGACAAGCCAACAACAGAAGAGAGCCAAGCCCAGAACAGCTTCCTCAGTAGTGCTCTTATCTCACTCTAGCCTGGGGGTCCCCTCGGGAACTGGGCTGGGAAGGGAGGACAGACCTCTTGCTACGAATTGGCACCATCAACTCAAGAGTCACTTTCACCATGTTGGCCACGCTGCCTGCCAGCTCCTGTGAGACAAACTTGATCAACAACTACAGAATGGGGGGGGTGCACAGAGCATTTACATGCATGTTAGCCCACATCTCTATTTATTTGCATCTGAGTCAAATTTACTGTGGGCTATTCTTTTCCAAGGGCACCTCCGAGCCAACAAATCCAGTTTGCTCCCTACAGGAGATCAAAAATCACCAGAAGATCAAAAGTGCAGCGATCAATCGCATTTGTTCCGTTTCACCACCTGTACAGATGGCACAGATAGGTGATCTGGACTGCTAATGCTGTCAATAACCGAGCGTGCATGTGACAGCTATCTTATCAGCCGACACAGTGATTACAGCTCAGGTAATGAGGAAGAGGCCTCTCTCATTTGTCATGCTTTGTGTGTGGAACTGAGGCCAAGCGAGACTGATAGAGCCGTCTCATGGACACAATACCAGTGAAGCCGCAGGCCGCAGTTAATTGGGGTAATGGAATGATGAAGAATGGCCAGCATGTTAGTGGGCTTGCGTGGGTGGAAGTGAGTACTACATGCAAGCATGTATGAGTACTCGCCTGGTCGAAGGACAGGCTTTTATAGCTAGCAAAAAATAGCTTGGGGGGATAAACCAGTTTGAACTCATAAAAATAAATGCTACAGTATGAGGTGTTTGCTACCCCCCAACTGATGTAATCCAATAGTAAATGAATTGAAATTCAATTCAAAACCGTTAACATCTGTCCTTCTAAAAATCGATTATTCTCTCTATCAATTGGTCCATTTTGGTTGATGAAATGCAGAAAATATTAAGAACTGATCAGGATAATCTTCCGAAGCTTAACAAAAAAAGAAAGGCTACAAATTGTCGGATTTAAGAAGCTGTCACAAGTGAATTTTGTGCATTTTGCCTTAAATAATGTAAATGCTTTATCAGTGACTAAAACTGCAGTCTTCTGTCAATGGACTAATCAATTCATTTCAATCATTTTAGCGCTAGAACTGATTAGTTAGTGTTAGCAGCAATGGCTACAAAGGCTGAAGACACAATAAAGAAGGAGCAGCACAATTCAGATTTGATAAAGAGAGGAAATGGCTCAAGTGACAAATCTTCAAATTATCAGTGCTGACCACCAAATATAATAAAAATAATAATAACGGCAAGCTGGAAGTAGTGGCAGTAGCTTCAAAAATTTACATATTATTTGCCAACATATTTGATATTAAACAATGAACAAAAAGGAAGGACTGAGGACTGGAGATCTCATGGCAGGTCCTATTTCAGCCAGACAGCTTCCGTATCTGCTTCAGCAGCACAAAGAATACAAGCTGACATGCTCTCAGTAGCACTAATATGTACTTTCACATGCATTCACACACACCCACTCGCACAGGCAAACACACACATTCACGCCCTTGAGGAAAACATCTACCTCTTAATTAGGGCCTAGAGTTGGGGTGTATGAAATATGCCAGGAAAGTAAAAAGGAGCTGAAATACACAGCTGGAAGAGAGGGAGCTGGGGGACAGCAGCTAAACCAGAAAACACAACTGTTATCACGCACACTGCAAAATAAGCCGTGTGACCAGGGGAGTATAGGCTCTCCTCAAAAGGTGAATTTGGCAAAGCGGAGTGTCAGGAGTGACTAATGTTTTAATGTTATATAGCACGTCTGATTAAAGGGAAACACAGTATGTTTACAGGTCTTTGGGAGCTCTGCAGCATATGTGGGGAAAAAAATACATAAAGCCTTTTGTGGCTGCAGAGGAAGCTGAAATCTGATTAATGTCCTCAAGTGATGTCACCTGGGCCGACATCAGTTGGGAAGAGCAGAGGTTTGAAAATGAAAAAAATGTATTGTGGGTAATGTAGGCAGCGGGTTTTGACAGGGAAGCCGAATGCATGGAATTGCACCGATTTTTAACCTGTCCATCAAGCTGTCCATTGTGGTCCAACAATGTTGTAGGAGTGAAATGCTAAATTGGTGGAGGGGTCATTTAAGAATTACATTTCTCAGCCCTGCAGGGGTCTGGCTTCCAGCTCTCAAATGATAGATGGGTCCAGTTTGGTTCTCGGCAGTACATTTCTGGGTCTTTTTGGGTTCGGCCGCAAGTTTGTGGACCCGTGACGAGTTCCACCTTACACCCAACTAGCCAAACAGTGTTACTGCACCACATACAAAAAAGCGGTCCTGTGACAGTGGAGGGACTCCTGTCATACAATCACCTTCTCAATTCCCTGATAAGCCAGTGACAGTGAAGCAAGTCCCTATGATGTGTCAATCAGCAGCCCACTTTCCTCCACTGAGGGTGCAAACAGCAATTACACAGGACACCACCATCGACAAGACCATACAGTGTCACTCAGCAGCACATCAGCATCTGGGTGCATGAGCAAAGCATTACTGCAGAAAATGTGACATGAGGTGAGGAATTAAGTGAAAAGTAAGTAGAGGCAGGGTGCAGAGCAGGGGTGTCACTGCACAGGTGACATGGCATGACAAATAACTGCCACGATCAGCAAGTATAACGTAGGTACAGGAACTTGTCTCTGTGACATCTGTGTCACTGATGTCACATGAAAACACAGTGCCAGTGTGTACAAGAGTGCAGGTTTTTTTGTGTAGCTTTATTTTTATTGATATTTTCGAGCAAAGGTTGGCACGGGCAACACCACACTTGCACAGGAAGAAGGTCTTTCAATTATGTACTGTATTGTAATGTGTTATATGTTACAGGTATGCCAATATGTTCCAATTGTAGGCATGAAGTAAAGCTCAATTTCTCCATAAATTTGATTTATTTGGTAATTGCAGTCCAGCCGTCCTCTGTGGGAGGGTTTGCCTGCAGCTGTATTTTTGTGATGGCTTTCTGGAAGTATTTGCTATTTGCTCTTTGTGAGGACTGCAGCAATTTGATCAGCTTTTCAGAGAGACCTTTAAGGACAGCATTATCATAATCGAGCCTACTGAAGATAAATGTACAGTCCTGCTGAGACATGAGTCCACTAATTCTTCATTTATTGTTGAGGTGATAGTCGGCTGAGTCTATGACTTCCAAGATATCTGGCCTGGGTTGTGGTCTGTAATGTAAGCCGTTGAAGTTGAGCGCTGACTTTTAATGGTTCTTCTTTGGGTCCAAAGACAATTGTGCCTGTTTTGTGTTTGCTTAACTGGTGGAAATTTTGACACATCCAATCATTGATTCGTTGAATGCTGTTAATCGGTGCTTGTATGGGACCACAGATAACTGATGACATTGTCATGTAAATCTGTGTGTCATCTGCATAACTGCTGAACAGAAAACACCAGATAAAAGAAACTTGGGGGACTCGCTCAGATGTGTGATTACTGACCAACACAAAGCAGTCCCTGTTTAAAGACATATTCATCCTGTACCATAAGTTTATCCAGGTTATTCCCCAGATGTTACAAAAGTGCAGTAACTTCTCTACAGAAACATTACATTCACTTTAGCAATCCAAATGTGGACTTTCCAGTGAGATTACAAAGCTGGACTCATAAGGTTTCCAAATCACATGCAAAACCGTCCACCCCCAGCACACACTAATGGTGCAAAGTCTAATTTAAGACTCCATCATACAGTACGCTTGTAATCTATAGCTGCATTATACTACACACAGTAGTCTATTTTATGTGAGTGCAGAGTGAAATTAGATCAATCAGAGGATGGCTTGGAAGGGGCTGCTTTCATTCTAGTCACTCATACACTCTGCAAGGCCCTGAAACAATGAGACATTTTTTGCTTCTGCTTTTATCTCCAAAATAGGTGTGTTTTATTTGGTTATAAAATCCATGACACAAAGCTTTTCCACACTATTATTGTCTTTTATGGTCAGCTGGAGTACAGCTAGAAAATGGTACAAAGGAGAAGCAGCTTGACCAAACACAGAGGGGGAAAAGAATAAACATGCCAGTTTTGGAAAGAGGATATAAAGCAAACATCTAACTAATACTTTAAAATTTCATGAGTTCCCCCAAAGGAAGGAATTTAGCCTGGAGGTAAGATATGAGAGGTAGCCTGCTGTTGTGGACGCTAACTGTTATGCCAGTCTTGAATAAAAGCCAACTATACATGTAGGCCAACAGCATCTAAACAAGATAGGAGATTTATTCATTGTCATTCACCTGACAGCGTTGTTGGTTTTACATGATCTGATTGCAATAAAAAAGCACAGGTAGGTTTTCTTATGAATGTGCATCTCATCGCATCTGTTATACAATCCCCTTTGACCTTTGTTCCAGCCTCAGGGTGGGCATGGTATGACAACTCCGCCTTTTCGAACTCTGTGCGGGTCAAATAGGTTAACTTTAGACACTGTCAATGATTCACAGTTGCCGAGGGTGGGAGCACCACAAGGCCGCTGAACCTAAATTTCAGAGCAGTTTTCAAGGCCGCATACAGAGAGAGAGAGAGAGAGAGAGAGAGAAGGTAGCCTATTACAACACTGTGGAATGAGACAGTCACTCAGCTAAATGGCCTTCTCTTTGTCCACAGTAGGTAGCTCATTCTACGGTAATGGAACCAAGGTGAACGGGGATAAAGAAGCAAAAACACAATGCCGTTCTTAAGAGAGAAGGAAAATGTGTGGTGGGGTCCGCCAAATACAGAGGGCCGAGAGGACAACCTGCATCACCAAATAAATGCCACGTACGGCTTCTTCCAGGAGGCACAATACGACTTGACTGACAGTGATTGGAGGAGTGGAAAGGCTCAAGTAAGTGAGCTGGATCAACGTCTCCAGCCGACCCCATTCAGCTGTGTGCTCTCACATCCTTCATAATCCTGCCAAGAGCTGCCATTGTAAGAGTACTCTGAATGAGTCGCCGTCAATCCCCAGATTAGCCAAAGTCAGATGTGACTGGAAGGCACAATGAGGGATGAGACTCTTAACCAGTGCAAACACACGCTGCGCTGTACCTGCACTTCATAGTGGCAGATTACTTTGACGTATAAAATTCAAAAAGGTGCACTTGAAAATACTGTTTTGTACATCCAAACTTAGCTTTCTAAACTTGCACATTTGAGTTAGAGATGTCAATGGTTAACTTTTAATCTGTTAGCAACTGACAATATATCTGACTGTTACACATGTTCCTCTATAGGTTAATTTACACACACACACACTCTGCGAACAGCTTCGTTAGCTAGCATTCTGAGGCAAAAGCAAAACAAAGCGCAGAGCAAGCGCTGGTTCCGCACCTCAAGTCCAAGCATGTCATGCCATCAAGAGCTCCTGTGACCAAATACATTGAAAAAGTTAAGCTAGCCAGGGTAGACAAGCTACCCATGACCACTGACTGCTGGACTGCTCACTAACAAAAGCGACATCACAACTACCTTTCACTTCATCAGTGCTGAGTGGGAGATGCAGTGCAGTGTGCCCCTCACACACACACACACTCACACACACACAGAAATCTTGCCAAGAAGCTGACTAGTGTGGTGGAGACACGGGCCCCATCAGAGGTGTGTTGGTCATGTTGCATTGGTTAGTCAATGGAGCGCCTCTTGTATTGCACATCATTTTGCACTTTTGTTCTTAAAAATGAGCCTGCTAATTACCGTTTAATGGGTGTGGGGCTACTGGAAGCCAAATTAATCTGAAATGACATCCATAATTTGATTATTCACCTGTAAACTCACTGAACATTCACTTCTCTCTCTGTGAACTCAAGTTTGCACATTCAGTTTCACGTTTACTCCTCAGATTTTACAGATTCATACACTGAATGCTGAACTATAAGGTCATATAACCTAGCTCTGCAAAGCCATTAATGAGCGAAAATCTCAACGCTTGCAGCTGATTATCTGTCTCCCTGCAGCTGAAACTGTGATGTCAAAAGTTAAATGTCCTGACCTCTCTGGCTCTTGTAAATCCTCGGTTTTCTTTACAAAGACCTGTGTAGAAACCCCTCCCAATGTAACCCTGTCTAGCTTTCAAGTGCGTGTACATCCATCTCACTGCATCTAAAAGTAAGGTTGCAAGTATGAACTGAACACACCAAGTTGCGAAACAATACAGATGGAATGATAAAACGCCCAGACTTAAAAAAATCAAACCTGGCAGCGTTCAACACAGGTACAAACTTGAATGCAGACATTTTGAAAACAAGGACGAGGATGCAAAACTGCATTGTGAGCGCAACTTTTTGAACTATACAATAATCCATATAATTAGCTTTAAAGCATGTTATCATATCTGATATTGATCCCTGTGAAGTCTGAATAGTTCCTCCTAAATGAACAGGAACAATCAGATGCTGCAATATAAACACACAGTAACACGACTCAGTATGGGTGCAGCATGGCACATAAGCAATAACAAAAAAAAACTATGCAAGATGTCACTTGATGTAGTACAGTTGAGTGTTCAGTGTGTGACAGCTTATCCGTGTTATCACTTACTACCACAGCATCCTGTTTCCTGACTGGCTGACATGCAACGTGAACCACACGCCAGCGAGCGAAACGCGGCTGCTGCTTGGCTGCCGAGCACAAAAGCCCGCTCTCCAGTAGCAGGCGGCGACAGGCTAATTGGTGCTCAGCGGGGGTAGAAACAAAAGCAGCAGTGATGTCACTCTGGGGGCCGTGGGGGACTCCGCGGGGGGGATGCCTCCCCCAGCCCCGCACCAGCCTGTGCCCCTGCCCTTTCTGCCCCGTTCCTCCCATTCTCTCCACTGCTAACACGGTGACGAAGAGGCAACTGAAATGCTCAAAGTGTATGACTTCAGCTGTGACAAAGAATGATACTGTTCCTCCTTTGAGAGGCTCTCTGGTCTAGACTGCCAATGAATAGCTCCCACCAAGTTTCCCACAATCCCCTGCTATAATAACCGGGCTGTCATTCACCCCATTAGGTGTCAAGGCTGCGCAGAGGCCTCCCTCTGATTCTTGTTTTCTTGTTTTTTGAGGTATATGCCATGTTAGGCATCCCCCACCTCCCGCCCCCCCAGAGCAGAGGGTAAAACAATGGCCGTCTTTGTCTCTCTTCCCACTTTTCATCAACAGGGGGTTGGGTGATTCTGTCTCAGTGTCAGACAGAAACAAGTGCAGCCTCTCCTCATTCATGTGTGTGCCAGCTAGAGATGTCTTTGGAGGGGCACAAAGGAAGCAATGCTGTCCGTTGTGAAGGACACAGAGAGGCGGGATACCACTGCCCGTTTTTCCCTCCCCTGACCGCTGAAGCCTCGTGTTCACTCACAAATGTTGTCTCGTCCTCTCAAGTCCCTTTCATTACTCTGTCTCTTGACACTTGTCAATTTATCTTTCTCAGAAATATGACTTCCTGGATGATAACAAATTGCCGTCCGTGTCTTAATCTGTCACCGCAGCTGTCGCTTTCAGCTGGGAACACAAAACCGTTCGACAAGTTAGAGTTAGACAAACACCTCACGCACAAATCACACAAACATGGACGGAAAAATAATCTTCCATGTAGAAAAACACACAGGAGATCTGCCACAAAGCTTAGAGTTGACGCTGCATAGTGGCTGTGAATTTGTGCTTTGTTGTAGAAATAAGCAAGGTTGTGCAGATACTAATGTGGATGACAACAGATCATTAAATTCTACTTTGATACAACCAATGCATGTTAAATATCTAGAAGGAGAAACAGAAGTGAGTTTTTATTAATGACAGCAACTAAGAGGGGATTTGATAGAAAATTATGAGGCTACAATAGAGGCAAAGGGCTTTCTAAAGCCATAGACTTCCAGAAATGACTGAAAATACCTTTTTTTAAGATTCACAGACCAATTAGAAGATGGGAAATAACAGTATTTGGGGAATTCTGACATATAGGCACCAAAGAGCATTAAATTTAACTTTGTTTTGTTTAGTCATAGGGGCTCTGAGATAATACACCTGCTTATTTATTCTTGAATATCTATTATATTGTACATTTCTGTGTATTTATATCTCTATAAGTTGCTTTGAGTTCAATGGTTTTCAAAATCAAAATGCAGAAGTTAAGATAAAGAAGAAAAAAGAAAAATCCTATCAATAACTACAGAAGAGGATGCCAGTATTTCATGTTTTTATCCTTAACGTACACACAAAAGGAAACACTAAAAAATCCTTCAACTCTGTTTGACAGACGTGCAATTAAATGCACTATGAGTTGTGCTACTGTATAACAGGCTAGGTAAAAATACACCAAAGAGAGGCAGCCAGCATCATCAAGAATGGAACAATAAATCACGATTCATCAGACGTCCTAATTACACTTGGAAATGTGACATTGCTCATTGTGCTTCTTAGTGCCAAGGCCTCAAATGAAAAGACAAAACACAAGACGGAGGATGAAGCACTTGGTCTCATACATGCAGATACAAACAAAGGCAGAAAGAAAGACGTCTCAGTGCATGTATGGCTCAGGTTGTAAATTTCCATCCCCGCCAGCTATTTTTAGACCAGAAGTGAGCCGAACTCAAGAATTGATAACTTTGATAACTTTGTGATGCTAACTGACAGAAACGGAGATTGACAGCATTTATTAGTGAATTCAACTCTGCTCTCCATCACTAGATGGAGCGTATGCGTCGATGCAAACCCCTCCTTCCTTATCCCCGCCCTCAGCGGAGTCATCCCCTGCTAGCCGAGCATGCCCTGTGCGCCTCGACAAGCAAATAGGCCACTTCACCGGCACTGCTGCTGTAATTGGAAAGGAGATGAGCTTTTGCTCTGAGAATATTTCACCTGGGCACGGCAGTCAGATCGCTGGCTCAATGATATATCCGATGTATATTCTGCAGACAATTTACCTCAAGCCCCCCTTTTTAACACCTGGCACTGCCGGCACTGCCTCCACCCTGGGGTGACATTACATACCTGAACCCTCGGTCAGGCGATCTGAATTCACCTGAGCTCCCAAACATCAGCTCTGGGGGGAAATATACTCTGACACTTGGCAGGCTGAGCAGTTATTGTGATTACTGTGGCGTGCTACCGCTACGGGACATTAAATCGAAGTATAATCAAAATCACATTTGGCAAGGTCAAACTACAGTCTACAATAATATAAGTGCAAAGGGAACTGCCATTGCGATGCATCACAAACACATTTGTAGACCCTAATCATATGAAAGATCATCTAAGTGTTTGAATGGCCCTACTTATCATTCAGTAAGACATTAGCGGCATTCCTCCCTGTGCGTCTATAATGTGTGTGTGCTGTTTCATGACACCACATCTGAGAAGCGTAAACGGTCATGAGAGTTTCACTTTCCGCATCTCAGGTCTCCAATTCACCTTGAATACGTCGCAATCTGTAATGCAGCATAAACCATCATTTGAGCCCGAAAGGATAAATAGGGCACTAATGGGTCTCATTTGCATGATAGACCCATTTGTGTTAATTCAGATCTTTATGTTCCACCACAGACTTCTATGATCGAGATACACTTCCCTCTTTTATAGCCGTTAAGACTCAATGAAACCAATCTGGGGTTCTGTAAATATAGGATCTGTGCATAAATCTTCTGTGCTCGTATCTCCCTTGGGACGTCTGTTATTCCACAGGCAACAAGATGGGGGGAGTGTGTGAGTGTAATCCACCACGCTACACTTGCTCATTAGCGAAATCGAAGCGAAAAAGGCATGATTTTCTTCACACAGGATGAAGGCATTAGTGCAATGTGAGACCCCTGCACAGATCAGTTCGGTCGCTCAATTCCCTGAAATCTTCAGCCTGTCCGCGGAGGATTGAAAACACCACACATAGGAATGTTCTGTTTCAGCCATAGTATGTTTGTGTTTCCCCTCACTAACCCCTACTCCTACACCAGCTGTCTCTTCCTGCTCACAGCATTTTTCAGTATTTTGTAGTATATGCGCCTGCTCTCTCTGTTAGGGAATCAGTAACCAGGAAACTAGAAATCCCTAATTGAATCTAAACCTAAATCAATACAAGCAAAACACACCACCTTTGTGAGGCCGAGACTGTCAGCAATGTGCTGATTGGAGATGAAGTATCGAACAAAATGAGGCAAATGTTTTGTTTGTACAATGTAAGCAGAAAATATGATGCCAAATGCATAAATAAAAGATTACTTACAATGCAAAGGCACTTCGGTGTGCATTATGCTGCACTGTGGGGACACTATTAGGGTTGCAATTAGTCAATCGACAGATAATTGGAAACTATTTTGCTAATCAAATAAGTCAAATCTTTGCTTGTTCCAGGTCCTAAAATGAGGATTTGATGTTGTTCTTTCTCTACACGACTGTAAACTGAATATCTTTGGTTTTGGACTGTTGTTCAGACAAAGACACTTGAACACATCATTTTTGGGCTGTGGGAAATTAGAACTGGCACAGCTTTCTTACATTTTACAGACAAAACTTTGAGAAAATACTAATTATAGTTTACTGCAGCCCAGCTAACAATCATTTTCATTATCGTTTAATCTGCAGATCAGTTTCCCAGTGTTCAGGTTTTCATACACAAACCGCTTGCTTTGTCCAAACTGTAATCCCAAATCCAAAAATATTCAGCTCATTATCATATAATTTTTAAGCAATGCTTCAGCTTCAGACACAAACTTTGACAAGGACTATAGTCCAGTTAGTATACGCATTTTGATGCATGTACCATCCCTCCCAAAAGGTGTATTCAGCTAGCTTTTTATCCCCAGGCAGGAAAAGTTGTGTGGCTGTGCCTCCAACTACAGTAACAGCACCCACATCTGGCCAATAGTCCACGCTGGAATTACAAGGATCTACTCTTAAATGCTAATGCAAAGTCACAGGGAGCTGTAAAACCGCCTTGGAGATGCTCTCTGGATCATCAAAGTGAGACAAGCCATCTGCCAGTGAGCGGAAATGTCCCTTTATGAGCTTGATACATTTCTGCTCAGACACTTCAGCAACTGAATAACCAGAAATACATTTAGGGACCTGTCGAAAATCTCATAGATATCCTTCATCTTTAAGTACAAAAAGCTCTGCCACAGGCGATGTGAATTCATTTTTGCTGCCCAGTCTGAGGGAGCAGACAGGACACTGAGTGAGAGCAGTGGTGGAGGTGCATCTCCTGACTGTTCTAGGACATTGCAGAAGTTGTTTGTCATGATCAGTTCAGAGCGCGATTAAGTAAGCAAGGCAATATGTCTACCAACATGCGCCACTACCTGTCCTCGCCCTCGCCCCCTCAGAGTAAATAACCCGAGTGTCAGCCGCTGACCTGACAGAAAATTGCCTTATTGATCCCCACAGCTATTTTCCAGCGTGGCCTTTTCTCCCCAGGACCCACAGCAGCAGTTTTGTCAGAGGTACTGTGGGTGGAACTGTACTGGAATAAGCCTTTGTATGTGTTTGTGTTTGCAAAACGTTTTATTGGGAATTGGGAGATTAGATGGTCCTGCTGAGTCATTTTTCCTCGGACTCTGGTGAGGCATATGGGAAATCGCTTTTGCACATATTAAGTTCCCATGGAAGAGAAAACGGGGAAGGAGCGTGCGTGGCTTACTGAGCTGTACACACAAAACAAAAGCTGACATGCTTTCTTCCTTTTCCATTCTGTATACTTAATGTAATGTACAGGAGACCCTGGGGTGAGACTCTTCTTAAGCAGAGAGACAGAATGAGGGCCTGTCAGTCCTCTCCTGGTGTATTCAGCCTCGGCTCAAGACACCTCAGAGGAGAGTGCGTGCACACAAACACCAATGCCTGCTTGAACTTCTTTGCTTTGCTGTCTCCCACCACTGTGCTCCTCATTTAAAAATCTTTTCTTCCTGTCCTTTTTCTTTCCTTTGCATTCGGGCTGCATGAGCTCTTGCTTATGAACCATCACAGTCATGGTTGGGGGGGGGGGCTGGTTGCTACCCTTGTGCCTGCCCAAAAATAAACTTTGTCAGTAAAACCCCAGAACTCCTTCCTGACTCTAAATGTTTGAAGAAAAGGTAGAACAGTGAACAATTTCATGCCTTTTTAATGCCGGTGTACTCAAGGTGCTCATCGGCATGCCTGGGGTAACGGAGCTAAAGGGAGTTTTAGCTCTGCAGGAAAGACAAAGCATCCAACTAAAGCTAAGGGTAATAACCAGGGTTTGATATAAGGGGCAGTTTGGGGGTTTATCTACCCTCATATGAGAAAGAACTTTGAATGTGAAGCTTGATAGAGAGTCTTTACAACAATTAAAAAAAAATAGAGAGGTCTAAGTAACAGTTAATTTGCTAAACTGATTTTATTTTTTATACACACCGGTCCTTTGAGTGATAAGAACTAAATTAAAACCAGATGCCTCGTGGGGTTATGGGGCCACAAATGACCCAGGGGACTCATGAGAGCTCCAACACAATTCAAAAAATGTTTGACGGAAAGAAGAGGAGGCAAAGGAGAGGACTGAAGGAGAGGACTGTAGGATTATGAAGTAAGACTGACTGATAGCGGAGGAAGGACTGAAAGAGGGGTGACTTACAGCCCGCCTTTAGCTAACAAAGCAGAACGTTAGTACACACAGCCACATGACTCATAAATCTCGACTGTTTTCCTTGTGTTGTCCAATAAAATAAGGCAGCGCTCTTAGCAGACTGGAGGCGGGTGACTACAAAGTGCTGAAAGGGCACTTTCCAAGAGCTGCTCTCACGGACCGTCGTAGTGTCAATAACAGGCTGCAGGAAATTCCTATCCCCGATTCCTGCACTGTTTTTGTTCGGGTGGATGAGTGTGAGGCGACCTCTGACCCCCGATACATCT
This sequence comes from Chaetodon trifasciatus, assembly GCA_037975065.1. Lineage (NCBI taxonomy): Eukaryota > Metazoa > Chordata > Actinopteri > Chaetodontiformes > Chaetodontidae > Chaetodon > Chaetodon trifasciatus. The sequence continues at coordinate 1,479,311 of JBBMOE010000068.1, forward strand.
GAGAGGCCTGAGGGTGACAGTGAGAAGGCAGATAGGCAGCCAGCTGACACTGATAAGGGAAAGCAGCACCTCTGCTGAGTGCGCTTCCTGTTTCCTGCTTCAGGAAAAAAAAAACATCAAGCATTGTTTCCAGCTGCTCAGCTGATTCCACTGAAGAGCTTTATCTGTCATTCAGGGATAGTTTGAGGCCACAAACACTCATTGATGTCTCTACTGTAGCTTATGGAGATGAGTCACTACCACTTATTGAAATAACATGATGAAATGAGATCTGAGATTAGACGCAGTGGGGTGCAAATCTGCTCTGGACACACTTTAAAGTATCCACATATAGTCTGCAAGGAGGTTGCGGGATAAACTAGGACAAAACTGTGCCCATCTACGGTAACATATTCTAAGGAAGAGCAGGAAAATGGGATATGCATTCACGCAGGTCAGGCAAAAAGGAGCAGCACGAGAGCATGCATTTATGCGTTAGTGAGGGAGAGTGGGTGTTAATGAACTTCATCAGCCCATGTGTGCATGACTGTACAGAGGACTGGCTCATACAGAATAGATGGGTGCTTCAGTGTGCATACCAAAATGATCCAACAGAGTCACATGAGATGAACTCACGGAAGAGCTGCAAAAAGCACGGCCGTCTCGGGTGTTAAGTGCATTTAGAGGCCGTAGTGTTTATGCTAATGCGTGGTACCCCGAGGCATTGCCACATTAATATCCATGTTCAAATCTTAAATGGATGACAGAAAGGGCTGAGTCAGCACTAATGTTCCTGAAGGGAATAAGAGAGGTCCATGTTAAGAGGCAAAGACAGGACAGAGCAGCACTGAAAGCAAGAAGGACGGGACGTGGAAAGGGGACAAGAGTGTTAAGAAAAGATGAAGATCGATAAGGAGGCACGCCTACTTAACAAAAAAGGCAGAGCTAACTTACAAACAATAAATTCAAAATAAATGTTCGTCATCACGACAGCTGTTCCATCCTCCTCTCTCCCACCTCCAGCTCATCTCATTAATCTGTGTTGTGAATACACTGCTAACCTCCGTCATCGTTCCAGGCCCACCGATTCGCACCTGCCCACCAGCCACCGCTATTAAATTTCCTTCATCAACTCATCACCTGACCCAGTCATCTGCCCACTCAGCTGCTCCTCATTCCTAATACTGTATATAGTATATATAGAGGATAGCTATCAGTTACACTGTGTCAGACCGTCATGGTTGCCTTAGAGGTCCAGTGTTTACTCTGTTTTGCCTGCCCGGACCTATTTTGATGACCATCTGCCTGCCTACAACCGTGCCCGTCTGCCTTTGCCCCCCAGATTACTTCACGGGCTCTAACAAGGACCTAAAAATGCACACAGGTTTTACCAACTTCATTCTGTACTTCCAACAGTCCCTCCCGACTCAATATCACACCCAAACATCCAATTTTAATAGAAAATGTGTAAATTTCCAGACACAAGACAGCATTACATTTTCATCTCATTTCAAGAAAGTCTGTCTAGGGAATGAAAAAGAATGAAAATTGGCTTTTTTGACTATATATTAAGGCTCTGCCCCGGTTAAATGAACCAATATGAATCAAATGAACCAATAAACAAAGACAGCTGCTTTTCAACGTGCAGCACTGTCATGATCTTGAGTCTTAAGGAGCGTGCCTCAGTCCCTGTGTGACACCTGAAGGATGTGGAAATGCTGTAGGCTACGGCAAAAAATATGATCAGGATAATTTTTTTTCCCATACTCATTAACAGCAGTATTTATTACGGCATATAATTTGATGATGCTACCAGTTTTAAGAGTATCCTGACAATGACTGAAGGCTGGAGAAACCAGACCATTCGTTAGTTAAGCTTTAGAATATAGTCTGTTAACATAAAAAACAGAATAACAAACATTTGACTGTGCACACGCGGGTTGTGGTCAGAGAATATATTTCTTCCTCAGCTTTGAAGAGTTCACCTTCAGCACATCAGCAGGTCACAGCAGGCTGAAAACATCACATTTCTGCAAGTTTGTGTTCTGCTTGTTGAACAGGTATTTGATAAATTGATCATATTGTCTCCCATTTGTTGCGTTTATGGATAAAGAATATTGTCATCGCTGACTGCAGTAGAGTACATCTTGCAGTCTGTTTTATACTGCTGCTGTCCACTGTCCTTATGGACTATTTGTGTGTGTGTTGAAGACACAACTGATCCAGTTTATCATCGTCATCCCTGTGAACGTTATCACGATCCAGTATTGAGATCATTTTATCACCCAGCCCTACTGCAGGCACACTTGACCTTTTAGCATCACTTTAATCACATGAGGGGGTGGTGTGGTACATTAGATAAAGAGTGAGACAACCAAAGGAGACTGCAAATAAAGGGTGGCTTGTGATATATCCACGGGGTGAAAGTGTTCAGGATGCTGCATTAGATATGGCCATTTTGATTAAGAAAATTAAAGCTGCTTGCAAAGCCCATGGCAACAACACCTCAGTGTGGCTCTTTGTTTGGATTGGGTTTTATCCAATAAAGTTCAGTCAGTGCATTTCAGTGTCCAATGGTGTGGGAGTGGAAGCGCTTATTAATCAGCAGCCAGCTACCCTCTCTGAGTTGTTGTGCAGCTTCCTACGCATTGGAACAGGATTAGAGATGGAGGTTAAATTTATGAATTTTGGATTGAGGATGTTACTGTACGCTCGTGGCAGACTCGTGCGCACAGTGCTGCTGGATTGAGAGGTGATAATGTTGTCCATGGAGTTAATTAATTCAGCAGCACTGTGTTTTAAAAAAAATAAAATAAAAAATCTGAAACCTGCCTCTGTTTTTTTCACACTGTTTTGATCACAAAGACCAGGTGAGTTAGGCCTGTTTATACTGCTTTGCTGTCACCAGGTAGACTTTACCATCCCAAGTGTCATATCAATGTAATTTACAGCTGCTGTGAGACTGAAGTGAATGAACCCACAACAGCTGGCCCACTTTTATTTCCCTCCTGACTGCAGCATTGAAGACACATTCAGCAAAATCCAAAGAGAGCAGGCCACACACACACACGCACACAAACACAAGTCCATCTGACGGTCGGTAATGCCTTTGAACTGAGGCGCCACAATTTGATTATAATTGTGTTTATGATTGTGGCTTCCACAGTTAATTGAGCTTGATCACTTTATGTGTGACACTGACACTATGCAATCAGTGTGGCTGCCCATTCGGAGCACCTACTCAGAGCATGAACTAATATTTTTTTTATTTAAAATGAGCTGCATACCTGTTGTCCATGTTTACTAGATGTGGAGGACCAACAAACTGCACCGAAACTATTAAAATCACATCACCTGACTCGGTGACTTCACTTCTGCTTCACTGCAGGTGATTAAATAACTGCATATTTAGCTTCATCATGTCGGAGCATGTTGCCTCACAGCCTGCCTAACCTTTCACAGCAACATGCTGATCAGGTCTACAATTTACCCGGCTCTGTTATACATTTTTTGACGGCTGATGTATAATCATAGTTTGTGTCACTGTCACCATTGGAAATTGAGCTGACAGACATCACAATGTGAGAGCAATGATTACAGTCCAGATTATAATGTTGCTGAATGAATCACCATGGCCTTCTAACCTGCAATGCCAACAGTGTATCCTAACATGAGCACTGTTTGCCAGGGGATCCATCTGTTCCACTGGGCAGGATGACGGGCAGACGGGAAAGAAAATTGTCTCTCTCTCTGGACAGCCAACGTACAGTAGAACAGCAGCTCAGTATTTCCAAAACAGTACGGCAGTCTGAGCAGCGAGATAGCAGATGAAAGAGCAGGGGCAACAGAGTTGAGATTGAAAACGACAAAGAGAGTGAGGAAGCGGAAGAAATGGAGAGAGAGCGCGATGTGAAATTCATATAAAATAGCGTACGAGGAGAAAAGCAACAGAACTGGCCGGCTGAAGGAGGACAATGAAGACGAGCTCTGCAAACAGAAAGCTGAGACTACACTCGCCATAAATTATTAATGCAAGCACTGAACAAATGAGTTCAGTGCACAGGGAGGGGTAGATGAATCGCCCAGTGTGAGTCCCCTAAGATAACCTCCAAAAATTGACTAGGCCCAAGTGCCCAGAAGTGACAAGAGTGCACACGTGCATGAGCACTAGATGTCAGCCGTTGGTCGCAGTTCTCAAAATCAGTCACTTCTCCTGGCCGTTCTTTTCACAAACATTAGCAAAATCTGCAGACGTAATCAAGCCGACTAACCCCTTCAACTGGTGAAACGTGTCAAAGTAAAGGGCACGGTGTGTACCAATGAAAGACAACAGAATGTCACGACGAGGATGCAAACCAGTTTCTAAAGACAAGTGCAAACAGTCATGTCAGCGCTGCACAGTGTAATGAATATTTGTATGAAAGCCCGTTCTGTGTCGAGTCTACCAAGTTGTGTATTTTCAAAGAGGGGATTGTACAGCAAAACAAATCCCTTAACTTCCTTAATTACAACCACCAACTAAAAAAAGTAGATAATGACTGAAATTATGTCAATTGCACCAAAGTAATGACAATTGCTTTGACAATTTAAGGACAAAATAAGAAAAAAAGGGAAGATGAATTTGCTAATATCAACGAATTGATGTTTTTTAAATATTCCTTTGGCAGAGCTTCTCAGCTGCAAGGATACACTCACGCTGCTTATTTTTGTCTTATGGAAATATTAGTAAATTAAACTGTTTTGCTTTTGTCCAGCCAGCAGTCAAAAATGCTAATTGAAGACGACACTTTGCACTTAAGGAAATTATACTGCCCATTTTTCACCATTTCCTGACATTTTAAGGACCAAATGATTAATCAAGAAAATGAGCTGTTGCTGGATTAATTGATAAACAAAGTAAGTTGTGAGCTGAAGCCGTTGTTGGAACTCACAGCAAGCGTTGGTCTCTCAGCGTCACCCATACTTCCACAATGCCTGATGGGATATGGCTTTTGCAGGAACTTGAATGGTGTTTTTTGTCACTGTGCCAACTCCTCCACTGTCAGCTCGGCCTGCCTGTGGCAGCCTGTGCCTAACAAGAGTCCTTTGTTTGTTTTGGTTTGGGCTTTTCTGCTCTGTTAGCTCCTTTAGCTCTGTTAGCATTGTAAGTTCACTCATGTGTCGACTTCCCTGCTAAAATAAGTCAGTTCCCTCTGGCCAACAGACCCCTGCGTGTGTGATAGCACTGCTGTTGAAGGCACTGTTTCAGAACCAAGCAGGGGAAAAACACGCATCCAAATCTTGGCCAGCTGCCTCGAGGAATACAGAACACAGATGAGTCGACTCTGTCTCAATGAAAAGCTGCTCTCGTGGTATCTAAATTCATTATCACTCATAAATCTAACATTTCAAGCACAGTGCTTTTCATCTCGGTGCGACTCATTAGACAGCTGATGGAGAGCACTGAGGTCAAAATGTCACACTGAAGCCGACACTCACAAACACATATTTTAATGTAGTCCTCTTCAGTTTTCTTCCTGGTAAACAGCCGCTGCCCTGTGGTAAAAAAAACAACTCCAGATTCCTGCTACTTCTTGCTTTACTGCTGCTGATTAAAGATCTACTTTGGAAAAACACTGGTCCAAAAAAACTTCTAGAAGCGATAGTCAAGAAGGTCACATTATGGTGCTGTCATGCATCATTAATCAGACATGTGCATATGTTCCCCTTACTAGCCAGATCATAAATACAACTAAACCATATTAGTTAATAACCCACTGTTTTCCCCATTAGTTTTAAATCGTTAAATGGCATTTGACCATTCTATACAAAGGTCACATCATCATGTTACAGGTCACGCTCAGACAGGGAAACTTTCATTTACAACAGTGATTAAAACGCTTGCATCGGGTGTCCAGCTACCCTGTACATTACTGAAAATGACTGCTCACGTTTGCCAGAGGTTTGCACTCTTCCAGTCCAGTACTTTCCCTTATCACAATACCCCACAAATGGCATTTTTGCAGCATCTGCAATTTCAATCTTTCTTGAACACACCCATGAGAAATGCCTTCAATATCCATCTATAACTCAGATTCCTTTAACATCTTATATCATCAAATCTGCAGCCTTTGCTCCAACTGCAAATACAAATACATGGCCTGTTTTGCAGATTCAGCTTCATCGTGCCCGAGCATGTTGCAACACACACAGCTTCACAGCTGCTCAACCCAAGGTGTGCGTCTCCCCATCTGATTCGATTACAGCACGTCTGACTGCCTTAACCTGAGGGTCGAACAGAAAACCATCTGCAAAAAATTACAGCTGATCACGGTTTTAAGATCTGCATACATTATGATGCCGTCGAGTTAAATGTACAAAACAGAAGACGGGTTGTTTCCGATGGAGATATGAGGAGTGGGCTAGGGATGTACAATTACAATAATGCTTTTTATTCCTGACAAGCAACGATGCTGACAAAGCTAAAGAAGTAATCAAAGCAGCTGCCTCAAGGTAGACTGATCTAGAGTTTCTAAAACAAGCCGCAGCTCACAGAAAATGCAGAAATGAAATACCTCTAGGAGCTTTCAATAAATTGAAGTCGTCAAAACAAAGACTCCGTTAAACGCTGACAAAAGGCCAGTGACGCCAAACACTCCAGTCCACTTTAGCTTTGCATTTAACATATTTGCATGACATTTGCATGTCTCCCTGGGCAGATGCCCTCAGGACCTTATGCATCTTTAAAAGCTGACAGCCAATTTGTGCTTCAAATGTCAACAAATAAAATCTCTAAGGCCTGTGTGTCCCATTCACTTTGCTGGTGACAATACACCTGCGTGCCGAAAAGCACACAAACAGGGCGTGTTCTCCACTAAATTAATAGGCAGTCTGGAGGAGATGCTGGGCGGATCTGTCGCGTTTCATTTGCTCTCGTCAGCACATAGTTGCCTCCTGTAAAGACTCAGCGGGCCTCACGGGTCCCCAAGCAAACTGTGTTTAAACATCACGCACACATATGCATAAACACATAAGCACGCACACGTGCACGCTGCATTACTCTCATCTGTTCCTGCTGCTCGATTCTGCTGGGCTAGGCTCTTCAGCTAATGGTCACTGCAGAATTAATTGCAACCATCCATCTCATTTTACTTGGAAAATACAGCAGCAATGTTACTACTGCTGTCTGTCACCCCACACCCTCCCACACTCTCAGACACACACATATTTTGTTCTCCACACCCCCCGGAGATGGGTCTGTTTTTCATTTACCTTCCCTAAACTTCTTCCATAGGCCCAAGTCATCTCCTGAGAGCAAGGACTTGTGAGAGTCCACATATGCTTTACATCCCACCATACACGCTGCATTCAGTGTTCTGACAACTGCTGAGTAATAGCTTTCAGATCAAAGAAAATGGCCTGTGACATCTGCCACTCATTGAAGGAAAACTATGGTTTATTACACTGGAGTTTTAGTACCTCCAGCCATTGATTACCAAAGTTATCGCAAAATAAGGTTTAACTCTGATTTATCATACTTGGAGTTGTACACACAGGACTGTTCGCAACATTACAGGTGCGCCCACATTAGGTTTTATGTCCAAATAAAGTGGTAATCAATCTGGAAAAACGGATGTGACGTTTACAATCCTTCTGACTGCCCGACTGCTCGTGTTTCTCGCCCCAGTGAGCTGATTTTCAGAGACGCTGCCATGAGTATCATGAGCATTGTCTGAGCGCAGGAAACAAAGAAACAACCCAAGTTTTCCTTTCAAGAGTAAATTAAACTGAGCAGCATTAATTCTTCATCTGGTTTATAGCTCCAGGTCCGTCACCTCTCACCACACCCAGCGCTGATGTCGCAGTGCGCAGAACAAACCCTCAGTATTCTTCATCACTGCAACAAGGTCAAACCTTCAACCAGTAGAAGTAAACAAAAACAGGGGTTCTCCAGCTCTTAGATGCCATTGGAATTTTAACTCAAATACTTCATACCATATCAAACAGTGATTTCTGAATTAGCTAGTTAGCATCACTCAAATATTTCTCCACGCTCCAATAAGCCAAGCTAAGCACAGTTCTTCGGTTGGCGTGATGTGTCACAATCATATTTCGAAGCTAACATGGGTGGAAGAAGTACTGGAAAGAATATAGAAGAAGAAGAAGAAGACATCATTTCGCCGTTTTTGACCCATCCTTGGTCAGTCTGTCCTCCGCGGCAGACCAGGAGCGGTGGGCTGCCAGCCGACCGGCACCTGGGGACCCAGTTCGTCACCATCGGTCAGGTGGTGATCTTCTTGCATGTCTTTAGAGGGGGTATTTTTGTGGAGGATACCCCAGGTGAACACGGGGAGAACACGCAAACTCCACAGAGAAAGGCCCGTTTGAATATGCTTGTTTTATTAGATGGTCCCCATCTGAACATACTCACTTTTTAATGATGACAGCGCAATGTTATAATTTACAGCACATCACTTCGCAGACATCTTGGCTATGGGGAACGGCTACTACAAAAGACCTCTTCAGAGATCTGAAAGAGCTCAGGAAAATGTTGACATTTCTGAACAAAGGGACCTTCTGTAGCTACTTTTCATACAAATACTTTCATTGTGCAAAAAAAAAAAGCAGAATTGTATACTCTGGTGTGACTGATACTACTTTCAAGTTAAGATGAAGATCTGCATCAGACCGGCTTTAAGGTAGAAATGCCTACGCTTGTATGATGATGTCTTGATTGAGTTAATTCAAATGTCATACTGGTTTTAAGGCTCACACCGGTTAAACTCCTTCTTACGGAGTCTGTTACAATCTGGAGCCAAAGCCTTTCAGATTTGTAAGCGACAAAGCAAAAATAAACTCAGCCGTTGCTAAGCCACAAGTCTGCGTTTAGCTTGAGAACTCTTGAGATCTTGGCACACACACCATCTCCAGGCCAGGCTGATTGGGAATAAACATTTTTGATCATGCCAACAGAATTCAGCAGAGTTCAAGACAGGGGTCAGTTCATTTCAGTTCAGTCCAGGGAGTGAATCTCATTAAAAAGTCACAGCCTGGGCAGTGTCCTTTGTCATAATTACAGTTCTTATATCAAATCTGTAATTAACATTATATTATCGGAAAATTCTGCTACGCCACTGCCATTTTTAATGTGCATCCTGAATTTAAAATGACATGATCTCAGTCCCTGACGCAGTCATTCCTCCCATGCAGGTGGAAGCCGCAATCTTTGGCTTGGCCCATCCAGAGATGTCGTTATAACGGTCACGTCATTTTCATTGCTCTCGCTGTGTCCAGAACACCACAGCAGACATCATTATGAGAGAGCTGATGGCCGGCTCACATCTTTCTGGGGAGGCTTGGTTAGCAGCAGGTTTCCACTCTAATGGTGGGCCAAATTAACTCAGGAGATGGATCGAGCTTGCAGTTCTGTTAGCACATAAAAAGTCTAATTAGATCATTTGCATGACTCCCAAGCACCCTAGTTTGAATACAGGGGATAAAAGTAGAAACTGACTTGTCCTAGAAACGGCGCTGATTCCTCGACTTTGTGCTGATTGACCGACAGATTGATTTTATGACACGTCTGTCTATAACTATAATTTCCACTTTTCATTTCCAATACCAAGGCTGAATGCTAAATGCCGATTATTCGCCATTTATGAGTAACATGGCTGAAATAATGGCTCTGTTACTTGATTTGATAATCGACAAAAATTAATCTGCAGCAATTTTGATAATCGATAATATGTTAAGTCACTTTTCAAGCAAAAATTCCAAATATTCTCCAGTTCCAGCTTCTGTGAGAATGTGTTGCTTCTCTCTGTTTCCTAAACTGAGCATGTCCCACTGGCTCTGGGAAATTGTGAATGCATTTTTCTTTATTATCCGACATTAAATCTATTGATCGTTGGCAGACTTAACTGATAATGCAAATAGCTGCAGTATCCTTTTTACTGAAAACAGCCTTAGACTGTGGTCACTGGTGAAAATTGAAAGAGCTTCACTCCCCTAAATTTACCTCACAGGCTTTGTTGAGGTAATAAGGCAGCAGAAAAAAATACTTGGCTTGAATTAGAGGAAATTCTCAGATATCACTACCCTTTTTTAATCATATGACATCAGTATCTGCTCAATATTAGCTGGAATTTCACTCACGTCAAGTTCACTTGTTATTTCGGTTAAAATAAAACCTCAGGTATTTTGGGGGGGGAAATCCCACATGACCAACAACTTATATGTCACAGGTTCAACACTAGTGCAGCATGAAGCCCCACATCCACAAGCTGTAAAAGCAGTTAACTGAAACAACACGTGAGGCTCTCCAAAAACCGTTAACCACAGTCACTTCTGAAACCGGACCGCGGGTTCCACCCATTTCCTGTTGTTGAAACACGCTGCATCACCATCCACTCTTCTCTGAAAGAGAAAACGAAAAGCGGAAGGCAAAAGAAGTAAAAAATCCCAGCACGTAAAATAACAAAAAACGTCCGATTCTGACATGAAAGTAAAATAGACAACAGATTATGTTAAGACATTATTAGGTAATAAAAAGGCTATTTTTGGAGGATTATATCCTTTCAAACAGGCCCTTCCATGAAGTCCAATCATTCAAGATTTAAATGATAATTAGTTTCTTGATGTGGAGGGTTTAGCAGTAGTTTTTAAGCAAATTGTCTCTGTCAATAGCATTTGAAAGAAGCCCTTCAATGTTCACACGATGACAGCTGCCTTCCTGAATAGGCGGGTTTCAGTGTTATTTCGCAGAGGACTGACAGTTCATTTTGGACTGACTCTCTGGTCAACATAAAAATCCAAGAGGCTGTGAAGGGTGCGTTTATTCTGAAAACGTAACCATCGCTTCCATGCGCAGTTGTCTCTGCCCAGGGCGATATTAACGCTCAGGAAATGTGCCCACGAGCCTGTCACCTACACTTCTCATCCAATTAATGATCAGCAAACTGGCTGTCTTCACACACACAAACAGTCATTACTAGCTATAGATTCAGTTTGTTATTTCTCTGCCTTTCCACCGACTGTGGATGGATGAAAATTGCAATTATCTAGCAGACCCATCGTCCAACCTTGATGGAAACAAGAGAAATCTATATGGCTCCCTAATGAGCACTGAGCACCGTTGCTGCCATTTGATTAGGGACTTAATTGTGATAATAATGAACAAATACACCCAGCTCTCACTAAAACGGTCTTGTAAGCATTCAGCTAATTAATGGATATTTGCCCGCTGATGCTGATGAAGGAGAGAATCAAGAGGGAGACACAATTTCCTATCAACCCACGAAAAGCTAGACAGCACTGAGTCGACCATGAAAACGGTCTGGTAAGCTTTTCAGAAGAGGCCCTTGTCCTCACTCCGAAGGGACACCCGATCCTGGCCAACAATGGCCCCACATGAAAGATAATGTTGTCTTCCAGGGATCTGCCTAAATTGTAGGTCAAAGGCTCGACAGCATTATTCAGCCATCTTGAAAGTAGGCTGAAACCATGTCACAACACGGTAACAACAATGCGGACGGGCCAATCTGCAACGACAGCGGCCGGGCAGCTCACACTGGCTGTCCAGCGATGCAGAGGAGGGGATAGCTGGCAGAGCGGTGACAATACAAGCGCCCGGGGCCGCCGCATCACCAAGAAGCAGGAGGGAAGAAAGAGAGAGGAGAGAAAAAGACAAGAAGGGGCAACACAGACAGTCGGTGACAGTGCTTTCTGAAAAATCACAACTAGGACTAAGCAAAAGTCAAGCAAAGAGCGAGAAGAGGAAGTAGACATATGGGGACGAGCCAGGTCCCCCAGCCCACTCTAATGTCTTGCCATTACCCTGTGAACACAGCCACGCATGTTGTTTCTGACCAATTAGGCAGGCATAAAGGCAGGGGGCTGGAACTCAGCTGGTGCTCTGATAGTCTGCTGGTTACATCTAGGCCACTCTCCCTCTCTCCACTTCTTTCCTATTTGTTCAATCTGGCCGAGCGGCGAGGGGGGATAGGACAGGCGGGGGCGATTTCATTCGGCACCTGGCAAAGGATGTCAAGCAGAGCCTGCGGCAAACAAGGCTATCCCTGGACCTTTCATCTCCACTTTCTTCATCTGTAGCAAACATGCGCGCACACACACTAAAAACATGGCTGAAGGCTGCAAAAGCACGACTGGGCTCAAAGCGTATGTGCTGTGCGGACAGACTGCTGCGGGATGCTGGAAGCCGACGTACATTCACAGAGACACAGTCAGTCGCGCTGGCTGCTTCTCACCCTCTCCATTTCTTGTTATTAAAGAGCTAATAAGTCAGCGAGAGTGTAGATAATGGTACGAAAGCGCGGGCGTTAGCCTTTGTTTATTTATGCCAGACAGTGATGAGCATGCCAGCAGAAAAAGCCGAGAAAATTCTAGTAAAAGCATAAATAAAAGCATGATTTTGGACAATTTTGGCCTTATCAAAAAGCATTTTCCCAAGAGGGGAACCCCGTGAAACTTGGAAGCATCCATTCAAGAATGAATGTGCGTTTTTTTCCAGTGATCACAGGCCTTCAGAAGCCAGGATTAAGAGGTACACACACAATGACCCCATTATGTCAGCAGTACCGTTAACTCAAGATAAATGTGCTTCCAAGGAACTGCAACATCACAGCAGTGGAAGGGGGACTGATGGTGGAGAAAAGTTTTTTAAGAGTGTGGCTGATGAAATCGGAGAAAGGCGGAAATTTACTTTACTAAAGAAAAACACACACCCGCTGCCAAAAGCAGAGCCCACTCACAGCTCTTTGCACTCCTCTGTCCGTAAAGGTGGTCAAAGTGTGGACAAATTCTACTCCAGGACATGACCCTCTACTTTTTCTGGCAAATGACGCAAGACCCGCAGGCTACGGTAAACACAGACAGGAGGGCTCGGACATGTACAGCAAACAAATTGACTGGTGAGGCCTGATTTTAAGACTGTGCAAATATGGAAGCGCAGGAGCAAAGAACAAGGCGACGTTTCAGGGAAAAACTAGATTTCTATTGTGTAACAAGGGAAAACATCTGCAAACTGTTGATGGGGCCACGTCATCAGGAAAAGAAAAAACCTTAAAGCTGCGTGAGACTCTAAAACTGCCGAGGAACATTTACTATGCTCACATGCACCACCCCTTCTCACACACACACACACACACACACACACACACACACACACACACACACACACACACACNCACACACACACACACACACACACACACACACACACACACACACACACGTACATGAAGCCCACTGTTGTTAACTTCTGGCTGAACAGGACCTTACTGGCCTCTCACAAGAGAGGGGCACTTAAAGCATTTTATTCGTTCAAGATGTGATATAATCTTCCACTTCCACCCCCAGCCCACACCAACACACACACACACACACACACACACACACACACACACACACGAGCAAATGGCAAATAAACAAATACGCCTGTACAGAGCATCTTTGTACATCTATGTGCACCTTGTAACTCTATCTACAAAGACCTGTGGATGAACGCATTTGCACAAGAGTTATGTGCACACTCACACACCTCTTGAAAAGCGTGCCTCAACACAGAGATTTACCCTCAAGCTAGTGCCCCCACCACAAAGGGAATGCAGGGAGGAAACTGCGGTGAATGCAAAAAGGATGTTAGCGAACATCTCCCCCTTTTTCCTCACATCCTTTCCCTCTCACCACTCGCTTCCTGCGGTGATTGCCTGCAGGAGAAGACCTGGCATTGTATGGCTTAATCAGCCTTTATCACCTACGGAAAAATAAGCCTCTGCTGGGCTGTGATGACTTCACCTGTCATTTCTCTTCTTCTGTTATTCCGTGGAACACAAGATTTCCTCTGATTTGACCTTTGGGGTCATGTTTCCTACACACAGTTTCTACTCTTCATGTCTTGGCTTATGGCAGTGGTTCTGATACTGGAGGGTGAGCATGAAGCCACTGCGTGGGGGGGGCAAGGATGACCAGGGGAAACTGAACTTTTTCCAGCTTCTGAAAGGACCACGACAGGGAAAGTTTGAGAACCACTGGCTTAAGGGAACAGAAAACGTGGGCTGACTATGAAGGAACAAATCAATACTGTAGTTACCAGTGAGCAAGATTTTCATTGGTCAACACCAGGTCAGCAAGTCACTCAGGTGTTGCAGCAGAAGGCTTGGATGGAGAGGTGCAGCAGCCCCCACGCTGACATTTTCTGCTTTAAACAGCAAGCATCAAATTGAGCTTCTTAGGCATTTTCGCGAAACCAATCAATGACCTACACTAGAGGCTACGTTACAGGTGCCAAACACGCTCACTGTGCTAGCAGAAAAGGCCTCATGAGCACTAATAGAGCCCTCATCAGCTGTGAGCATTTTTCAGGATTTGATGTTGGAGGATCAAAATGATCATCGGATCACTGAAAACAGCATTAATGGTTCAAATGTCTTTCCTATAAACTTGCGTTTACTGTGGTTAGAAGCACCTCTGAGCAGGTTTAGCGTGTTTGTTGTTGGAGTATTTTGATCTCATACCTGCAATGGCCTTTGAGCCACTGGATGGAAACTTTTGACATAACATGGCGAGTTAGTGGCAGGTACATATACCAAACATTTTAAATTAGCATTGTTTAACAGGCATAACTTTGCAGGCAGCGTAGATGCATCTGAGCTTCATTTAAGCCAATGTCATACTCACAGAATAAATATTTTACATTTGTGTAAGAGCAGTAATGCATTAAACTTGTATTTACCCATAATGCAACAGAGTCAACTGTACTCACAATACTGCATCAATGTAATGCTGGACTTCTCCAAGTGCCACTAAGTTGCCTTTTTAAATGCACTGCTAACGTTACTTGGAGTGTGTGCAGCGCATGTAAATGCAGCGCAGGCGAAGATCAATCTTTGATGGCGGCTTCACTGCAACGTTCTGCGTGATGTGCAAAGTCTGGATAACACTATGGTTAGCGGTGAGCTTGAAAGTGACAAGAAAAGTCTGTCGCTCTTCTAACCTGGCTGGTCAATGAGAGGTTAATGTGTGTGAGGGAACTGCACTTAAAGTGAAAGACCAGGTGGTTCACTCATTCCTGCCTTCCACTCAGTATTATTGGCTGTTATTGGAAGTTACTCTGCTGTAAAGTAGCCAACTGAATACCCTCAACACACATGCAAATTTGCCACAAACAAACATGTCAGAAAATACATCAAAGGGTTCATTTCATCTTGTGTGGCAGCAGAGGCCTGCATCAATGCCGTGCAGCATTGACAGGTTGATAAAATCTGCCTCGGCTGCCATTGACTTGCGCAATATATCAATACCCAGCGGGCCGGGCCGCGGCTCACTCCCCCGTATAAACACACCAAAGACAACGACGGGCTCATATTCCAAACACCAGCCGCTGACATTTGCAGAGCATCCACAGAGGAGAGGGAAAGCACAAATGTTCCAGCTCTGTGGGAGCGCGAGGAGAGCGTAAGCCTTTTTTTTTTTTAAGACTTTGTTCATCTTCCGTTCCTTTCTTCTCGCCCAGCAGGCGGCCATTTTCCTGGCTCAGACTGAAGGTTGTTTGGCACACCTGGTTCGTAGCAGGAGACAGCAGGGGAACGAGGGGTGGAGGGAGGTCACGGTGCTCGGAGCCGGCCAGGAGGCACCGGCTTAACGGAGGCATTTTATTCAGACAGACACCAAGCTCACTGGTCATTACTGCTATAAGGGGATTTCAGGTCCGGATACAAGCTCACCTACTTGTGTTGGGTCTGTGTGTGTTTGTGTGTGTGTGTGTGAGAGTTTGTATAATGTGGCAGGTTAGCAGCTGCAGTATGGCAGTATGCTTTTTGTATTTTCCTCACTTAGTGATACCTCCTCTTTGCACTGTAGAAACAGTTTGCTATATGACAAATAATTCATCCTTAGGTTGTTCTCCAAAATTCCTGTAGTCGGCTGTGACTCAAGAGCAAATAAAATAACATTTAAAACCTCTATCTATATTAAATATGTAAATTTATGGCACAGTAGCAAGGGAGGCCTTCAAACTGGAGAGAAACTTTTACTAAAATGTCTTGGAGCAGCACTGCTCTACGCTTGCTGTTCTTTGGCCGAACCTGACCTCTAATCTCCTCGACAAATTGGCCCACATCGGTCACAAATTCCTTCCTCGAGTAGTCACACTATTAATTCTTTTGATCATTTTAAGATCCTAGCGTTCACTTTCATTATTTTGGAAGCAAACAACTCAAAACTAAAACTGAGAGAACCTTCTTTTTATATAGTTTTCTGTTTAAGCATTAAAGCACATTTTGGCAAAATTTCCCTCCAGACGTTGACGTGTCTAAAAACAGTTTAGTTTATCTTTCAGTAAAGTGAACTAATAAACTGTCAAAACAGCTTTGTATACTTTTGTTGGAGTTTGTCAGACTTAAACTTTTTTGTGCTTCTTAAGCCTCTGTTTAGAAATCTTTTTTTCCCCCCCAACAGGGGGTTTCCATTTCTCAAACATACTGCTTATTATCGTGGATTACACACACACACACACACACACACACACACACACACACACACACACACACACACACACACACACACACACACACAGGCTGACCATTTAACAGGCTTCTTTAAAGCAGGACAGATGTATCTCATTTGACTGTTTGCCTACACAGAGATGCAGGTGGGCTTCAGTGCTGGATGGATAAACACAGTCGCAACCTCTCCTAAAGCAGCTCTCGAAACTCCAAATTCATCCTCATGCGCCTAGACAATCATCAGGACAAACCATCACGCGTGCACACACAGTTGGTGGACACACACGCAGAGGACAAAGAAGCCCTAAAGACTTTTATTACTCCACTGGAGGAGCCTCTGCCACAGGAGGCTGCAGTGTGCCTGTCCTCTCACTGCAGTACTCGGAGCTGTCAGCTCTATCTCCTCCCTGTGCTAACTTCCCCCCGTGTGAATGCATCATATGTTAGAGGCCAGATTACACAGTGTATTCCCTCAAGCAAAGGCCCTCATTTGACTGCACCGGCATATCAAATTCAGCGGACGAGCAAATCTCAGGCTTTGTAGAGGCTGTCTTTATTGCACACTTCTCTTTTGATGTGCAGCATGTGATGTTGTGGAGACGGAGATATGGAGGTTTTGGGACAGGGCTCCCTTGGTCCTCTGATGTCCTCTTCGCTCTGCAATTGTATGTGTGAATATGCTGCTTCTGTGCTCTGCATCTAGTATTTTAATGCCGCACTCCAAGTTCTAACCTTACTGCATGTTAAGGACATCAGTGACAAAATATGCATGCAGGAAAGGACACCCCCCGCGTTGCTCCGGGCGCACATTTTTGTGGTGCGGTCCCTGCTATCCAGCCTCTTATGTCGGAGCCAATGAGGCAGCAACAAAGCCGTGCAGGCGACTCAGTAAGCCATGACATCACAGAATTACAAATAGGAGGCTGTTTGAAAATTACTCTCATCTTCATCCTGCGGGGGGACTTTTGGAGGAGGACGAACTGTCCGCTAACGGGGCGTAGCTGGAATAGGAAAACAGCACCTTGGTTTGGCAGTATTTGCCGGTATCCTGGGGGGTTTAGCTAGCGGTGGGCTGCCTTCAAAAATGTGCCTTGTGTGATCAGACTATCATTGTCCCTTGTTTCACCCTCACTTGGCAGTGGGGGCACACACAGAGGAAGAAGGTGGGGAGTCCGCTTTCTAGTTGTTGGCAGTTGAGAAAAACGATGCCCGTTCACAGTTTGGGCTTTGAGGCACTCAGTGGGCTGGACCTGACCCTTTTTGTTGGCTTTGGAAGGGGGATACCCTCTCCCTACATTCCCTCACAGTGAACAAAAAGACTGATTTTACCGAGCTGTTCTGTCTGTACGCCGCGACACAAGCTGCGAGGCTGACATCTACAAATTCAATTCTGTGCATTTCATGCTTCACATCAAAAAGTATACATCAAAACATGTTAGTGTTGCCAGTTTTATTGTTACAGTTACTCCCTGGTTTTACATCTGTAAACCTGGACAAAGCACAGGCGCGCAATGTGTCAGCCCGTGCTGGCAGCATGAATGTGAGCCTCCAGGAAACAGAGAAGCCGTCTGGAATGCTGCCAGCAGGCTCGAGACAGTGGAAACTGTAGCAGCAACAACAGCGCACAACAAAAACGAACACTGGGCTTTGGACACAGAAGCATGCGATGCAAGTAAGCAGGGACCTGCCTGCTCTCCAGCGCCTTAATAAAAGGTCTCAGCTCAAGGAAATGCGATTAATATTCCGCGACACCAGCTGGGCAAATAGGGCGTGGTGCAAAACAACTTTTCAGACGACTATGACCCCGAGGCAAGAATTTTGCCAAGCTCAGCCGAACGGACGAGGCGAACAAAGTCACACTGACATTCATTTGAAAGAGCATCAAAGGACAAGCTATGAGTCGGTGAGAGCTCGGTGCACAAGGGCGAATAACCCTCTCCGTCCTCAGTTATCGTGTGGCTGATCACCTCTAGGTATAAAGGCATGTGAGCAGTGTGAGAGGGTGACAGCAGGCTGGAAGTGAGAGTGACAACAGGATTTATGTGTGTCACATGCCAAGGCTGAAACCCATCTGCACATGCTGGCCAATGGCTTCCCCACTACACCCAACCCCCCACTCCCCTCCGTCCTCCTCACCAGCCTCAATTGCCTTGAGTGGGTACAGATGTGTGATCCACAGACGCTCCCACTCCGGAGCCCTTATTGGAGCCACAGGGCTCAACAAAGGCTGGCACACAGCTTGAAGAGCTCCTGGCCAAAGTGTCACTGCACACAGTCACATCATTTGCAGGCGATTGTGTGGGGGTGATGGAGGTGCTACAGCTAAATGCAGGACATTTTATCACTCGGAGTGACCTGATGGGATTCAATTTAACAGCTCACAGAACACAAATATGGCAAGCTGAGAATTCATACTCATACATGCACAAAGGCTAATAATCAGAATGAATATTAATAAGATTATTTTGCACAAACAATGACGCTGTAAGAAATAAAAAAAACACGGAATGTCCTGCATCCCTGCTCAAGTGTTCTGCGGGAAAACTCTCCCATAGACAGATTATTAAAAGTTTCATCAATTTGTTTCTTTTGAACACACTTTTCTGTTCATATTCTGGTCGTTCGTAGCATATCGGACTTCGCCGGCAGAAACATTCAAGTTTATCTTTAGTCCTGATACTGTTCTCCAAAGGCACTGGGTAAATTTAGATAACTGATATGATTGTCTGTTTGACAGAAGCTTGGCAAACAGCTGTCCCGCTGCTTCTTTAGACCGACTGTCTGCATTGTCAGACAAATTCAGACAAATCAAATTCAAAAACGGAAATATAATTACTTCTTTCAAGTGTGCATGCCTGGTTGTTTTGTTTTTTTTTATATATCTGAATAAGGCTGATTGCTATTTATCTGTTGTTTGTCAGCTGTTTTGACAGGATGAACACAGGCAGCCATTCAAAGGGCCAAATGAAACTTATTTGCTCTATGAAGCCACAGAGACAAAATATCTTATCAGCTGTTTGGGGGAGAAAGTGCAGTGCTGTCAAACTATTGACCAAATTATTGGATCGATGCCATAGATCAGATATGATTCCTGCTGCACAACATCTGTCCTGGATTAACTTCAAATATACTTCCTGTTTTTTGTCTTTGACATCGATCTTGACTTCCCGCAATGCCATCACATCATTATTGTGCTACCACATAACCCCGGAGGCTACCATGTGTGTGTCGAAGCATTTAACTGTCATGAACCCCCCGCTGGGTCACTGTCACGTCCTCACCTCTTTGACTTTCTCCCGGCGCTCGTTGGTCACGGGGTCGCTCGGCTTGCCGTAGTCTCTCCCCAGCGGTGGTTTGAGCAGACACCTTTTGAACTTGGCGTAGCTGAAAGTATCCGAGTTGGCACCGCGGTCGGCAGCGGTCGCTTTCTCCGAGGCGGACTCCGCTTTGGACCTGGGCAGAGTCAGATCCTCCTGCGCTTTGCCCCCGGCGAGCCGCTCCTCGGTCGCCTCATGAGAGACGGACGGTTTGCGGCTCAGAGTTTTCAGCTTGGTGCTGGTCTCTCCTTTAGCCGAGGTCATGCCCCGCGGGTGCTCCTGCTCTTTGGGTCTTTTTAGGTGCTCCCTGGCATCGTTCTCGGACCCGGAGCCAACAGTGACCGGCTGGGTCTCTGTCTTGGACAGAAAAATGCGTTTTAGTCGGACGGAGTCGGGCAAAAAGAAAAGGGCCCCAAAACACAGTGTTACCAAACCCGAGAGAAAGAGCAGAAACACGAATTTCTGGGACAGGCGCAGACCCATGCCCGATGCCGACACACCGGGCAACTTTCGGAAAACCATTGAAACTTTTCTGGAGACGCAGCTTTACAGTATTTTCCCCGAGACGACACAGTGTTTGGACAGTCTCCGCTCTCTACCGAGCAGCCTCTCCGCCGCTTCGGAGCGTGTGTGAAAACTAGATATGCGGGATTTAAAACACACCCCCGTGACACTCACAGAGGAGCATAAACTGCCTGCCAGAGCTGTCTTTATCTCGCTATCGATTGGATCTGCATAAGCGAAGGTTAGGCCTGCCTACATCAACAATTTACCAATCATTTGGCAACACAAGTCCGGAGCTTTGGGGTCTTATCTGCATAACGCAATCACTGACATGAAGAGACGGCAGGATTTGGGTTTAAAAATGTAATTCATAAAGCAGCGCAGGGCTTCGGGGGTGAGAGATAAATGGCACTGGCGTTTACTGAAGCACTAAGCTATATTCAAGAATAACAGGATTACTATAGCGTACGCCAGGCTAACACATAAATGCACTTTTAGAAGAGATAATCAAGCGTCTCGCAGTCTGTCGGGCCTGTGAACAAAGTTGTGTCTCGATGCATTATTCCACGCCGTGCAAATGGTCAATAACACATTGCCCTAGGGTGCAAAGCCTCAAGCGTGCAGCAGAGCATCGTTTCCTTGTCTCCGTTTATACCGACCCACGTTGCTGCATCACAAGCCCCCGAAATCACGTTAAAAATCTCAAGCCGCTTTGATTGCATCTATCCTGTACAGCTGGCGGACGGAAACGCGTGTATATTCATGTCGCCTATCTGTCAATCGCGCTCCTCCGGAGAAAAGCCTCTCGTCTCCCCTCTCTCCACTGGCGTCAACACGCCGGGCGAAACAAATCGGCGGATGACATGAAAGAAGGCGGGTTTTGTCCCATGCGAAGTTATCCTAGCCCCCGATCCAAAGCCACAGAATACACAAATCCACCATCCAGTCCGCCGGTTCCCAACAAAGACAGACACACCGCCGCGTCGTCGCTCCGGTACCCGCCGTCCGTCCGTCCGTCCGCCTGCCGTGCCTCGCTCTCTCTCTCTCGCCTGTAGCGCGCACTTGTGTCGCTGTGCCGTGGACGTCCGCTTGCGTAAAAACAGCGAGCGGAGAGGGCTGGAAATGTAACATATAGTGCGGGCAGGGCGAGGAGGGGGAGAGGCGAAACGCTCCGCCGCTCGACAATCCAGTGGGCTGGTCGGGTTTCTTGATGGATATTCACAGCGGCTTATCAAAACACAGTTAAGCCGTTTGGACCAAAGGAGAGAGGTCTAAATGGCTCTGTACGTTAGAAAACCATCCACACCCCCGAGGAAAATGAGCTTGTTTAATCCTGGAAAAGCTTTTAGAAAAGGGTAGATATATCTGCTCCTGTGCCCTGCAATTGAATAAGCGACACAACGAGCTAAAAAAAATGAAGAAAGCATGTATTTTTCATTTAAAGACGAGAGCTCAGCCCCCCATACAAGATTCCGTTTGCTTATTAGGGTATTTTCAAGACCTCTATTGACCTCAAGGTCTATTAATGAAACCAGTGGGGAGAAAACCCACCTGATGAAAAGTTCCATTAATTCAGTCAATTTATTCATGAAATACACCGACATTATTTGTGGTGCGTTAAGTAATCAAGTTTCTCTTTTGTTTGCCTCTTAAGCACCAGTTTTTGCTTCTTATATAATCAATGGCTTTCCATGTGGGAGTTTGGCTTTGACGTTAGAGTAACATTTAAGCTAGCCGATTTGTTCCCTCGAAGATAAACCAAAGTTTGAAGAGCCCGGGAGGTCGTCTGACCGCACTTACCTCAGTTTTAAAGACATTTTCTGATTCCTTACAAGCTGAAACAAAAATATGGCGAACATATTGCGTGGGACATGCATTTAAGGAAAAGATTTTTAGCAAATGTCCCGCATTACATCGCTCAATTAGCCAAACAGTTTGCTAACCGGAAATGACGCACCCGATTCGCACTTTTACTATTTTTTTAACTTATTCTTGAATATTTAAATTTACAGGTTAACGTATATATCTACATTAATGTTTTTCATAATTTTGTGCTTTATTTTGGATTTTTATGTTCATATTTTTTTCTGCATTAACACAAAACGCAAGGAGAATTGTCACTGGGAGGCTATGGCTAAAACCACCACACCACAAAATGGGTTAAAAGGTTAAAAGTCCTTTTTACGTGCAGCAAACAAGCCATTTCTTTTCCAGTCTGGTACAATAGCCTCTAAGCAAGATGGCAATATCGTCTTAACAGTGCAAGTGTTTAAACACCTGCAGGGGTTTCAACATTTGGCTTCTTTGGGATCTGTCACAAGAACAGAACCCAGTTTTGTAATGCAAAGGTCTAAACTGTAAAAAATGATGACTGATGAGTGGCATAAACTGAGGCGAGATGCTCATGAAGGACCACAGAGGATGATGGATGGATTTCACTCCTGTACACATCATGAAATAAACTGGATTTCCTTGTGCTAACTGTGATTGATTCATATTTTACATTTCCCTCATTGGGCCACTGTTGTTGCAAAGCTTCACGCTGATTTGACTCCGTCTAAAGCTCTATCCTGTTTCTAACTCGACTGTGTTTTCTCTGTCCGTGCTGTTTCCCTTCTATATTTTATTCAGCAAAACATGTTACTCAGTCATACTTTAAGTGTAGAAGTTAGTGTAAATGCCACTTTTGGTTCAATATGGAATACATCAGATCATGCTTCAAACCAATAATGTCTAATGATTTCAAGTTTTACAAAGCATCTCATCTCAGGGTCTACTTGCCAGCTCTTCCTGGGGCTTTTAGCCTTATCACACTGTCTTCATCAGCGGATGGACTTAGCTCAGTTGTCATGGAGACGGATCTGCTGACTGGCAAGCTCAGTAGCTGTTAGGATTTCAGATCCATCTCCATGACTGATGAAGACTGTGTGATACAGCTGAAAGACCTGGAAAAAAAACTGCTAAGTGGACCATGAGTTGGGGCCGCTGTCAAACTATTCCTGAGGTCAACTAGAATGAACTTTTATGCTTGATTTTATTGCTCAAGTCCAACATTCGGAGTCGTGGCTATATATCATTGTTGACGGAGGTTTGTTAGTGCACAGGGAGTTTAGAAAAGCATGTTTACATAATGTTTACATAAGCAAGATCGAAGCTAAACTGTACACACAGTGTTTTCTTAGGATTAAATAAGATAGATTGGCCCATGAGTCGGCCATTACTGAAGAGCCCGCACAGCACTATTCAACTGATGCATCTGAAAGCAGGAATTAGAAAATAAAGGTCTGATCGGTTTCAGTATTGGTTTTAATTACAAGTCATCCCACCACCAATGAGCCTCTGCTGCTCCTGGGAGACCAGGAGGGTTATTGTCATTGTGTGGTCCCAAAATTACCTCAGGGTATTCAGTGCAGACCGTCAGTGTCATTGACATTCCTGACAATGTCTGTGACGTCTGATGAACTCTTAATGAACCTGAAGCGCCGAGCGTCCTCTCTCCTTCCCTCTGTCTCTTTCGCTGTTGTTGGACTTATTTCTTATGTATAAAAGTAGATGTTTTCTTCTTGCTTCAAGGCATCAAAAGTTGACCAGATTTTTTGTGCATTTCTCGTGAAAGCCCATTCCTGCACAAGCAATAAGCAGTTATCAACATCTGACACGTGAATCTCCTCAGGCTCTTTTTGCAGTCACCATGAGGTGCATATGGTGGGACGAGCCAATTTCAAGGTAATTTGTACTGCATCTGACCCCACGTTTTCGCTGTTAAGCCTTCTCCTCAGCAGCCCAAACTGAGTCAGACTGGTTGTCTGTAATTTACAGAACAGTCTGGGGAAGAAGACAGAACTGTTGAATTAGCCTTTTTGTTTTGTGATCCAAGAACATTTCCTCTGAGAGTAGGTGAATCTATGAAGCATTTTGCGGGCTTTATCACTGACAAAAGGACAGTTTGTAGTCAGAGAGAGGGGCTTTGTGATGGCTCAGCGCCTGCGTATAATGAGGCTTGAATCTTGCTCGTTTTATCACTCTGTGCATGGCACCATGCACTCAGCGGCCACTTTATTAGATACACCTGTACAGTCTAAAGCAATCCAATACAAGTGACCTGAAATAAAGCCATGATGCCTGTAGCGTTCAGTTTTTTGACTCTATCAGAGTCAGGTGTTCATTAAACGATACAGTTTGGCACTGAGGTCATAGTTCATAATAGTGTTGTACTGGACTCCATTATATTCAGAGGTTTTCCAATATTCTGCCTCCCTCATGCATTTAAATAGAGAGGACATCATTAAAATCCCCTCTTGACATAATGCAGACACATATTCCAAAACAGTTTGGACACTTTGTAAAACGCAAACAAAAACAGATCATTTCCAAGCAAACTGTGTTTTCTTGAGCTCATGTAGTGACATCCTTTATCCAATCATGTGTTCACAAAGTGTTGAACCTCACTCCATCCTCGCTTGTGAATGACTGAGCCTTTCCAGGATGCCCCTTTCATACCCAATCATGACACTATCACCTGTTACCAATGACCCTGTTTACCTGTGCAATGTTCATTCCACATCTTTCCCAGTCTTTAGCTGCTCCTGTCCAAACTTGTTTGAAATGTGCTGCTGCATCAAATCCAGAATAAGCAGATATTTACAAAAATCAATGAAGCTGATGAAGTCAGACATGAAATATATTATTTTTGTGCTGTTTTCAATTGATGATATGTCAAAAAGGATTAGCATTCTGTTGTATTTATGTTTTAAACAGCATCCCAGCTTTTTTGGTTGTACAACACTTCCTTTAACTATGACCTCGATAATAAACATATAATTGAATATAAACATTTTGGACAATGTCGAAAAAATGAACATTATACAGTAGATTCTGAGCTGGATTGCATCAGACTGTGCAGGTATATCTAGTAAAAGCACACTATTATTATACACATTTTTGATACATACATTTTTATGCTGATTCCAAACAAAATAAAACACCAGCTGCTGCCTTGAAAAAAACCCAATAGACACATCAAGTCAGTGTTTCTCAAAAGGCCAAGTTATACATGAGTCCAGTCGTTGAGCTTGCATGAAGCTGCGCCAGTCAGTGACAGCCTAGTTTATCACAAGGATAGATGAGCAAGGCAATGCAGTCTCACCACTACTAACAGGCAAGGGCGAAATCAAAGCACAGACATTTTTCACCGAAAATAAATGGTTTATGCAGGTAACTAGCTCCAACAAAGGCCATTTCTTGTATGCTTTGCGTTCACTCTCCCAGCTGAAACTGCTGTTGTCCGGATGCAGAATGTGAATTCACAGCAGAAGTGTCATTCATGGCGGCTGCTGGCTCTTCATAATGCAGCACAGACACTGCACACACACACACATACAGGCATCCTCCATGTTCAGACATAATTCATGAGCATGAAGAGGGAAATCTGGCAGCGCATGTGAAGTTGTTTGCATGCGGTTAATAAGGATGCCTCCCTCGTTCAGGCTTTGTTATCAGACTTATCAGTTCACAAGCATTTCCACAAGCAGAATACATATAGAGGCAATGATTTGTGCCCTGTTTTCTGCCCTTAATTGGCATTGGATAACAATCAGACGAGAGATGTAAGAAAGTAATTTTCACTCTGCATGACCAGTTTATTTACAGTCTACAGTTTAATCGCAGAGAAATAGTTACAAAATGACCACTGAGACGCTGAAAGTATGAGCCACACGGCCTAAAACATCTGACCTTCTTCAAGAGGGTCACAGACTGTAATATGTCCTGTAATCCATAAGCATTTCTGCTCTTGTATTCAAAAATTCAATCCTCTACCCACACTGATGTTTTATTCATCAAACGAGATGCCAATGAAAAAGTCCATCTCTGTGTTCTGCTCATTCCAATACATCAAACAGCAGGCAGAGACGTATCGGCCCGTGCCAGCGTGTCCGGATTAATAATGTCACCATGCCTGCTATTTGTTTCTCTAAGCACTGCTGCAAAGCATTCCCTGACACTGGGAATCATGGCCCTGCAGGATGCCCGCTGTTCAGCCATAAATATCAGGGATAGCTTTTTGGGATGGGATGCTGACCCCGGTGCATGATGGGAGAGAGATTTACAAGTCCTGACAAAGCATACTGTTGATGGGGACCCTGCTGTAACCCTTCATAAACTCTGGCACACCTGTCTGACGTTGGATCACCTTTGTCTTATCAGCAGCTGGTTTGTTGAAGTTCTGTACCTGCAGCGATGGAAGTATTCAGATTCTTTACTTAAGCAGAACTAGTAATAGCACAATGTGAGATATACTCAAAGTTAATGTCCTGAAAAAAGTATAAAAGTACAATTTAGTTATTATGACTTTATAAACTGTTGGGCAGTTTAACCTATAACGTAACATCATCTTTTATTGGCTGGGTTTTATATGTAAAGTCTGAACCTGCAAGGTATCTGGTAAAGGTAACTGTCAAATCAATGCAATAAAAAAAGTAAAAAGTACAATATTATCCTGTGAAATGTAGTGGAGTAGAATTTAAAGCTGCATAAAAATGTAATAAGTTCCTTAAAATCATACTTGAGTGAACGTACTTACTCACTTCCCACCAGCTGACCTCGAACATTGCTTGTGCTGCGTGTGCATAATCGCAAGAAACTAAACTGGCATGTTATTTTCCTCATGTCTCTCCTCAACATAAATAGAATACAGCTCAGATCAACCATCAGCACAAATAGCATCAGCGGAACAATAAGCTCAGCATTATTGCCTCGCTGAAGTTATATTTGTCTGTTCCTTTTATAGACAAGACAAACAGCAAACTGCCGTGTGTTCGCGGCCCTCGAGTGACCCGTCTCCACCAGATTCATAATCAAAACATTTCTTGTTGTGTAACAAAACATTTTCAAAGCGCATTAGCCGACGCTGAAAAGCAGAGCGTTCGCTTGTGAGGAACATGGATGCAAAGTACAAGTTGAGCGTTTTTATCGGCTAAACACAACAATTAGCCATACATTAGAGGGGGTATATGGGCCATGTAAATGAGAGTGAATGCAATAGCAAACACGCCATTAAGCTGATGGAATGGGGCCACAGAAAGCCTGACTCCCTCCCCAACACACTGATTAAACATGCCAGTATGCTTTCAGTGCACTAACCATTCCTACTGTGAAATTACAAGTGAAAAAGTAGAAGCTCGCTCTGTGATGACAGCACTTAGACAGGAGCTGCAGGTTTATGGCTGCACAGTGCCACCAGCTGGTGCTTTTAGGCATCGCAAGCAGAGGCCTGAGCCGTCATCAAGGCTGAATTTGGATTGGTGTAAAATTTACCATTCGCTCATTTGCAACAACATTAAAAATGATTATATTTTAGACCCACCGTGCACAGACTTTGCACTGAACGACTACCATGAAAGCTGGCTAACGACCACGAAACCCTCCACGTATTAAGAGGTGAGAGAGAGTCAGACTGCTCCAATACTCAAAACAAACAGCATCATTATACGTAAAGGGCAGCCGCTCTAAACATTAAAGAGCAATCAGGAGAAAATAAACAGAAGAGCCCTCATGCAGGCCAGACCAATTTAAGCGGCTCCACCGTGGTGAGACCCCAGCTGACAAACAAACGAGGCCCCCTGATTTAACTACAGCAAAATAGAAATGAATAAACGCTCGGACCAGTCCATTTGAAAAGCTTTCAGGCTCATTTCACACTCCACATATAAATTTGCAGCACTGGGTAAGGGCAGTTAAATGTTTGGCGTCTGTTTGTTGTGTGTTTATTCCACCACAACAACAACCCATGAAGTCAGTCACTTAGCCGACAGCAAACACTTGTTTCTCTCCATTTGATATGTGGAATTCTGTTTGCGGCTCCTGATTAATTTACAAGAAAGTTCTGAGTTCGACACTGTTGTGACCCCTGAGAGGTGATTTCCGGAAGCTCCCAGAGACCACCAAGCGACGGGAAGTTCAGTTCACGAAGACTCTGCAGTTTAATGAAGCGCACAGGAGCATGCAGCCAGGAACAAAAGCTCCCATAAAGCTTGAGATAAGAGAAGAAGGACATGGAAACAAGGAGTTGGTTATAAAATGTCAAGGCTGGTTACAAAACAGGAGGGATGGAAACAGCTTGTGTCAACATGAGTTAAGGTCAGATAAAGAGGCGACGTCCAGAGTTCAGGAAGCGATGAGGGTGAAGAAGGAGTGAAAAATGTCTCACAGCAGGCCCAGAGCCTCGATCAAGACTCAGCCCAGAGCTCAACCAAGTCTTATTTCTGTCGTATTTACTGCAGTGCTGCCGTACGGGGCCACATTCAGTAGCTGCACTGTGCAGGTGTTGGTTTGATGGTTTCCTGTACTCTGTGGTTCCCAGTGAACAGGGTTGGAAGAGTTTCAAGTTCAGTCTGATGGATCACAAGAACAAGAGTTTCACTAATACTTTTTTCTCATATTTGCTTTTTTTCTTGTGACTTACTGGATCATTTTAGGTGTTTCTAGTCCTTAAAAACCATGGAAAATAGTCACAACCTACAGAAAGAAATACATCTATTTAGCTGTCAGTTAGCTTAGCTTAGCATAAAGGGTGGAAACACCTAGCGTGGCTTTCTCTAAAGGTTACAAAATACATGCACAAGCACCTCTAAAGCTCACTAATGGACACGTTATATCTTATTTGTGTAACCAAGACATAGAAATGACATGTTGTGATTTTACAGTGCCATGTGCTGCACTATTTCTTGTCCACGTTCAGTCAACTACTCCTTTAATCTGCAGTAAACACGGCAATTTGACCCCTGAGATAGTAATCTGCCCCTGAGAAACACAATATGTACTGATAAAAGTCGTGGCATTTACTATCACATCCAGATAAGATACGCTCTGATTAACAGACATTAACAGTCGCTTTGTGTCACATCACTGACATCATGAGTTGATTCATGGACAGGACAAACTCTTCCCAAACACAACTTAGCTGTTGCTTTCTTGTAATGTTGGTGATCTGGGAATTTGAGCTCATTTTACTGTTTACTTACAGTTAATTCCTCTGGATGAGTATCAGCTAAATGCCTACAAATGCAAACATAAAAGAGGATTTTCAGCCAACAGCAGTTCGAGTAATTAGAGTCTCAAATTAGACTCTTCAGATGTAAAATTAACTTGGCCACCCAGACGCTCCGCGAGGAAATGCTAGAATGCAACAACAGCCGACAATTAAAAGGAGAGGAAATCCTAAATAGAGCATATCCAGACAACACCGCGAGGCCAAGCTGGTTAAAGAGTACACAAGTCATTGTGATTTTCCATTTAACAGGAAAAACCATCTCAGGCAGAGCTGCCACAGCGTTCTCTCTGCATGTCTCACTTTCTTCATGCGAGCTGCCAGGCCGAGTAACGGCTTTGCACTCTCACAAGGCAGACGGCTCACTCTGACTGGACTCAGACTTCCACTCAACAACGTATCCAATTATAAAATGTGTTCCACCTCTTTAAATTCAACTCTTCCCCTAATATTTCATTTCTGGGAGCCGTTCTTTTGTGTCCGTTTTCAGAACGCTGGTTGATTTTACTTCTCTTTCATTGTGCAGCACTCTCCCTTCTGGCCAGAAAAGGTTATTGCAGGTGCTTCAGACCCCTCTGTTGATCGTGCAGGGAGATGTTTGCACACTGGACTCATCAGCAGGGGGAGATACCTGCCAGTGTGATGTACAAATTTGACTTACTTTTCCCGATTGTTTCCATTTTATGCTATTTCACAGTAGTTATCTGACAGCTGTGGTTACAAGTCGCAGATTAAGATTTCAATAACCTCCAGGTACATGAGATGTGATGGATTGTTATACAGTAAATGCAAAATAGTAAACAGGTATGCCTCCTGAGCCTGGCCTCCAGGGCACAGATCAGGGTCTGAGGCGCCTCAAAGTCAGATCCTCTGTATGAAATGATGTTAACGTTTCTTGTCATAGAGCTCAGACAAAAACAGGGAAGTCCTCATCAACACTTCTTGGCTCCTGATCATCAGTGTCTTTTGATACTGACAACATGCTAACTAAAACATTTTCATTTCCTCTTTATTTTGCAGCTGCACAGCAGAAAGAGGCAACAGTAACGTCTTAGTAAAATATGGTAACATTAGTACATTTAAAGCAGCAGCTCAGGCTTTCCTTAATGGTTTCTATGGTTTTTATGGTATTTTGTATACTGCATGCTACATATATGTACATATACATGCCGACTGCAGTTTGCCAATTCAGATTTTGTATATTAACAAATACAACCCTATGCGTTACATTAACGCTCTGCTTGGACTTCCTTTTGAAAACTGTGCTTCTGGAAAAAAAAAAAAAAAAAACAACCAAAAAACAGACGTGTATATATATTTATGTTGTTCTATTTTTTACTTATTGTTATATTTACTTTTTTAATAGCTTCTTTTTAATAGATGTGTCATGCACCGAAGCAAATTCCTCATATGTGTAAAATCATACTTGGCAATAAAGCTCTTCTGATTTCTGATTTCGGGTGTTGTGTGTATCATAGGTTGTATATACATCATCTAAAAAAAAGATACCATATGGTGTTTGCACATTAATGCATCTAAAATTATAATCCAGTAACACACAGTCGCTTGTGACGTCTCTGTACTTTTACTTGCTAATGCAGGATTTCTATTTGTAATCCAGTATTTTTGCGCTTTGATATTACTACTTTTGCTTCCATAAAGGATCTGGATACTCTTCCAACATGTGTGTGAACCTGAGTGTGGTCATCAGATGGGAGGATGTGCTCCAAAGACACAATCGTGAGACACGGACACAGCATTGCTATAAAGTAAAACTTTAATTTGGTATAATAATATCTGACGTAGTTTCATTTCTGGTTGTTTCACTGGTCATTACAGGAATGGAATGCTGAAAGCTAAAGATTAATCAAGAAGAAAGTGCACACTGTCACCTTTCAGGCTCTGATTTGTACATCAATATAATAAATCTCTAAGACATGTTTTTTTTTGTATTTTTTTTGTATATATTCCCATTCATGTGTATATAAAATAAAAAAAAACCTCTTCATTATTGCAAAATTTGAAAACAACTGACTGACATAAATTCATCAAACACGTGAAATGAATGAAAAACAGAACAACATGAATAAAAGGGAAATATAATCCACTGTCACCCCATCCCTGTTTATAAGGCCCATCAGAAAGTACATTCCTTTTCCCGATGGTGTGTCACCTGATGATCAAGCACAACGCGTACACTACATTAAAGCCGCTTATTGCTCCTTCTAACGTCGGTGGTTTGAGATAAAAGTACAGCTCTGTTAAAGTGCTCGGTGTGGTGGAGAATGGTGGAGTGCAAACGGAGCGGATGAGGCGTACCGGAGAGTGGTGAGGTAAAGGAGGGTGGAGAACAGTCTTTGGGTGGTGGAGTAATGACACTGCAGGGTCGTTATGTTGATGACGTGCACGTGTGCGTCATTGTTTGATTACTGCCTTTATAAGTGCGCAGTATGTGTCTAATGTTCATCCGCAGCGCCCGGCCTCGTCCAGCTCACGCTGCTCGGTTGGTCAAATCTTACAGTACTCAAAGGAACACCAGTTGTTTTTGCATATTTTAGCCCATGTAGTACAAATCATTTAGCATTTTGTCTCTCTCCGTTTTTACTGGTAACCATTTATTTCCGTTCATTTCACTGTTGCAGTTTTAAGGATACACTGAAAAGGTTGCTGTAATCGTTCCTCCTGTTCATACTGACCCTTAAAAGATCCCGTCTTAAAAGTCATTTCAGTGGAAGTCACGGGGATAAAAGCAAAGTACTTGTTTTATGCACTGCCGCAGCAGTTAATACGAGGCTTCAGCAGCCTGAGTTCAACAAATAAAGAGGGTATCTTCCAGTTACAGTCATACTAAAATGAGTTATGGTTGTTTTAGTCCAAAAATCCTTTTTGTGTTTCATCAGAGCTTTTCATTATCGAGCTGCAGTGGAGGGACAGAAACACAAATGGGACATTTTAAACTAAAAAGACTTAAACTTCATATAATCTTCTGCTAAAATTAAGAATCCTGTGAACTGTTTATTTTGTCCCCCATCGCTTCGACTGAAATTCCTTTAGGATGGTTTTCTTCAGGTAAGTATGGACACGAGAAGCAAATACTGTGGCCACAGCTGTTTCTGCGTTCATGTTTATAAAGTTTTTAGATATAAGATGATGTTATGCTCCAGTGAATGAATGGAAACTAATGGCTGCCTGGATACCAGGGAAAAACAAGTCAAACAAAAAATCTAAAACATGCAAAAACCCAAATTCGGCCTTAAAGTAGAGTCTGATTATAATTGATGGCTTCATCTCACGACTCCCAGTGGAACAAACTAACTTTCAAAGCACTGAATTTGAGTGTAAAGCTTATAAACTGTACTGATTATTATTTATAGCTGTAAATTCAGTCTCTTTCTACTCTGACCTGAACTCCACAGTTTAAAGTTTGAGTGACAAGTGGACTTTGGAGTGAGGTTAAAGGTAAACATGAGATGAAAAAACCCCACAGTGGAGATTAAAACCTTCTGTACAGCACATGATGCACGTGAATCCTGATAAAGCACTTGACAATAAAAGCAAGGGAATTAGATTTCCCTGTAAAGCCAAAATAAAAGTCTTTCAGCAATAAAGCAGTTAAAGCACATGATTTTTAAAAAGCAAAGAGATGCAAAGAAAACAAAAAACCTTAAAGCTGATGCGACTGCTGGTGAGTCAACAGTGCTGACATTATAATTCAGTCCAACATATTCCACGAAAACAACCCGCCGCCACTTCAAACAATTCAGCACTGTGGAAAAAAGACTAAAACAACAGCACGCATTCATTTGAAGACACAAGCGATTTAAATGTAAAGGTTTGATTGCTTTGTGCAAAACAAAGGCAGACATGATGTGTGTACACATTACAGTGTGTCAATATAATGAAATAGGTTCTTCTGTAGGCTGTATGGCTTCAGATTAAGGTTTTCTGCACCAAACATTTCCCTCCAAAGAGAATGTTTGCCCAAAAAGCTGCATTTGATATGAAAAAGAAAAGTATGAAAATAGCCTTTTGTTTTCTTTTGGACTCTTGTGAAGTAATCAGGGACCTTCAGTTTGGAGGATTGTGTGAATTTAAATCCATTTTTTCTTTTGGCTTCCTTCTATTTGATCACATCACTAAGTTCTGCTGACAGGTGCATGAGTTTTGATATGAAACACACAACATCTATACGGAGAATGATGCACATTCTCTGTGTGTGAGACAACCTGCTTTGCATTCACACAGTTCCATGTATTCACAACGCGGAGTACATTAGGAAATGCATTACTTGCTGCAACCTTCTTGAAACCTACTTATCAGTCTCCACAGAGCTGCTGAGGGTGAAGACAGTGACAAACCGCCGCTAAATGGAAGTCAAATCAAACAGCATCTGGGAAGATGATAGAGAAATAGTCTCAACGGCAAAAACATTAGGCGGCCATTCGCAGGCGGAGAGAAACAGTTCTCAGGGCTTCTGTGGCAGCAGTTTAAAAGCCATTTTTGAGCCTCATAAGTTCAGTGCTGCATGTAAATATCCTTTAGGCGACCATAAAGGAGGATCTGAGGATGGGTAAAAGTGCAGCATGTCGTTTGGCTTGTCGATTCTGGGTTTGAACAGCCCCTCTCTATTTGACCTCGTCCTTGTTGACATTTTCAGCTCACGTCTCCACGCCGACACTCCATCACACATGCCGACATTTCAGAAAGTAAATTCAATTTGGCGGAGACAGGAAAGCGAGATGCTTCGTGGTTTGACCTCTCTGCTGTGATGATCGTTTCAAAAATTGGTGAGTACTTGGGAGTAGTGCAAGTATGGTCACATTTACATGTCTATACATCTGGATTTACATGAGCGCATGCCTGCACTCACAATACATCCTCTTACTGTCGCTACAATAACCATAGAAATCCATTTAGAGATGCTTAAGAGAAGAAGAGTTGAGGAAAATGATTGAGCCTGTCAAGTTCTTCTGCTAGTTCGCCTCAGCTGTAATGTGAGCCTTCTGGATGTAAGAGGATGAGGAAGGTCACGACACCTAGAAAACAGCCATGGAACTGGAACCGCAAATCACTCGGCCTACTTCAGAGGGGCTGTATGGAGAAAGTACACTCTTACAGGGATAATAGTGGGTTTACAATCCAGTCACTGGCTGCGGCACTTAGCTGTTCTGTTGAAAAACCACTGACAACAAGGTGCGATTATTATTAAGACGTCAGAATGGATCTGAATCAGCAAATCTCCATTTATGTCATCTTCCCATTCACTGAGCGGCCGTGTAAAAAAGACGTGCAATGTATTATACACTGGCTATCCTACACACTGTACAACCGTATACAGTACATCAGAGAACGACTTACAGTACCAACAAAACACTAGATTGTTTTTTTCGTGGCTGCAGTGAAATTTTAAGTCTTGCTCAGATGTGCAAAAAACTTTTTTTTGTGACCATTTCTTTTAATGCCCGTGTTTGATTTTAGCTTTTGACTTTCGCAGTGGTTTGTTTCAATGTGGTTCACGTTAACAAGATTACAAGACTTCAGTTTTAAAGGGTATTCATAAATATAGGATATTATAATTCATTTACATATTTTACACATCTATACTGCATAGAGTTCGATTTTTTTTTGTTTTTTTTGCCATGACATGCTTACAGTCTTAGATTTCAAGAAGGTTAAGAGGTGCGGATGGACTCCTGTACAGAATAACCTCCACTTGCTGCGTCCTGTAATCAGCTAAACAGTGATGTCAGACAAAAACGCTTCTTCTAAACGCCAGTTAAAAAAACTGAAGAATGCAAATAGGCATGTACAAGAAAGTGATCACTGATAATTTTGGTACGTTACAATCAGCCCATGTGATGAGGAGTGTGATGGTGACTTAGATGGGCACTTGTTAATAACATTAATATATACTGTATACATATAGAGAGATATATTTACTCTAACAACTCCACTCCTACTTGAGTGAGTTTTAAAGGGGGTTCTAAAATTGAGGTAAAACATAAAACATATACACAGAAATGTGACATGACAAAGTGTGATTTCATTTCAGAAGACTTGGATGGGGATTCAAGCATAATCACTGACATCAAAACATCTGTGCTGCATCACCATCTGTCTCACAAGCCTCCCCTTCGCTCAGTTTTACTCTGCATTTGTAGGTCAAAGCTTCTTTACACCACAGTGAGGGATTTCACATACCGCATTTCCTCCAATAAAGATTGGCAGTCAGAGAAAAGCCAAGTTTTGGAATATTGGTAGGGGGCGTGGTCAACACAAACAAATAAAAGGCTCTGCTAAAATATCAGCCAATGAAAAAACAAGACACCCGGCGACTACCATTTTATGTGCATGCCAACTAAAAATAACGGATATTTTCATTGTGTTCATAAAGTCTAAAATATAATGGTTCTGCTTGACTCATCTAAAGTGTTGTCCCAATTTCAGTCACTGGAGGTGATTTTGTAGTATTTTGTAGTAACGTATAGGCACCACAAGATGGAAGTGCTGCATGGGAACCTTTCCAGTCAATGAGTATTCTTTAAGACGTTCCTGCAAATGTTTCACAATAAAAGCCTTTTTAAGAAATGAGGGGTTTCTGCCCATTGAAACAGGGCTTTTAATTTGAAACACATACAGGAAGTGTTGAGTTTGTATTAACAGCGTACTGCAAAGACAGAACAAATGGGGCTTCATACTAAAATATGAGCAATTATACTTGGCAAACAGAGGGAATAAAGGCCTGTCTCTAATACAAGCCTGGCATCGTACCTTCTGCAGTTGAGGTAAGTAAGGGTCCCGGTCACTATTTGAGGAAACACGGTAACTCCCTCCACAGCCATAGGACAAGGTACGCATGACTGTAAAGAACTTTGGTTCTTTTACACAGTGACTAAATACATCCAGCTTTCAACCCACATCCCACGTACGCTGCAACAAACTGATTGCAAACAGACATTCGTACCCCTGAAATTAAAATACCTTTTTAAACACAATAAAGGTAAAACTGCACCAAGAGAAAGGGTTTGACAAAAAATAAGGCCAAATATCTTAAACTAGCTACACTCTAAATGTTTGAATATCCAGCAATTTCAAGTGACAGAATGAAACAAGGTTTCAGTGAGATACTGGATTAAATCACAAACGGCTTAAACTCAATGTTTGAAAGTGAAAACCGGATTGAAGTAGTTTGCTTTGTTGATTACATTTAGGATTAGAGGCCCAGCATGTCTCAAAGAATGTAGCTTTAAGACAAAAATCATGAACAAACAGAAAAAAAGCAACTATGTAATCATTGAGAAAGATGTCTGACACTGAAGTAGAAATGACATTGTCTGACACTGAAACAGTCCAAACCTTTGGTAATGCATAGTTCTCTCCTGAATGTCTCAGACTATCAATCATAAACTCCATCATCTCTCAGAGAGCAGCGGCTGCTGTTCCAATCCTGTCTAAAAAAAATAAAAAGCAATGACAATAACAAACTAATGTTTTTTTTCCCTCCTCTTTCTCTCTTTTCTTCTTTTGCTTTCTCCTCCCGGTTTGTACAGCATTAGCAGTTTTGGCTTGTTTGGTTTCTGAACCAAGAAAATAATTTAGAGCAGAGCAGTGAAGCAGCCCTCTCTCATCTAATCAGTGAAGGTGGGACACAGTCTGACCCCTCCACATCCAGTCTGCCATATCAAGGCAGGAAGGGTTCGTCCTCGTCCTCGTCTGCGCTGGGACCCGGGTCGCTCAGGCACCTCATCAGCTTCTGCTGTTCTCTGGATCCGTCTCCCTCACCTGGCTTGTTAGGTCCACTCTGCCCAGAGGGAGGCTTCATCATCAGGCCCTGTTCCTCCTGCTGCTGCTGCTGCTGCTGCTGCTGCTGCTGCTGCTGGCCGGCCTGTCTGAACTCATCCATCAGGTTGACAGAGTCTGGAGATTGAGGAGAGGCAAGGTCTACCTGGATGGTCGGCACACTGTCTGACACTGGCTTCATGCTGTAGGCTTGGGGGTCTACAGGCGGGACAAGGGTACAATATCAAGGAATTAGCTTTAAATAGGGATCAAATATCAGTCTGTCATTCCTTCAGCGTGCATGAACATACAATGTACAAGGGGAGGAGAAAGTGATCAACAAATATTAAGGTCAACAAAGCTACAAGTACAGTCACTGCACAAGCTCAACAACAGCAGGCTTCAAGACCTTTCCAAATATTTTACAACACAACAAAAATAAGGCAAAAATTATTCATAATGCAACACATGCTGGAATGACTCCACTTTTATCTAAAACCTATATGAAAAACGCAAGCTTAAGTTCCAACATACGTGTCTCATGCTTGACTCTAATCAGTTCCTTAGCTATAATAATCTGAATTTGACCTTGTCAATCATGTCATGAGATCCCCTCATTAGTGATGAATAATTAATGTTAACAAGCAACATAACGGACGCATGCATGTTAGGATTGCTGCTGGGTTATCACAACTCAAAATGAATCTTCTCTACACTCACTACATACCTGGACAGATTGTGTTCCCTTTCTGCTGTTGAGCGGGTTTGAAATCAGTTTCTCTGCCTAAAATGAAACCACATACTGGTTTGCAAACGTGTATTTCCATCAGTGGGGAAATATCTGCTGCTGCAGCTGTGAATAGCAGTGCTTTCTACAGTCTCTTTATTGTTTGGTGAAAGCTGCCTTGTGAGCCTAACAAAATATGTCTGATCCCTGTTAGCGCCATCAGTGACATGGCGAATTTTCTACTGCTTCCCGTGGTACCTTTCAGTGAAATGGCGGTAGCTACTGAGTGTTTCCATTTGGCTGTGGCCAAGATGGATGTGTTTACCTGAGGCCAGTCTGGCTCTACACATGGTCGGGGAGTCAGGAGGAGCAGCAGGCACCGTCAGGTAGTTACTCATGTCTTTTATCTAGGAAAACACAGGGTTATTGTTTGTTTATGGGATGATTTAGCCTTCTGAACGCAATAAAAACAGTTATACACTACAACTTTTGTAAACATCCACAGTCATTAACCTCATGAAAACAGACCTCCCGCGGGTGGCCCCCCTGCAGGAGACTGTTGTTTGCCTGATCCTATTTTTAATCGAAGTAAAATAAGAACCATAATTGCTCGAGTCACCACAGTGTACGCATGTGATGATGTCATTATGCTACTTTATGTTCAGTGCAAAACACGGTGACACACTTTCAATACTTTTATCAATTATTATGGTTTATTAACTTATATAACCTTTTATCTTAGGTTGTGAAGACTTTAAAGATCTGAAGAATTTAAAGATACTCCAAGAAATGACATCACAAAAGACAACAATATGTTGGCACAGAGGAAATATTTTGAGTGCAGATGAATCCATCAAAACATCTTTGCACTCATTTCTCAGCGTATCTCAAAAACTAAAAAATTTAGAGTAGATAGCTGAAATAACA
This sequence comes from Chaetodon trifasciatus, assembly GCA_037975065.1. Lineage (NCBI taxonomy): Eukaryota > Metazoa > Chordata > Actinopteri > Chaetodontiformes > Chaetodontidae > Chaetodon > Chaetodon trifasciatus. The sequence continues at coordinate 1,518,092 of JBBMOE010000068.1, forward strand.
GATGGATTTTGTTCATGTTTCTACATTTAGAAATATTCTGGATCAGTATGTTTTGTGTATTTTATCTGATTTCTATTACAGTGTTCAAAGCTTTAATGTGTAAAGCTCAAATAACAAAAAATACACACTGCGCCTCATTTAACTGTTTCAGAAACAACTGAAGCTCAGCTAAAATAAGTCAGTAACTCAGCATTGATCAGTATCTTAGAGAAACTTCATTAAAATGATGTGTTGCTTTGTTAGCAGGAATCCTCTCGAGTCTGCAACAGCTTCCAGTACGTTCGATTCACCCAAAACAAGAGTCTCTTTTGATTATGTAATTACAGGCTGATGAAATGGAAGTCTGTGGAAGGGCCGCTCAATCGAGCAAATAAATCAGCCCCCCGTTTGTGTCGAGAAAATTAATTTAGGAGACTGAAGGTGGACTCTAATTAGAGCACAAATCATAATTTTGGCTGAATCATTTAACTGCTGGAGGCCTGGAATGAAATTAGAAGAGCTGATCTTCATCTGTTATTTTTTTCAGTTGACTGTCCTTCTCTGGATTTATCACGAGCTGCTTCCTGCAATATAATTTCTACTTTCTTATACACCAGATTGCACAACAGTCTCTGGGGCACACGGCTGTGGTATTACAAAATGTCTTATTCAGCGCTGACTAATCAATAAAATGTGTTTTTTTTTTTTTTTGTTCAATCGAGTCAATAACATCTGACAAAGCAGACAGCTGGGTCGGGCTGATTCTTCATTCAAGACGCGCTGCCCTCGCTGAGACTGCCAATCGTACCTTCTTCTCCAGCTCAATCATCTTTTGCTTCTTGATAAGCAAGTCACCGAAGCCATCCTCGTATGGATCAGCCACCAGAGTGTGTCTGTTGTAGGAGCGCAGCTGAAAAGGAAAAGATGAAAGTCAAAAAGGAGGCTTTTGCACTGTTTGCTCTTGATTATCTCAAAGACTTGCAGATGAAACATAAAAACACAAAGACGGGTAGAAGAAAGAGAAGCTGGACTCCTACTGTGGTGTTGTTGCTCATTTACTGCCCCAAGAGAACCACCACCTATTAACCTGTGTTAATCAATGCAGTGTTTTTCTGTGTCCCTATAAATCAGTCAGTAACAGTTAAATCTGCAGTAGGTAACTTGTGTAAAAGTATTGCTTTGTCATATTTGCTAAAACTCTCCCTTTGCCCAGACAGCAGTACATGAAACATGTAATCTGTGAAAAAAAAAAAAACAATGGCTCCACTGGTCCAACCTACTGCTCCTACTGCGATTTACAAGAATCCACTGCGCCCAACACAAAACAACCAATCAGAGCCACAGGAGCCTCTGAGGGAGGGTCTGACATCTGTCAATCTCTACTCACACACGATGCAAACCGCCCCCTCCCTCCGCTCATGCTGCCGGCTGCCGCTCAGTCAAAAACAGCTCTGTGAGCGGCGTCTGGAGGCTAGTGAAAGCCATGGCAGAGCAACAGCCAATCACAAAGGAGAAACTGCCCATGGCGCTGCCGCCAACAACAGCATATACGGCTAAGAGAACAAATGACCATAAAGCTAATATGGTGATTGTTACAGTAACACTCCGCAGCGCGTACGGTAAGTTAGCGACTGTGATGTAGCGGCTGGGCAGAGTTAGCTTCTTTCCGATGCTAAGGCTAACGTTACTGGTTGTCACGGCAGCTGCACAGATGCCACAGGGAGGAGGGGCTTGGAGGCAGGGCATGAGTGCAGCGGAGAAGGAGGGGGAGTGACGTGGAACTTGTGTTGGTCTGCTCTCTTCTCCATCTTACCCTCTGCAGCTTTAATGCATGAGCATGTAATATTGAATTCTAACTCTGCAACAAACTGTAACACAGCAGGGCTGTTGAATAAGAAATACACATGTAATAATGCTTCCAATTATTCATGTAGCAGTGTTACCCTCTGTCGTGTTTTCTGGAGGTTACTCCTGAGGATCTTCCTGATCTCCTCCTCTCGGCCTTTAGGCAGCTGGGGCAGAGCTCTCTCTACAGGCTTGGCAGGAGGAGGCTTTTTGGGCTGGATGTTCCTGAGAAATATGCGGGAAAAAGTTGCTTTCATCAAAACACATGACAATCTGTCGTGATAATAATCAAACCACTGAATATCCCATTTCCCTTAATTATTTCCTCTTGGTGTCTAACCATCAGATGGCAGTTTTTGAACAGTTTTGGCTGGTAGTTACAGTTCCTGTACATGAACAGCTAACATGGCTAGCAAAGAGACCTGGAAAAATGAGTAACCAGGAAATGTCAGAGCTGACATCAGCAAATTCTGTGATACTCAATGTTAATAAAGAAAGCGTATTCACTGTTAAGTGTGTGACAGGACTGTTCTTGTTCTTGCTTGATTTGAGAGCGGTAAAGTGAAAAAACAAAGTGTCATTCACACAAATAAGTGTGAGCATTGAGGATCCCCACCAGTCCCCAGCTTTTACTTACATTTAGTATAGAAGGACTCTTACACCGGATATTAAGACCTACCAAGTCTAAATTTAGCAACTCGGCAGCACTGCAGATGTGAAATTAATGAGGCCTGTGTAGCTGTTTACAGTAGTTGTTTTGTTTTTTTTAAGTTACACATACAAGCAAACTGGCAAACGATGTAATGCTGTGCTATCTTCTTCAAAAAGAGATTTTCAGACTAATGAACGATAAAAAAAGAAACTAATCTTAGGAAGTCACTAAAGCCATCATCATATCCTCATGACATGACAGACTATAAGAGTACTGCAGCTTATGTGAAACTATGCATGAAAATGAAACTGCTACTTGTGCTCCATTTAGAGCTTTGATAGAAAGCAGCGCGGTTCATGGGGTCTAGGTGATAATATGTCAATGTTGTGTTCACAACTTGTTTCCGCTGCTTGTTATTTCAGGTTTAAGGCCTTAAATGTGGACAGTGTGGTATGCTGAGCCTGTGGAGACTCAGTACTTACTGCATGGAAACAGTGGAAGGCACCGCAGAAGGCAGCTTGACTCCCCCTCCGCTCTCCACCAGCTCAATGGCCTGTTTCATCTCCATCTTGTGGTAGAAGGCGATGAGCTGTGGCTCCTTGGAGCGTTCGCCTGCAATCAGGCACTTCTTCACATACTTCTTGTTGAAGCGGTTCAGTCTGGGAGGAGGAACGGAATAACAGATGGAAACAGAGACCAGGGACAAAAGACAGACATGGGGGTAAGAGCAGGATAGAGAGTGCTGACATGAGGTGCAAAGTAACTGGAAAAAACTGTTAAATGGTTTATTAGTAATGAAATAATGCTGCCCATTGTCTGGTGATAACAAATGTTAATGTCAGATCACTGTCACATCCATACTTGTCTTTCCAGTGATGGTGTCCATAGTGTCCACAAATGTCTTCAATCCCTGTCAGAAGGTGGTCCAGGAACTGTGGATAAAAACAGTTGGAATCACCTTTTAAAAAAGACTGTAGTGAATCAGACTCTCAGCCTGGCCCTCGGCCTCCTCCGTGAAGTATTTTCATCCATTATGAAACAGAGTTAGCACGCTATAAAAAAGTAATCTGCCTGTGAACAAACCTATATCTAATATGCATGACTTTCGAGGACCCCGCTGCTGTAGCACAACATCATTTAGAGAAATGTAACTGTTGCTTATTTCTTTGATGCTTGCAACACTTACTGTTTTTCTGATGTCGATACGACACACCACTTGGGAGGCAAAATGTGAATTTATTTTCTGTGTGTAACCTATCACTTATGATTAACAACAGCAATCATCTGGCACCAGACATTCCTCAGCTGCATCTTGTACCTTTTCGCTTCACTGCAGTTACCATTCCTCACAGTAAAAACTGCTCCCAGGTAAAACTACCAACATCGTAATCAACAACAGCAGCAGGTGACAAGCTGTAAAATGATGGGCATGAGAGAGAACCAGCCGCGGCAGCAGCCAGGTGACTGACTGGACGCTGCTTAGTTAACAGTGGCAGCACACTGGCTGACAGAACCAGAGAAATGTACTGACGGACTTCAGACTGCAGCCGGCCGCGGGTCGCCCTGGTGTTCTGAGCCTGCAGATGACAGTCTGACAGGCAGTGTTGCTATGGGAACACGCCATTAAGCGAGCCACAGAATTTACGTCTGCTTTGACTGATTTATAGAAAGGCTGCCCAGCGCTGCGGGGGCGGGGGTGAAGAGTCTAATTTTAAAAAGCAGCGACAGAATGAAAGGTTTGTGTAGAGTGATAATGGTAGAGGATCAGGAAGGGAAGGAGACATGGCAGCAATAGATTATGACGCATTCTCCTCTGGTTATACTGATACTGGGTCAAAGATGAATTCTTATTTTACTACAGACATCTTGACTCTGCAGCTTCTCCTTTCACCAGCTTCTTGTACGTCTGTATGTCATTCAAATAATGGCACAGGTTTACATGCTGCTGTATGTGTGCTGAAAAGGGCTCAGGCTCATTCTATTTACAAATCTTTTCATTTTAACCCAACTATTAAAGTATGCAAATCCAAAAATCCTTCATTAAACAAATACAGGATTAATGCTAATTTGTGAAAAAAGATCTTAATAGTTTAGGGCTATGTTTTCCTGTTCAGTCGCACAACTAGTATGATCCATACAGGACTGTAATGCACCTCATTTGTATGTAGTACATAAAGTAGTATATCACCTGTATTGTGATTCCATTTTCATTGTGAGCAACAACAACAGCAGTGGGTGATTACGATTGCCCTAGACATCATTTGTGCCCATCCACTGAGCATCAGTGACAGCAGTGAGGTGCTTGCATGGAGCCCAAAGGATAATAAAAGACAAAAGCCACCCCAGCCACAGCCTGTTCACACTGCTACTGTCTGGCAAGCAATAAAGAAGCATCCACTGTCGTACCACCAGACTACAGAGCAGCTTCTCTCCTCAAGCTGTGAGACTCCTCAAGTCATCCCCCACACTCCACCATAAATGAATGACATGGAAGTTTACTACTACTTTCTGGGTGTATACGTTTATAGTTATATGTGTACATAAGTGACTGTTGTTCTCATATAAATATTTGTATATATTATATACATATACTCTGTGTATGAAGCATGAAGAGGAAAAAACTTCCATTTCATTCTACAAACCTGTGTTGAAAAATGACAAAAAAAGGACCTTGACATGTGACGTCATGTAATTTCCACTAAATCATAAATAACATCAGTAAAATCACTAAAAGATCTGCAGCATGTGTGTAACAGGTGGAATATGTATGCCTTCCTCACCGCTTCCCAAAATAAATAAATGGGGAGCACTCTATTTGTTCTTTGTAGCTATGACTGTATCCTCGGCCAGCTCTGTTAACTGTAATCTGTGGTGTTTTACAGAGGAGGAGAAGCCATTAGGACAGCCCCCTCTTCTAGCCTTGAGCGCTGGTCACTTACTGCGAAGGCACAGACAGGGCTGTGTGTGTGTGTGTGTGTGTGTGTGTGTGTGTGTGTGTGTGTGTGTGGGCGCATATATGTACTTATCTGAGCTGTATTAAAAGCTTTAAAACACTCAGGAATTGTGGACCATGGTGGTCAGTCATGGGTGTGTTTAAACTGGAAACTGGAAACCTCTGTGTGTGTGTGTGTGTGTGTGTGTGTGTGTGTGTGTGTGTCATAGAGAGACAGAAATAGAGAGAGAGTGTTCAAGTTACATTTTACAGAGTAAAAATCATTCAATCATCCTTTGTTTGGATGGACGTTGACTGCTGCACCACCACACTGTACAGTTCAATTACTGAGATGAAGTACCACCACACAGCCAGTAGGTGGAAGCAGCAATCAAAATTTGATGGAAAAGGATGTCAATTTTTACACAAGTACAACTGAAATGCGTGTGTCATACAATCAGAAAATAAATTCAGTATGAAAATGTTATGATTTGTGCATTTCTCAGTGCCCTTTATTTCTATTATTGGCATTTCTGCCTGTGTGTGAATACATGAACTTGGCAGGAAGTGAGAATGCATTGCTATGGCTCAACATGGTAGCTTGGTGAAAGAGGAAACTGATGAATTCATGAGCATTTTTGAATGCATCACATACATACTGAAGATGACCGGCGGTTCAAAACATTTCAAACCATTTTGACATTTCATTTATCGACTGCATACCAAAAAGCTCAGAATTATTAATATGCATGAACCTATCAAGAAATCAGATTCTGAGCATGAAGGCTGAGGATGGTTGAGGGGGAAAAGTTGTACCTGGGTGTGGATTTCCTCATTAATCGTGCGCTTGGCCTCCTGTTTCTTCTTCACTGCCAGCAGCTCCACTAGGGGTTTGATGGTCATGCCCTGCAAGAAGGATGGGAGGAGCAACACATTATTCATGGTGACACCTCCTGACCTTAGCTTAAGACAGACTGAAGCTCTTATCAACCGCTCTAAGCAAGAGTGAAATGAGAAGGTTGCATGTGGTTTTGCATAAGTGCTTTAAAGCTGGTAACTGTCGTGTTTTACAATCTTTCAGTGTGTAATGTAGTAATGTGGAACAGCAGCTCTCTCTATCTCTACCACCATTAAACATAACTTAAAAAAAGAGGCCACCACGCTTGCAGTTTCATTCACTGAAGTCAAGCATAAGCTCGGTCGTATCACGCTTCACTGTCTGGCACGTTTTCCAAATTTTGTAATTGCTGATAAACAAACACAGCAGGCCTTCACATGCCCTTTCACAACAACCCTGTTGTTGTTGCAAATCTCTCACCTACTTTAGAGGGTGACAGTGTTACAGATTCCTGCTTGAAAAATCAACATTTTTAGCAAACGTGCAAATTGACGTCTCAGTAAGACAGAGACAATGAAATCCTTCTCATCAGCAGCAGTACAAAACAATATCATTTGGTGTGTCCACTGTTCCCTGCTTTCTTTGAAGTACACAAGTGGGTAAGGGGTAAGTAAGGCAACATAACACATTCAGCTGATGATAAATCCTGAACTGCTAAAATTATCACTGTGGTTATAATTTGTGACCTTTGATCATAAACACAAGTGGTGAGTGCACACATCAACTACTGAACCACTTAAACCATAATTACTGTGTGTTTGTGTTTGTTCCTGTGTATAAAGCAGGTGTAAAGCAGGGCTACTAAACACTCATCTCATGCTGATAAGCAAACAATTCAAGGAGTCTTCTTCTTTTTTTTACTTCATTTAAAATGGCTAAAAATGTGTCTGCAACTCATAGTGGTCTATTTCAGTCAGTTACCAACAGGATTAAGAAAAACACAACAGACACATCAGAATGGCTCCTGGAATGCAAAATCAAACATCAGTCTGATGTTTGGCTACTGTTGGATTATAACCAGGAGTGTGTGTGTGTGTGCGCGCTCGTGCCTGTCTGCACCTAAAAGCTCAAAGGTATCATTCTGCCTCTTAAAGAGATTAAGCAGGCCATCTGGTTAACTTTAATAGCCTAAAGTGGATAACGGAAGATTCATGCTCTTTAATCGTACCCGGTCCTGCAACCAGGCATGAATGCAAAGGATCCTACACTTCTATAACATCCACTCAAACACACAAAACATGACACTGGGATATTCAACGACTTCATGTATGCCTTCATCCTAAACAACAGGAAGGTTAATGTTTCATGTTCATACTGAGTATTTGAGTCCCACAAATCCAGCCTCTTAAAGAAGTGAAGGCCAGCGACCTCAGTTCAATTGACAATGAATCCTCATCTTTCCACAGTAAGGCTGTGAGGATGTTCGGTCCTCATAAATACAGAAATACAAAATGAGGGCTGGATAAGACATAAAATGACATTATGCTACTCAGATGGCAATTTTGAGACCTAAGACATTCATCTAACCAATCAGTCTACAGGCAATCCAGGAAAGTAAAATCTTAACTGGCTATACTGTAGTTAATCAGGACAATCATATCAGAATTAAGCCTGCACAAGAAAGGAAATGACATCCACTAAAACACACACTCCATCCATTCTCCCTCACAGAGAGTCATACTTTTAACTGAGTCCACATTGCAGGGGAAAAGGGCCTCTACCCTCTCCCTCCTGGTCTGCATCTGTCTCAGCATCAGACTGCCACTGCTGGATCCAGCAGCATGAATAAAACATGTTTCTAATCTAGCCTCAGTGGAGGAGAGAACATGTCGTGTCAAGGTTTTATTTTAGCTGCCTCCATTCTGGGTTCAATTCATATCCAAAGTTCTTCCTAAAGTTTCACGAAGACACTGGTTTTCCTGACATGGTGCTTGAAATGGACGCACACAATATATTTATGCACTCAGTGCCTGTTTGTCCTCATTTTTCCTTCGTGTATTGTTTTTATATGTTACCTTGAGGTTCACTCAGTTTGAATGTGCCTCTACATAAACCATGTATGTACTCCTTTTGCATAGGTTTCACATTCCATGAATGAACTGGCTCAGTTGCCTGCCTCTGATGGTCTGTCTGTCTGTCTGTGTACTTCAAAGCTGAAGCTGTTATTGCATTTCCCGACACCATCTGGAGCTGCTTACTTCAAGACAAAAAACATCAAGAAAAGTCTGACCACTTGAGGCTGAGGATCTGAGGTGACATCAATGAGACCTTTTTTATAAGCAAAGTAATAAACTGACCTTTTCCTACAAATACACGAGGGTTCCTTTGATGTTCAGTCCTCAGCTTGACCAGTAGGAACAAGATTCAACCGTTTAACTGAATGTTGCAAATAACATGTTTGTTCTGAGGCAGACTGGGTTTGTTAGTGTACCGGCCAGTACGAACTTAAACACTGATGGAAGTGAACATTCACACTAGACTTATCAGGCAAATACACTCCACCAAAGAGGAGCTTTTTGGTCACAGAGCGTGACTAATATCCACACTGTCTCTTACTTTGAGTAGTGCACAAGAGGACAAGGAATGTCTAATCTGTAATGTTTTCACTGTAAATGAGGAGTCAAAGTGCAGGAATCTCTTGCTTAAATAGGCCTTAATTTACCAAAAACTGTAGTTGTGCATTGATTGTGATCACACTAACATCCCATGATAAGGCTTGCAGAAGGTTACAACACAGTAATCCAGGCGGAACAAGAGGTTTTCTCCTTCTAAAGTCTGTTTAGACCAAAACAGGATAAACTGGGTACTGTACCTGAACAAAGACAGTGAAGAAGATAACAGTGATGATGGCGGTGAGGAACATCTCTCTCATGGGAAAGTGCTCCCTCTTCAACAGGAAGCCAAGGGAGAAGGCGATGGCACCTCGCAGGCCACCGTACGCTATTATGAACTGGTCCTTGGTTGTTAGTTTGACGATGCGGAACTTGTTGATCACGTAGGTTAGACCAACCACACCTGGGAAGGACAATGTAATGAGAGACTGAGGTTGGATTTGGTTGTGATTTTCTGTAAATGTTATAGACTTAAAATACATGAACATCACCATGATATACTTTCTGCAACATGTTTAGGATTTTTCAGTGTGCTTTTCCTCATCTTTCACACAGCCACTGATGTTGACATGAAGTCACTAGTTGCTGTCACAGTGACCTTGACTTTTGACCTTAGACGACCGAATTCTAATCAGGTCATCCATGACTGCCAGTGAACGTTTGTGCTAAATTTGAAGAAATTCCTTCTGAGCATTTCTGAGACATCACTTTCAGGAGAATGATGCGTATGTGCAGATGTACGTATGAACAGATGAACAGAGGGCAGATGAACAGACGAAAAACAAAATACGCTTTGGAAAGAGGTGTGATTTATAGTAAACAACCTAAACCGTGTCAAAATCACTGGAATGTCCCTTTAACTGCACAACAACTTGAACTACTTTCCATCACAAGATCTTGTATCATGTGATACAAGTAAGAGCTGCACCATTGTCGACTGCAATGATTCAGTCACAGACAGCATATTTGTGTTTAGAAAGGCTGCTCAAAGCCTCATCAGCTCCTAAAAATGTGAACTAAAGATGAGAACTAAGTGTGGCGTGGCTGTACACCTCATTCTTTCGCTTTCTTATTCCAACAACACTAATAACTCTAGCATGACAAATCATCAACAGGAGGACTTGTGACGGCTTAAAGTCAACATGGAAATCCTTGTAGGCACTTCCTCACACGCCGACAGCTGTGTGATGAAACATAGTGGAAACATTTACTCCTGTCAGCGTTCCCAGTTCCCGTTTTGAGAACAACGTTTTTTTACACACATAGAAATCCTTTCAGTGTAAATTAACTTCCCTTCAAAGTGTACCATAATACTTTTACCCCCCTTTGGCAATAAATGCTGTGCAACTTCACCTTTGTGCTTTTCGACTTGCATTTACGCCTTGTTGATGATGTGTTCAAAAGCACTTTAAGAGATAATCTAAAGTGACTCATGCAAAGATTAATCGACAAAGACCAATCATTTTATCAAAAATCTTGCAAGAACATGTCCTCTGCTGCAAACTGATAGTTGTTTTATACAGCAATAGTGTACACTGGTGTAACAAATAAAGGAAAAACTGCAGTAGAGCTGACCTATAACTCGTGCCACCAGACACAGAATGACAGTGACGGTGACGAAGGTCCAGTTCCAGGAGTGAGGTCCGTCCACCGTCGCCACGCCTAGAAAGATGAAGATGAGTGTCTCGCTGACGCTGCTCCACATTTTCAGGAAGTACTTGATGGTGGTGTGGGACTTGTGGGATATGTTGGCCTCCACATACGGTCGCATCACTGCTCCGCATGCTATTAACCTGGGGGGACAAGAGGCAAATGTTTGCTCAGTTCAAAGACATGTGCGTGTAGAGGAGATCCAAAATGAAACATTATTGAACATAGTATCAAAATGAAGCCAAGTAAGATGGATCTACAAATGTTACAGGGAGAAGCTAATTAGGAGAAGCTGTAGTTTGACTTTACTTGTCACTAACAGTGACATCAGAGTTTTCCACTAAAGGAGCACTGTAGTTACCCAGCTTGAGTTCCACACTGACTATGGAAACATGATCTCCATCCCTGCCTGGTGACCACTTCTCTATTCCATTCTGGTGTCATGCAATGCTTCTATGTGAAAAACGTGGAGGCCAGAAATGAATGCCATCCATGCCCCATAACCCACAGCAGCTGCTCAACATTCACCGTCCCCATTCCTCCCCCATAATTAGCTTGGCTCTAAAGCCTATAGGGAAACAATGAAAGGGATTCACACCAGTAAGCTGTATATCCCCTTTCTAAACTGATAATGTATATATGTATTTAAAAAAACATCTCGACAAATCCAGTTTTTGATGTGAGGTGCAAGAAGACAGCCACAGGCTTTGGAAGAGAATGTCCTTGAAGCTACACATCCTTTGGCCCTGACACAGAGGGGCGACTCAGTATATCATCACCTCCTGTCTGCAGCATCAATAACTGCCAGCACCTTAAACAGAAAATTAATTGACATGTACTGGAGGAGCTGATGAGAAACGACACCTCAGAGCATGTTGGGATGCTGGTAAATTCAGGCTTGGTTGAGGTGCCTTTAGATCAGTTTAATTCATTATATCGCTGGTTATACAGAGATGCACCGCTGAGTTACTGTCATAGGGGGAAGACTGAAATAGATTTTTCCTGCTGTGGCAAGGTTGCATATAGAACACGTCATCCAATCACTGCGGATGGACCCATATTTTAAAAACATGCAATACAAGAGGGACGTCCCTGAAACAGCTGGAGTATTTCACACATACCAGAGAGCAGACATAAACTAGATACTCAATTTCTAAATGCTGAACCTGTTTGAAGTGGCTCACAGGGCAGACAAATACAGCAGTGCTACTGATGTTAGGGATCCTACATACACGGCTACATGCTGCAAAATACATGGTGCCAATGTTCTAACATGCTTCAAGACGTCTGGCCTCAATGCTTACGCTACATGTGTAAAAGAACGATATAGTATAGGGTTCATCATTTTCAGTTTGTAGAGCTGAAGAAATCAGGTAATTCATTAGTGTTTGTTTGAAATGTTTGGTTCAGATGAAAGAAATAAATCTGATTTAACAAGATTAGCAGTCTACAGCCACAATAGCAGCTCTGCAAGGATGTACCAAATTTCTTGGCAGCCCACCTAAACCAAAAATGTTAACCTCATGGTGGTGCTAAAGGAAAGGTCCGGGGATCACCACAGTACTTATTCAGTATACAGTCATTTGTTCTCTGGGGACTGTGCAGGTACAACAATTGTTTTCAATCCTAAAACTTCAATCCCAAACTTACGCCATGATGCCAGAGAGGTGGAACATCTCAGCTGACAGGTAGGCCATGTAGCTGTACACAAAGACAAAAAGTGGCTCGATGACTCGGGTGTGGGAGGTGAAGCGTGAAGTGAAGGCGGCCAGGATTCCGTAAATGGCTCCGACTAGAACACCACCCACCGCAACTACCAGGAAGGAGATGATTCCCAGGAAACCATCCATCACTGTCACTGTGCCAACACCTGCGTACTCCTCAAACAGGTGGTATAACACCTGAAGAAGGAGAAGGAGGAGAGAGACGGGAGGAAATGAGACAAGGACAGATAGAGTGATTTCCAACAAATTAAAACAAAAGCCAAAAAAGGTTTGTTAAGAAAAGGTAGTGAAAACTGCACCTGCTATACTCCTATACACCACCTGCCATGTTCAGCAGAGGAACCAAGAAAGACTGGCCTCTGGAGTGGTTACACATTGCAAAAAAACAAACACCAAAACCGGTAAACTCACAAATCCACAACCAGAGGTCCCATATCATCAAGAACTCAAGACAAATGTAATCTTTTTTTTGCATTTTCTGTGTTACTAGGACATTGTTTAAGCGGACATTTTGTAGTAAAAGGTAACAGAGAGGTTAAATCACTCACTAACCAGCAAATTCAAAGCTTTTCGAATATATAGAGGCAGAGCACACTGTATGAACTGGGTAAGGGAAAGGACAACTGCAAAATCTGGCTTGTACCAAATGGATAAAAAGATACTTATAATTCTGTATCACACATTTTCACCATGGGGAAATACAGCCTCCTGTAATGACAGACTAATCGTGCAGATCAACTGCAAAGCACTCCAAGGCTGATGAGCTCTGCTCTGGCTCTCACCAGAGGCTATCGTAAATAACAGCACACAGCAGTCCAACTTGTTTAAGTGCGCACTGCAGCCAAGCTGACTACATGACCTGCAGACAATAGCCCGAGGTGAATGAGTGTTTGAGGAACACACTGAGGAATAATTGGGAAAATGGAAATACTTAGCACAGCATTCACTTTGGCAAGTGTTAGCTGCCCAAAACACTGGCTGTTAAAACTCAGGTTGATGTCTGAGATGGCTATGATGCTAGCATTAACGGTCAATTTATAATGTAGATGGTGCTGTCTGGGAACAGGCCAGCAAGCAGTTGGTGTGCTGTGTGCTGAGGATTATGGTGTGGTATCAAGCTAGTCAGTTGATCACTAGCTGTGTGTGGACGGCTTAAGCAAAGGTTAAAAGTGAAATTCCATGAAAAAGAGTTTTCATGTGTTTCTCAGACTGCTCAGCTAAACACCAAAGTTTCAACTTGTGTCAAGATCCTCCACATACGGAGAAAATGTTGTTTCTCTGAAGAGTTCCAAGTGCCATGCAGATACAGGAACTACAACCAAGGCCTCACACCTCAGCATTGTCTTTATAGGGCAGTCATGGTAACTACTGTACTTTTGTTGGATGATGTATCGTCCCAGAAATAATTGCAATACGCAACATTATTGTTATTTTAAGATCATTATATGCCACTGGTATCATGATTATATGATAGCATAATAGTGCAAGTTCACCCTTTCAAAGAGCAATGAACTTTTAATAAAGATATCAGACACTGGAATTGGAATGTGGAAGAAAATCTAAAAAATCCATCATGGTTATGTTTTAAATGAGCTTTTAGGTTAGTGGAATTGTCACTTTTCACTGCCACTTACTTCATGTCGACTTTAAACAAAGTCAACATACCAGCTCGAACACGTTAATGGGCTCTCCTCTCTCATTAGGCTTAAACCCAAAATATTCCCACAATGGAGTTACACAGTGTGGCTTTGAAGCCAACGCCATTTGCACTTATTCTTCCAAACATTCTCACTGGAATTATGCAGTCATCAGGAAAAGGGCCCATTAGCCTGAGGAAACAAGTTGTCTTCACTTCCCGTGGTTCACTGTTGCTGTGCGTGTGTGTGTATGTGTGTGAAAGAGATGCCTAAGCCCCACCCATGGTGAAACTCACCCACAGAGAGCAGACAAGAGGGCAGAAGCAGCGTGACCAGAAATGTCAGTGAAACATGTCTAAGCACAGTGTTTTCTCCTCTTTCAGTTTAGAGAAAAAAACACTTCAGTGCTGCGCCCAAAATTGGTAGGGAAAACCCTGCTGTTTATTCTGGCATCACGTCGGCTAAAATGTTGGTGACATTTTTATGCAAGCAAACATGCATATAAATGCAAAGGGAAATATCGAGGCCAGCTAAAATGATCAAGGTCGTATATCGAACGACAAGTCCGTAATGTAATTATCATGACAGGCCTATGTGCGCAAATGGTAGCATGAAGGGCTCACCACAGTGACAGCGTCGTTGAGCAGTGATTCGCCAAACACCAGGATGTGCAACAGTTCATTGATGTGGATCTCCTCAAAGACAGCTAGCACAGCAACAGGATCCACAGCTGAGATGATGGAGCCGAACAACAGGCAGGGCAGGAGCTCGAGCTGGTGGAGGTTGGATGGATTGGCTGGCTGGATCTGACACACGGCATACAGCAGGCCCCCAACGAAGAAGGCGTTCCACAAGGTCCCCACAACAGCAAACATCAGGATGGTGCCCAGGTTCTCCATGAAGGGACGGATGGGCAGGAAGTAGCCAGCATCCAGGATGATGGGAGGCAGCAGGCAGAGGAAGAACAGTCTGGAGTCCAGCACTGGAGGGACCTTTTCTCCAGCTAGTCTGATGAGCCCCCCCACCAGCAGGCCCACCACAATCAACAGGCAGCTCTCTGGCACAATGCTGGACAGCCGAGGAATCAGGTGGAACCCTGGAATAATGCAGGGATGCAAAGGAATGGAGGGAGACAAAGGACAAGAATGAGGGAGTGATTTTCTGTATCTGGAAGTCACTGCAGGATTCAGCTTTAGGCCTTATCTGTATTTGACTGTCTCTGTGTGTGTGTCTCTGCCTGAGTGATGAGATTAACTTGAATTATTGACATCTTTTTTCTCACTTTATTAAAGGTAACACAGTGAAAGCAGACGGAATACTCCCTAACACGATATTACAAGAGCAATCAGCAGTGACATACCACACTTCAGTGAGTACTAGCACCACCCAGGTAACAAATTCTAACCTCTGCTTTAGATTTAGCAGCTTGTTTGATGATGCAGAGCTCTCTCGGGTTAAAAAAAAAAAAAGGCATTACTGTATGCAGGGCTTGTACACATCAATTTCAATTTCAGCATCAACATCAGTACTCTGCAGACTTAATGTTTGTTAGAAATGCAGAGGGAAACACTTGTGATTTTTGTGTAGGCTGTGCAGACATATCAGAGCTTGCCTGGCCCCGATTGCTCATTTCGGCAAGCAATATTCTCTGCATGTGTGTTTAATATATGAGTAAAGTGGTATCTTCTCGTCTCGATGCTGTCGTTCGGGAGAGTACTGTGTATGCTGTGTGTAGTTACTGGTGTGACACATAACTAACACCATGGCCTTTTCAATTCTCAACAAAATGGAAAAAGTATGCAAAAGATTTATTATAGCCAGATCTCACATGACAGGCTGCAATTTCAGTACATTTGCCATGAGGCCACATTCAGGAGATGAGGTTTATATAAAAAGGGCTGCCAGTGAAATGAAAAGAGATTACTTTCAACTTCCATTTGTTGTCTGGTTTACGTACCAATCCAATTTTTGAAGACTTCCATGTAATTGGAATAAACTTTTGCAATCATCTGCTCTTATTTGAGCCTGCGTGGCTGACATGTCACAGCACAAGCAGCTCTGCAGGGGAGCTCCCAGAGACTATTAATGCCAAGCAGCAACACTTCCTGCCTGACAAACGACAGAAGCTGTTTGACTATAAAAGGCTGCCTTTTGACTCTAACAGGCCGGGGCCACAAATATCATCACCCTAAACTGCTGTAAGGTTTACATGAAACTATAAACACGGACAAGGCTACATACATACACGCAGTGAGGTGAGGGGACAACTGTGGCCTGTGCATAACTAGTTAGCAAAAGAAGATGAACTCTTTAACGAGACAACAGTGTGCATCCCATAGTGACAAGTCTTTCCCCAGCTATATTTACTGTACACAACAGCAGCACAGGGACATGTCATTTTCCAGCTGGCGCTGTACCAGCTGACGACATGGTGCAATAACAATAACACACAGACACACACAGAAATATGAACCAGATAGGGCTACATGTCCACACAATGGCTATCTACTTCATAGGGGTGGATGAGATGACACATAATGGATCATATGAAGAGATCATGGTGAGACACAACCTGGCAGCACCGCAAACAATTATGAAACTTTATTAACACTCTGAATTTGACGCATTTTTGCAGTTACATAGAATTATGCGCAAACACAATCGCAGCTGATAGCTCACCTGTGAGAAATGCCACCTGCTTTACATTACATGCCCTGTAAGGACTCAATGCCCTTGTGAATGACACAATAAGTCTGTGCGTTCCAGGCACAGAGAGAGAGGGACTGACATGTTAATCGAGCCATGTCAACAAGTTGCTTTTCACATACGCCCTAAGCTATAGCTATGACATGGAAATATGCTGTCCACCCACCCGATAATTTTACATTCAAATGGTAACACGCACAAAGAATACTAACCCATGGTGCTGTTAGAAGCTTGGATAAAAGCACCAACAACAGCACATGTCAAACTATCAATAAGCACCACAGCTACAAAATTCAAGCTCTTCAGTAAAAGGCTGGACGGTGCAGACACCACCTTGCCCAGTAGCCACAGGGTGCGTTCCCTCCTGAGCAAGAAGGGAGGGGCAGGCAGGTGACCAGCCTGGTCCAGTTTGCTTATGTTTACACAATGTGGATCCCTGAGAAGCTAATTAATACGCACTCATTAGTACACTGCACAGCTTGTTATGCAACGGCCAGACCTTGCAAACACGCTGCCAGTAAACATGAATTACCACTGCAAGTTAATAGATCATTTACAATTGACAAATACAAACTGGAATCATTCTGAATTTTCATTTGATCGTGTCAATGTAGCAGGGCTTTGTCTAAACAGTGTGTGAAAGTTTAGCATGAGAAATCCTCTGCAGGAACACAAGGCATCTGAGGTAGGGGGAAGGGTGTTTATGCTCGGCCAGTTTGAGGACAACACTATTAGTGTTTCAGCACACAAGCTAAACAAATGCATGTCTGTGGATTATACAGCTGCATGCAGCTGGAGCTATGAGGAAAGACAGTGAGGAAGCCTTTATCTTAAATGGTCTAAGGAGACCCAATTTCCCTACAACAGGATGTCACGGGCTGAATGCTCCTCTCTTTTCAATGCACTTTAGCAGAAAACAGGCACCACCCACAACACTGCAAAGGTTTAGCAGCCAGGTGGGTTAACAAAGATATTCTGTGATAGCTGGAAACACAGGAAACAGAAACCATATGTGATTCCCCCTAAAGGCTGATGTGGCGAGCAGGATGGAAATTCCACAGCTAGTTCCAAGACGATCCAAAGCACATTGTCTCCTCAGGAGGAAGCATCAATCTGTGGGTCTATCGGAGGCTTCAAAATGAAAGCTAAATTAACACCATAAATTAGCTCATTAATGTTCACGACATCTCAACCCACTGCAGACACTGTTAGATAATTAAACAGCTGTGTCTCAAAGTGACGTCAACACCACAGAGATCTCTGTTGAGTGTGGGGGACACCAGATTACACAAGAGGGCCTGCCCACCTCCAGTAAACTAATTGGTTCCAAGATGAACAGAATAGATTAGATGCCTTCCACACAAATTCTGCAAGCAACTGAGAGTTCATATCAGCTTGTTATCATCCTGCGTCATTACAAAAGTGGGTAATGAAGATTCCCTCGTTAACAAAGAAAATGTTGTATTTTACATTCTCTTTTAATGGAAAACAAACATATTCAGCCTGTTGCAAGTGGACAGAGGGCAGCAGATGGCAGTGCATAAAGCAAGGTGCTACTGGATCCAAAGAAAGCAGATCTGCAACTAAAGACAGTTCAGTTCTAAAAGTCAGACTGTGAGGGGACATGTGCTCATAATTTCTAAGCAAACAAATTATACCTGTATGATACTGGGCAATATGGTTGCACTACTATAAGAAACTGAAGGCCAAGAGGACAGCAGCTTACAAATATTGTCTAAGAAGTGATAGCCTCATGTCTACAGCATGTGACTGGGAAACCACAGAGAATGGAATGCTCTTTACAACTTTATTTAAATAAGTGACTTGACTAGAAACACATGCTTATTTTCAGCAATGCCTACAGGGACTACTTGCAATGGCGGGCAGGGTTTCAAGAATTCCTACATCCAAACACCATTATACGGCCAAGTTTCACAAACTTCCTCTGTTGTTAGCCACCGAGCAGCTCAGGTTTAATTTTGCTGTAGATCATTTGACTTGAGAAAGCCCATCTGGTCACACACACAGTTTGTGGCAATACTCATAATAGAACTACCCATGCTTCAAAGCTCTACTAAAAAGAACATAACTGAATCCAGAGGGTGGCATGGGAAACCAAGTGGTGCTATTATTAGATGACAAGGAGTCCCATAATCCCTTGTGTGAAGTGTCCTTCCGAGTGACATTAAGTAATGAACCTTAGCAAGGGTACTTTTGGTTCACAGCTTTCACTCCCTCAATCATGATTCACGAATAGGCCAAAATAAACTGGAAAAAATGGCAGCATATGAGGACGGTGATAGATATTTTCCAAACAAAACACCAGCAAAGTCAACATTATCACTTATCATCTTTCCATATCATAGCAAAGCTTCGCAATTCACAAATATTTATATACAAGATAAGCTTAATCTTAAATCTGTCACAACATGAGATCTTACATTCTTGAGTCTGTAGGTTTTTGCAAAAAATGTGGTATTTTAGTCTAGGAAAACATTGGCCTATAACCATTTGAATCAATGGTTACAGGAAATGAATTTCAGTTTTTATCATGTAAGTCTGAATACTGCAGTGATTACCATAACACACTGTACATATTGCTCACTCCAGCAGAAGCTGTGGAATGGTCAGCAGGTCACAGGAATGCTTTTTCCGTTGCCAAAGGGAGAAAATACCTAAACTGGTCTGATGACCATGCTCTGCGCCAAACCTTCAATAAGAAGATGGGCAGTGTTGTCCTCGAGGAAAGGGCAAACAGCTCATGACTGGATGGATTAAACATTATTACAGCTGGCGCCTCGAGCAGTCGCACACTCAACACTGAATCCAACAGTGACACTCTAAATGACCCATTATCATTCATGGCTGACCAGGAGGGACAAGTGAAGACTGTGCACGCTGGACAACCAGGAAGCAGATGAAATGCTACATGTAAAAACTCTCAACACGTCCAGGATCTAGGGACAAAAGGCTCAGTGGAGGAAGCCTGAAAGGTCCAACCTTAGCAAAGTGGTGACAGTTAACACATTCTTAAATCTCTCCTGCATGACTTCAATTATGGCCCTCAGTGCTCTTCAAGGGCGGGAGATAAGATAGTGGAAAGGAGGGCAGTGAAATTCAAAGAGTAACTCATGACACACAACTGCAGTGCTGTCAAGACATGAATGCATGAAGGAGATCAGTGGTAGGTGCACTCAATGTATTGGGTAAGAAAGGAAAAAACAATGTAATGCATGGAAAGATTTTTATGACCAACTCTTGAACTGTAAGACCAGACGGTTCATCTTGGCTGCTTATCAATAATGGCATGCGCTGTGTCTTTGCCCCACTCCCTCCTAAGAGCCTTTATGCAACAAGGTTATTGAAAACCACCCAAGGGTAACCGCTCTTTCACTTCTGCTTGTGTACCCAGTGTCTCACCAACCTGGCACTGGCTACACACCATCTTTTCCAAAGCCAGGAAGTGTGTCCTGTTGCCAGGTGACTAATTGTATAGTTCTGGCAACCAGATCCGCTGTATCAAGCAAACACAAAAGAGAGAAAACATTTAAACAGTTCCTTTGTTACAAAAGGTGATTGATGATACATTAGTTCGATTCTTTTCATAGAAATCAAGATGTGTAACTGGCTGGACATTTCACCAACAGTGCAACACGTCGGGGTTCACAGGAAGGACAAGAAACACTTGTATTTCAGAGAGAGGCAGGCCTTATTCCCGACGACAGCGCTGTGTAAAAGACAAGCCTTTGTGGGGCATTGTTTGATTGTGTGATGCAGATCATTGTGCTTCTCAAGTTGCTTGTGCAAGACCAGCGCTGGTTTAAATTATTAATAATGGCCTGCTGCTGGTATATTCCAGCATGATCCCAGACGTCATATCTGCACAATACTACAGGCTCATGTGGGTGATTTCTCACGAGGTTTGATCCTTACTACATTTCACAAGCACATCCTCCACTATAACTACTGAATGGAGTACAATTCACTGACAGTATCAAATGTCTGTTTCAAGCAGTGCCGTACATAAGCCTTCTAGTGATCAGCGTCTGATGTTTTCAATGGAGTGAAAGCAAACAGAGAGAAAGATTTGGCTTCAGAAGGAAACAAAAGGATAAGTTAACATTAGTGCGAACACTGAAGCTACCTTTACGGTTGTCTTGTGACTGCCAGGAGATAGTCTTATTTCATGGAGACAGCAACAATATTTTAAATAAGGCAGTTATTTCTATGATGGTTAAGAGTCCAAGCCATTGATCTACCCATAAGGCCTTTTTTTTTAAAAAATCAAACAGAAAATAGCGTCAATCGCAGTCACTTATAGCTACAATGTCCTTAGCCTGAGACACCTAAAATGATGATTATTGCTTGCAACCCTGTGACACATGCACAGAAAGGAGAACCATGAAACCAATCAATAGCTGTTATTGATTTAAAGGTGACTTACTTGAACATCTTGGATATTGACTATATCGAATAGTCTTATTAAATGAGAGGCAAAGATATCTATTTCTAAGATGTGGGGTATGTCAATTTTTTTCTTTAGGAAAACTTAGTGTGCAAAGTCAGAACATCAGTAACACTTTGAAGATGTGTACAGCTTGTGGAACATTGAGCTTTGTCAAGGGTGTGGTTTCTGATGGCTGACCTGGAAACCTTCTCACGCAGGCCTTATAGATAAGGACAATATCAAGGCTCATATTTCTTAATGGGTTTGCCAAATCATGTAACTCAGGACTCCAAAACAACAAATGTATCAGTTCATAAATTAATAATCATACTTAACAATCAAAGTATGGCCAGACACTGAGTGCTACCCTGTAAATTCACAATAAGTCAAAACCTGTTGGATTCTGGCGCATTCCTTATAATTTCAATTTCATCAACAAAATGTTAATTCAATTTTAAAACGTATATGAACTGAAGCAGGAAGTGCTACAAGAGACACAATCGGTTCAAGAATGATTATACAGGTGGTTTGTGGGTCAACCCAGTGATACTGATAATATATCTCCAACCTGAGTTATCATCGTTTACTGTAGATAAAGCAGTCCTTAAAGGAATGGGCAGGTCTCTGAGAGAACCATTTACTCTGCAAACAAAGGAGTGAAACAAATGCAGCATTCCTGAAATAATGTTAATCAAGACCTAATGGATCTTAGAAAATTAAAGTACACACTATGAAACTACATTTAAGATCACAAATTCATGTCTGGTAAATCTAAGATGAAACCCAGCCTTAAGCTTTGCAGTTCCTTAGGTGAGAGCACCAGAAACAACCAAAGGAATGGGCGAAAAAATAAAATAAAAATCTATCACTCTTAACACAACTGATAAAATCTGAGAGGGGTTTCACTGTATCTGGTTAAAACCAGGTTACAGCAATGTTTAACACAGATGGCTAATCTATACCTGCTGAAGTTGCATTTCTGGACTGCCATGTATCTTACTACACAATAATGACAAAGGGCACTTTTCACCATTCAGGCTTTCAAAGTCTGCACTTAGATGCCCACTCACAGTCGAGTGGTTCACTCCCACACCACTGGAATGAGCATAGTCTTCCAGCATTTCCCCTAATGCCACTTCCTGCTGTCCACATAAACAACAAAATAACAAATAAACAAATTCTCAACTATTCTAAAAATATCTGTACTTCCTCTGAGGTCATTCTTCTTTCTGGATGTGCTTTACTAGCTATTACTTTTTGACAAATGCAGTGAACATAGCATGTATAATAACTGTAACTACAAATACTACAACACTGTTAATAATAAATAAAGTTTGTGTTGGTAACAACCTGTTAATTTTTTTATACACACTGCCAAAACATTCTTGACAACAGGAGTAATAAAACTGTCATGACTGTACTCCAGTGTTGCGATGAGAGTTTCACTGTAAGATAACATCCACGAAAATATCCTGGTTTCATGGTATCATACAATCATTATTATTATCAGTTATAATTACCCTTAAAAGGCTAAAAACATAAGTTGTTTTTTTATGGTTGAACATCAGTTTTCATACTGCAGTATGCTGTGAAACCCTGCTGAACTCATTAAATCAATGCAAGCTTTGCACAGTCTGGCTTGGTCTCCATAAAGCCAGGTACTAGCAATGAAAAGTGTTTCCACATCCTACATTCTTGCTGAAGAGATCCATATCAGAGCATCACAAACTACCCAACAAACTAAAAAAAGAAGGGGATATTTTTCATTTCACTTTGACTCTGCTCAGCTGATGCTCCTTCCCTCTTCTTCACTCCTTACTCACAGGAATCAGGATTCAGGTTGCCGTCCAACTCCCACTACAACAAAAACCGTACTCAGATAACAGCAACCCTGTATGTAACGGTGTGTGGCTTTCATGGAGTGTCACAGTGAAGTAACACACACCTTCTCTTCAAATTGTTTGGCTGCTTGTGAATTATAAATGGAAGGCAAGTCTAAATGGACTTGTCAGACATGTTACAGGGAACCTCGCTGGAAGGAGGTGAACACGGGACTCAAGCGGCTTCACAACCATCAAGGTTATTGCCAAAAAGGTGTGAGCAACTGCCCACACATGTATTACTAGTGAAGATTATCAGAGACCTTTGCGAAAGGTCAATGTTAAAGTCAGTGCCAGGTAGATGTTTGATAAGCACTACACCCTACTACAGTGTACTCATTATTCTTTAGAACTGCAGGTTAAGTCTTGTTTACGAGTGTCTCGTTACATATTACATTCACAAAATGAATGTGGAACGTTATTTAGATAAAAGCTTGCTAGCATTCGTTCCTCCTGATTATAACTAAACAGATCCTTTTAACCACACCCTTCATCTGAACACAGGCAAAAAATGGATCACTTTATTACTATGTGGCAAGCTTCCAGTGCCAATTATAGCATTTGACATAAAGAATAGTTATTTCTGGTTAATACCGGTCTGCAGCCTAATTACAGGGGCCAAAATAGAAGATGTCTCATAAAAATAAGGACTTTGCCACCTACTGTTAGGGCATAATCTGATTTAAATTACATCCCCATGATCTTGATTCATACGAAAATATTTTGCACTGGGTATAATCAATTCAAGAAAATTGCTCAGTGCACACAGGCAAGGTTCCTTAAGAGAGAAATAGACAGAGAATGTGCTTTTAGGCTTGTAAGATATTAGGTCCACGAACGTGAATCAGTCGCTGGCCCAAGGCTGAGCGGTGTAGCAGCCACATTGAATTATCCACAGCCCATTTTGCCGTCCTGGGATAATCAGAGGCTTAAGGTCAGCACTGTCTGCTGCCGCTGTCAGCCTTTACGCTCTTCCAGTCTCATTTCTTTTCTGCCAACTTCCTGCTTCCTTCCAACTAACTCTCTCTCTCCTCATCCTCATCTCTCATGTTCACTTCATGCCCTTGAGCTGCGTCCCAACAGAGAGCTACCGGGGCCAGGTGGTCCCTCTCTGCCTGTCCTCCCCCCAGAGACACCGGGCTTTTCGCCCAGACAGTGAGGCAGTATCGTCTCCTCGCTACAGGCTGGAGCTCAGTCAGGCCTCTGATGTCACAGGCAACTGACAAGCTGCTGGCTCTCAGAAAAAGATGGCAGGGGGCAATGCAGTGTTCTGTGGAAAGCACAATGTGAGGATGGATTGATGACAGAGGGAGAGACAGGACAGTACATAGAAAGAAAGAGGAAAGACAGGAGAGTGTGAAGGAGTGGAGAAGTGAGACTCAACAAAAGGTGAGAGCTGGACAGAAGTCTTTCAGTGTGCATCACAGCGGGGGAAAAGCTTCAAACCACAAATCACAAAAGAAAATCACAAAGCTGCCAAACTCAAATTCGCTTGTCAATTTTGAGACACCATTCACGACAATGCTGCAAGGCTCACAATAGCGTAGCAGGAGGTTCTCCTGTGTTGAAAACTTGGCAGCATGTTGCTGTTTGACATCTAGACTGCTGCATCAAGCTGCTTAGTCATCACTGTAGCAGAGACTAAGTACAGTACTAGAAAAAGACCCTCTCCACACGAGGCTGACAGAACTGATGAGTAATCTGCGTGACCAGCAGTGCAGATTTACCCTCAGAGTCTTGACTGAATTGAGCTATTCTGGTGAAACTGTTAGGTCAGCGTGCCAGTGGCATCTTGAATTGGTGTGCAGAACACAAGGCAGCAAGCCTGGTGGTCAGAGATCATCCCATAGCTGTAAAGTGATAGATCTGAGCTTTCTGTCAATCATTATGAGCACGTCAATAGCCATTTATGCAGCCTTGCAATCTGAATGAAGACTGTCATGCCGGTTGATGTATCTATGCTATCTCTGCTGGAGTTAAAAGTCCATTATCTGTCCACCAGTAGTTTGACCTAGTCTGCTCTTCAACATGTGACTGAGTCTAAGAGCTGTCAGATAAAACAGACTCTACCTTTATTTGTTTGGATATGCAGGTAATTTTGCATCTGATAAACCGGCTGCAATAATGGCCAACTTACCTGAAATGACTACACCTGGAGCCATTACCACACTCTTAGCTAGCATTTCCTGGAAAGGCTGAGCACAAATGCCACCGGGCGTCCGGCAGCATTAACATAACATACGTGACATGATACTCACCTAATTTCATTAAAGAGGCGAGCAGCACCCATAATGAGATTTCAAACGGGGTCTGAATGTGATGGTAGTCGAGGCTGAGCACAGGGAAAGGCTTTTTAGTAAAGTTATGCCCTGCGTGCGGCGATGTACTGTTGTCCAACTTCGCTTGGTGTCTGACATCTGGAGAGCTGGCGGCTCCGAGGGGAAGCACGGAGCCCTCAAGAAACACCAACACCATCAACAGGAGCAGTCCCCGCTCCGGTAACGTCTTCCCGAAGCCAGCCGGGCTGTGTGAACCCGCCATCGAAGGCATGTTGTCGAGCAAAAAAAGCCGATGAAACGTGAAAAGAAAATATTTGCTAAAAGTCCGCTTGACAACCAAGGAAGTTCAAGAAATGTGGACGCAACTTCGTAACGTTACGTTAGTTAACCAGCTCCTCAACTGTCGAACATTCTGGTTAACTGACTTTAACGGCCGGTTCGACTAGCTTAAACCGAACCAGAAGCCCATTCTGTGAGTCCACGTTAGCTAGCTTGACTTCAGTGTTGAGGCTTGTAGCTCAGGTAAACGGTTGCACCGGCACAGGCCGTTGGAAGAAAGCAGGAAATGTCAAAAGGCAATAAAGAGTTTCTTTTCACCACAGGGCAGACAACGATGCTGTAACAAGCGAACCTGTCCTGTTTTTGTTTTTTTTTACAGCAGTGTTTCACAAGTTTGCCCGTTTCTGTCAGTGACTATCAATGTCCATGTCGGTGAAAGATGTCATTGTTGATGCTGGAGGCAAGCGAGACACAGCGGCATCCCCTCCACGCCTCTTCCTCCCTCCGACTGCCCAAGAAACTCGTCCGTGAGGCGGCGGTGCTCAGATACTGACCTTGAAGAGAAGCCACACTGCTGCCACATTGCATTTTGCCGTGTACCCTATGTGTTTTAACTTTTTTTTTTAAATATATATACTAAAGTCCGTGTATGCGGTATTTCCACCGTGCTCCCAGGAGGACGGGACCTTGACCGGGGGGCTCAGCTCTAAAGGGAGGATGGCGGAGGACTTGGGGTGCACTCCGCCACGGGTTCAGAGGGTTGTCACGGGTTGCCAAGCCGAGTGGCGACTGCTCTTCTCCGTGGTGGTGTTTAGCTTCATACAACCTTCAAAACGCACACCCTTTCGCGGAGGTTTAGTGGATGGGAGGAGGAGGAGGAGGAGTACAGTGGAAGGGGAGGGGGATGGGGGACTATAGTGACACCTATAGGAATGGAGGTTTCAGGTGTCTTCAACAGAACAGCATCTTCATAACTGCTGCCTTTTAAAGAAATATCTCCTTCACAGTCCTTCAATGAAAGGGATATTCCTGTGTTGTTAATGTTGTTTTGACCTCACTGGGTTATTATTTGCCAGCTTCCATCAGGTCAAAGGTCAACGACAGACCA
Organism: Chaetodon trifasciatus; assembly: GCA_037975065.1. NCBI lineage: Eukaryota > Metazoa > Chordata > Actinopteri > Chaetodontiformes > Chaetodontidae > Chaetodon > Chaetodon trifasciatus. Next base: position 1,544,720 of record JBBMOE010000068.1, read on the forward strand.
CAGTCCAGAGAGTAGAGCATTTTTTCTGATTCTAGATGTCACCAAACCTTTAATATTAAGCAGTGATATTCACAATGGCTGACAGAGCAATCAGGGTGCAGACATTTACAGAAACTGAATATAGCTGTGATAGAAAACTGGCTGTAAATCTCCTTTAAGAGGTCAGGGGTCACTTTCAGCCACCAACCAGGGCCCCTGGAGCAGGAAGGAGCGCAGTATTGCTTATACTTCAGTACAGCACATGTATTGACACATAAAACATGCAGTATAGTAATACTGATCAGCATACCAGCTTCTGTTTGGTGTTTGTTCCTGGTGTGTAGATGTGGGAGTGGCCTTGGAAACAACTCGCATTGCAAGTTCAAAATTATGACTCAACCCACTAGTGAATTTCCAAGCGCGCCCTCCGTATTTAGTAACATATAATTCCCCTAATAACAAAAGCAGTGACTTGTTTTACAAGTGTTCGAGTGACATTACAGGCTTACGGAGGCAGCGATGTCTTTGCTCAGAGTTCACCCTGAAGCAGCACAAAAGTGTCCCATAGTGTAAGTAGCGCTGCCATGATTACTCGATTAAATGATAAAAGAAATTTAATACATTGATTGTTCAAGTCATTGTTCAAGCAAAAAATGACAAACATTAGCTGGTTTCAGCCTCTAAAATATGAGGTCTTGGAGTGATTGCAGTGAGCATTTTTCATTTTTATGTGGACATTTTACATATTAAATGATTAGTTGAGAGGATACATGGCAGATTAATTGATAATGAAAATAATCATTAGTTGCAGCCCATGTATAAAGTTCATCTTTTGCACAGCCAGTTCCCTCCATTGATGTTTAAGACTCCAAACAACCTCCGGTTGGTCAATTTGTCTCGACTGTGATGTAACATGGAGTTACAGTAATAACTGTTGAGAAGTGGTTCCACCTAGTCTAAAGTGCCTGGAGCCCACAACCATTTGGCCAGCAAGACCAGAAATGAGGACTCACACGGATTGATTATAGTTTTGAGCTCCAATAGCTGCTTTCTGGACTTTCAGACAAGCTCTGGCCAGTGAAGGCAACACGAAAGACATTAAGTGTTCTGAGGCCAAACTGTTAAGCAAAAAATTAGATAATGTCTGGTCTGTCAGCCTGATCTGAGGTGCAGCATTAATAAGGTATGGTCAGCGGTGATAACAGTGTGCTGCACGACACACACACTTAAACACCATCACGGTCATAGTTAAGGCGACAAAGCATCTATGCCATTCGTCATTTCTGTCTCTCTCTGTCTTTAAGGTGTTTCATGTTTTACAGCTTCCTGTTGCTGTTGGTCCACATAGTTACGGCCACACTAAGATACTGCATTGTGATCCTGGTAAACACAGCACAGAGGGAACACCCAGTGCCTCTGTACTGTGGTCACTGCTAAGTCCTGTGGTGGGTGTAGACAGCCATGTACCTCCTCTGATAGACAAGGTCACGATTTCCTTCCATAGATTGATAATACACAGTACATAGTGATCTTTGTAGTGTAGTTTTTTTCATTATTAAATCAACATTTACTTTCATTCTTCAACTCTTATTCTTCTGAAGACATTCTGACATTTCACAGTTGGAGAAGCACAGGTGTAAATAATAAAGTGAATGGAAGCTAAGTTTAATTTAGCTGCTCCACTTTCTGGGTCCTGCTATCGTGCATGGCGCCTCACTGTCACACTGTCAAGGCTTACTGGGAGCAGTGCTCCATTTTATTCAGCTGTGAGAAGTACAACCATTTCCACAACAGAACACACAGTTTCAGAAGTTTTCAGGATTCATACTGTCTGTCTGTCTGTCTGTCTGTCTGTCTGTCTGTCTGTCTGTCTGTCTGTTTTGTCATTTTTAACAGGACACTTTCTTAAAGTGGATTAGTTGAAGTTAAAGCGTATAGTAAGCATGGGTATATTTAAAATGACTTGAGATTCATTCATTCAATTTGAATCAAATCAAATCAAACTTTATTTATATGGCACTTTTCGTACTTAAAAGCAACACAAAGTGCCTCACAGAGGCTAAAAACAACAAAGAGGAAAACCCAGCCCTCCCGCCCCCATAAAAACATACAGGAACATATAAAGACACACACTCACAGACACGCATGCACGAACACACACACCCGCGCACACACCCATACGGGCAAGGCAAGGAATAAGCAACCTTTGCAACCTTTGGGGGCCATCCACACTGAGAGGACCCCCAGCCCATGACTAGGCAGCGCCGCCCGAGACCACCCCGACCCAGGCAGACAGGAGGCCCCACGCCAAGGTGCAGAGGCCTCCAGCTGTCCAGGCCAGAGCCGTCCCCTCGACAGCGCACCCGTCAGTAGACCAAAAGCAGCTCCCAGTGTGGGGGGCCCCCATGAGGAAACGCTAAAAACCAAGGGCCCCCATGAAGAAAACAGGGGCCCCCATGAGGAAACACTGGAGCTAAAAACCAAGGGACTAAGACATGAACATAAAATAAAATAAAATGAATAAATGAAATAAATAATAATTAAACATGTCGTTAAAACATGATGCAGCTAAAATAAGATACGAATAAAGATTAAATATGATAAGAAAAAACAAAGTGAAGCGTTCAGATGGATTGCCATGAAATTTGGGCACACAACATTCATGTCCATGCTTTGGTTTCAAACTAAAACATATATCTGCAGGATCAGCAGCAGTTTGCACTGTTTGAGAGAAGGTCTTCATTATTTGCACTCGTGCATGTCATTTCTCGGGGGTGCTGTTAGATGTTGTGATGGTGCTGCTGATACCGTGACTTTTATCTTGCCATTTCATCATGTTATCATGTGTATGTCTATTATGCTGGTGTTTATTAGGGTAATTGATAATAATAGATAATGGTTTGATAATAAATGTCAACAACATTACTGTAAGAATGCTTCCATTGTTATTTCAGCCCTTTTTGTGTATCTGGAAGGTTCCTGTTGTTCTTATCACTATTGCACAGTGACTTTGAAACAGAATGCGTACACTGTACCAAGCATGACTTTCCTAACCAGTTTGTAAATTAACTCCCCATACAAAAGATGTGGTAACCTCTCTAAAGTCTGCTGGAACACATAAATACAGAACCTACATCTGCCCCCTCAGCTCTGTTGTGGTAATGTTGTGATGCCAAGAGCTTTGCACGAACTTAGATTTCTACAACATGATTCCAAACTTCATCAAACCCTTGGAGAAAATAATAGGAGGCATGGTGCTGCGGTTAGTGGATATGAGGGAAATTACTCAGGAGGACCGGGCTAAACACATGCCTGGTCTATCGTTTTTATGCTAAGACTACTTATAGCAAGGTAGAATATGTGCTTCGAGGCCACATGAACCAGAAGCCCAATGGGTTCAGAGCTGTAGTCACCCTGCAGCTGAAGCCAGAAATTCAGATTTGATCAAAGATAAATTGTACTCTACTAAAATAAATCCCCCGCCTGAAGAAGGAGTTGCCTGTTGAAAGCTTTGTATTCATCCAAGAATGGGCCAAAACAATTTTATTGAACCCTAGTGACCAAGCCTGCAGTCCAAAGCTTGTTTGCTTTTGCTTTTGGGAGGCTGTCTTTCATATTCCTGAAGCTAAAGAAAGTACAGTCTGAGTGATAGAAGTCCATTTTCTCCTCTGAACTGTGCAATTACACAATTTCAGATCATAAAACTCTACCAAGCTCACCCTGACCCCGATGGTTTTTACGTCGGCTTTGAAGTTTCTATTTTCTGCCTTTATCTGCATGGTAGTAGTCACTGTGTCTTCTCCCACAAACCACACAGTGTAGAGCAAAACAAGTCAATTATTGCCAGGCAGCATTTGAATCTACAGGGGGAAAAAAAAGCTGGCTGTAATTTTTATTATTTCCACTGGACTTAAAAACAAGGCAATTGACAAGGTTTGTGGTTTGCAGCTGTTTTATTTGTTTGTTTGTCTTTATGTGTGTTTCATTTGGAAAAAGAGGCTCTTATGGTGAAACCTTGTAGAGTGGGACCTTAAATCCTGCTTAACATACACATACAAAGTCCGATTATTTCAGTAAATCATCCACCAAATTTACAGTTTATCTGCAGACTGCTTTACTGAATCTGCTGCTCAGAAACTGTCTGCATCACTGATGTGCTCCTGGCTGTATGTATCAGCGTGGCTTTTCATTAGAGGCTCACCGCAGGATCAAGCGCTGTCACCTCCTGGATTTGTGACAAAAACCCAGCAGGAATTTGGGATGAGACTTGTAAAAACTAATGGTGACATGACGCCTCCTCGCATAAGCTCTGCAAATGATGACGCGCTCTGACAGCATGTCTGTCAGCAAAGACATAAGCAAAATATTTGGTCGGTTTTAATCACACGCTGTTTGGCAGAGGCGGTCATTTGTGGATTCGCTGGGCACAGTCACTTCTGACATAGAGCTGAAGCATCTAGACAACGTCCAGCTCACTCTCTCTGTCTCTCGCTCGTACAGGTTCCTTTGCTGCAAACCTCTTCACGTACATTTACTCTAAGCCATTGCAAATATCAGTGCTCTAACTAATGCCAGATCACATCATGCTCAATAAGTATATCTCCTGCAGACCACTGGTGTCCTTAGGGTATCATTCCCATCATCTTAGATTAAGGCAAAGGCCTATTTTCATAATTATGGCCATGTGGTCAAAGCACGCCAAGGGTCAGACAGTGATCAACATAATGTCTCTGGTGTAATTTGGTGGCTGCTGAGAATCAACATTACCAGCATGACGTGAATATCTTCAGCAGCTTACTGCGGCTGACAGCATGCTGCAGCCAGTCATTGTTCAATGACCAAGAATTATCATAATGTGGAGCATGGAGAAATGCCACACCCAGTAGGAGGTGTGTGCAGATTAGTGTGGTGCTGTGTCTTAACTGTAAGCCTAACACCAAGTAGAAATTACTTGAAAAAAATTACTTGACAAAATGATTTTCTTTTTTTTTTTTTTTTTGTAGCATCGTCTTAAAGGGTGACTCCAATGATTTTACACATCAAACTCTCCGTCACCTCCATACAGTTGTTATGAGCGGAGAAATTAGCTGAAGAGACCAAAACTATTTCTTGTACAAGCCTGTAAACATGTTTATTTCTGCTTTAAAGCTGGGCATTTTAATGTGGGGGTCTATGGGGATCGATTTGCCTTTGGAGTCAGCCTCAAGTGGCCATTTGAGGAAGAACAATTTTTGGTACACCTGCCTTGACAAAGGTAGACTTTTGTCGTTGGTATTCTGTAATAGTGGTATTTGTCATTTTGAGAGTTAAAGGAAATCGACCTATTTGTTCATTTAGATATGAGGATGTGTTGACTAGGATAGCAATTTGAGAGTATATTAGCTTGAATAACACACCTGATCTGACCACACTTACGGAGATCCAGGTGCGCTGTGGGTAATGTAAGCACAAGGTTTTGACAAGGAGGAAGAAAGTATAGAAATAATAATTATAAGACGTTATCTTTATCTCTCTATTGCAGAGTCAGTGACAATGTTGTCGGAGTGCAATGCTAGATTGGTGGAGTGCTCTTGTAATCACTATAAAATGTGGGTTGCATTGTCTTGTTCTCATTTTTCTGCTTAATCTACAACCCTGATTCCAAAAAACCTGGGCTGCTGTTTAAAATGTAAATAAAATCAGAATGCAATCATTCGCAAACAAACTGTGTTCACGCTGTATGTCCTCCAGTGTTTCTTTCAGTCCTCAGCTCAACCTGTAAGACCTACCTCAACGATGGAGAAATGCATTTTGAAATTGCCAGATGAGGAAACTAATTGATGACAAATAAGGAAATTAAGCAAACAAATAAGGAAGTGACAAAATCAACCAAATTAATATGTCTGATGTGTTGTCGACGTTTGTGGGCTTAATTTGTCGTAGATCAACACCCACGGCCTGTCCACTGCGGCATGAGCTTCATTAATTAGATAGCATACAGTCCTCCCTCCTCCCTCCTCCTTCCTCTGGTTCTCTGTTCCATCTCTCGTCTCCCACAGAGGTCCGCTAAGCTCACTTCTTTCCACCTGAGTGCAGAATATATTTCAACAGACATTCTTATCTAAAAAAAAAAAAAAAAAAAAAAAAAGCCCTGACTCACTCCAACTGTCTTCTGGTGATGCAGCGCCACCTCTCAAAGTCAAAGTCAACCAGGCGTCATTGTTTGTTGTAGTGAAAATGTGCATTTATGACTCTCCGCCTGAGGGTGGCGCCATTGTTCTAGAAATATAACATGACGCAGTACACAGGTCAAACTCTGGGCCTTGTTGACAGGCTGAAACATTTTCTGATTGTCCATCATAACGTACTAAATGTTTTTTTTTTTTTACTTTCCTGTCATGTATCCTCTGTTAACATGAAATCAGAGACAGTTTATGACAGGAGCAGCAACAAAACACACACTTATATGAAATAATAGTAATTGTCTATCATCACAAAAGTAATGTCTTCCCTTCCTTGAGTGAGGACAGGCTTGAATCCCGGAGCAAAGACGCACTAAATATTTGAGTGGTGTAAATCATATTCAGATGGGAGCCATGTGGCCTTACCCAAAATGAAACATCACATGTTGTTTTCCTCACACACACACGCTGTTTCAATAAAAGCCATTAAGCGCACCCGAGCCGGGCTTCACTCCGTGCTGTCAGGTCGAGGTTTCCAAGGTGTTCTTCTCTTTGTGTTCCAGGCAGACCTTTTGGCTCCGGGGCAAACCATAACTCTTACCTCATTACCATGAAAGGTGCGCTCGCTCAGCGATTCTGCCCAGGTCACATCTGGCACCACCCAGAATAGACGAGATGGGGAAGGGAGCCCACTTTGAACTTCAAAGCAGGCTGTAAAATTTGCTTGGAGGTATTCCACTGTATACACACATGACATTATATTCAGCGTGGATTGAGCACTTGAGAGGTAAGGCACACGTCGCCGTCTATGAATATTTTAAGTGCCTGCAGAATTTAGAGCACACCAGAAGACTGATTATCCACTGGATTATTTTACTCAGTGAGTTTGTTTATGCCACAATTTGTCAGGCTGAGATTTTACTTAACTTGTAGAGGGACCTATTAATTCTGAAGTGATGTTTGCTAGTGAACATCTGCTGGAGTTATGACTTCATCCTCAAGGCCGTGGATGAGAGGGAGACAGTGATTGGCTTATCTCAGACTGCACTAGTCAAAGACAGTTCTGATATGAGCCATATATCAGTACCTCTACAGGCTGGGAAAGAGAAATTCACACATAAAGAGTGCAAACAACAAAGAGCATCAGGTCTCTCTCTCTTATCCAAATACACGCGCCCATTATCTGCTGCTCTCTTCATACTTCACAGATCCACACTCCACCCACAAACACACACACATTACGCCACTCACAAAGTGGTTGGTGTTCTGACTCAGCCGTCGCTCTCACAATCTACGAGTGTGAACACAAATCATCCTCTCAGCTAGGTGCAGCCAGCCAGGAGGAGATGTTCCAGCTTGTACCTTGACATGGCGGCTCTGTAATTCACCACCACAGTTTTCATGTATAATTTACCACAGGCAAAAAATTCCTCTTTCATGTATTATTAAACGGAATAACCCGTCATTTGGATTCGGAACTGTTTTCACTGTGCAATTACATCCACACAGCTCTGACTGTTTTGTAGGAGGTCTCAATTTATATATATATATATCGTAAATGGACTGAATTTATATATTATTTATATATTTCTGAATCTGACTGCTTGTACTTTCTGCAACACATGCCACATTCACCCGTTCACACACCAATGACACAGCTTCAGGAGCAATTTGGGGTTCAGTGTCTTACCCAAGGACTCTTCAACATGCAGACTGGAGGAGCCGGGGATCGAATCACCGGCCTTGTGATTGGTGGACAACCTGCTCTACACTTTCAAAAAAAGGGTACATTTTTATTTTTTCTTATGTCAGAGCCGTTATTAACATCTCCAGGCATGTGCGTCTATGCACAATTTGCCACATGATAACATTAAACAGCAACGTTACGCTTTGGTTGTTCGCTTCAAACATGAGCTGCTTTCTGATTGGGCGGGGAAGATGAGAATTTTTCTGACTGATGTGAGTCTTACCCATACACAGACTGTCTTGGGTCACTGTGTCATGATGCTGTACATTTCTTTCTAAACTCTGTTACTCTTAAGTAAACCGTCATTTACCTTTGCTTTGCTAAATATGTCACCATGCTCTGCTGCCCTCTTTAATCAGTCCAGCAGTTCTCAGTTTAAGTCATATAACCGCTGCCACTGTGTCAGCACAGGGTGACGAGTCAATTCCAGGGTTCGCTGCCACTGTGCCTCTTAGCATACACCACATGAGAGAGACACAGTGACCATTGAGTCTATAAAAGGAGCAGCCCGTTGCAGAGAAAGAACCACAAAACTCGTCTTCACCCCAATTTCAGCGCAGGAATGATAAAAATACAGGTCCTCATAAAATATGCAGGGTACTATTTCTGGGAGATGGCACGTTTATACCGAGGGGAGCTATGGGACCTACAGGGGCATGCCTAAAACTGGTTTATAGACTCACTGTTACAATGTGATGACTTGTTTTATGAGTGAGAGAGAATGTGAACCCTGCCTGTGAACATACAGTATATAGTATGTGGACAGAGGCAGGAAGAGTGAGCCGGCACAGTTCGGGACAGGAGAGGCCACATCCTTCCTGGTTCTCACTGTATCTCTGTCCACCATACCGTACATCTGAATTATGCTTCCTCCCAAATAAAAAAAGTTTTAATGCAAACTGTTCACTCAGGAGGGCTCTGAAAAGCTGCTTTTCTGGAGCGAGAATAAATAACTCAACGAACATCATCAATCATAATCAGCTGATTATAACTGATGCATTAGTATTTAAGTGGCATTTTTGTTCCACTTTTGATGATGTTAAACACTTAACATCTGCGTTGAAACTTTTAAAGAATTGTGATCAAGATGTCATCATTTTACAGTACCAGGAAACTAAGTTTGTTGTGATGGTGACAGCGTGTCTGAATGACCTCAAACGCACCTCTTGTGGGATTTCTGTATTAACATTTCTTGCCACATATACTGAGATGTCGACCAATATTATATAACTGATCTATATTTATATATATATATATATGATTCAAATGCTGTACGAGTTAAGCTGTCAGATAAATAAATGCTGGGTGGTGCAAAGTACAATATTTCTCTCAGAAATGTTGTGAAGTCTTAAGTAAAGTAAAGCGTAAATACTCCAGGATAAACCTCAAAATTGTACTTAAGTGCAGTACTCGAGTAAAAATACTACCAGCATTACAAAAAAGGGTCTTCATGGGTGAGGTTCCATATTAAGGTCAATGCAATTATGAGGAATCTGTGAATTCACTGCCAATTCACTCAAATTACGCCCATACACTGTATGTAGCTGCATTAAGCCATTATTGTACATCTTCAGCAAGTGGGTCAAACAGGATTCATGCTTTCAATGTTCTGCTCAAAGCATATGTGGTCATGTATGTGTAGCCCATGCGTGTGTGTATGCGCACAAAGCTTGCTTGCTAATGTTTGTCCTAAAACACATGTACGCACGTATGTGCGTTTGTCCATGTTCCTGCATGTGTGTTCACCCCCGCGGCCCTCGAGCGCTACAGAGAATGTCAAGAGGCTGCGGAGGCAGTGGGGGCGACGGGAGCGTGACTCAGCATGGACGGTGATGAGACAGGACAGCTTTACAGCAGTGGGGCACGCTGTAACATCAGACACAGGCTGGATTTGAATATTGCATTAGAGCACTGGAGCTTTCTCCCTGTACCCCGAAGGCTCTGTGGAGCTCTAACCTAGTCTTAAACCCTCATTCTGGTGGAGGGCACCACAGAGCCTCAGCCTCAGCTGACCTGATAACTCTGGAGCTGATGGAGTCAGACCAGAGTCTTCCTCAGTGTTTTCTACAGTTGAGTATGAGCCACAGTTTGCTGACGTGTGTCTGTCTGTGTAAATGTGATGACATGTTAGGTAGGTGCTACTGTGAGGAGAGGGAAACTGAGCTCCTGTTTCATTCAGCCTGTCTAAGTAGTGGCTGACCACAGAGTAGCATTCTGGACCAAACCCAAAACCACAAAGCCCAGTGTATATAGAGTGGCCGAGGGTGGGAGCACACAGGCATGGGCTGAGCTGAACTCTGCAGGATTGCAGAGTGGGGATAAGGATCTGCATATTAAAATCAGAAAGATGCTAAAAATTCCTGAGGGAAGCAACATCAGTGCAGGATATTCAAGACCCACAAACAAGTGAATGTGGAGGGAATAAAGATTCAAAGCTAGTGCAAATATACCAGCATTTTAAAGCTAATATTGCTCACAGTAGGGCACAGGAAAAGAGTTCACCACCTCTGAAATGGATAAAAGAGAGATGCTGGAGGCACATCTGGCAGCTCAGCTCAACATGATCTAACTGGACAAAAAAAGGCCACAAAACACAAGTACAAAGCCCAAAGTGCAGTAGATTTAACCATTAACCACAACAGGCATTGTAAAGCGTAATGCTCGGTAAAGCTTTTTAAAACAACATTGTGTCGAGTGTTCATTTGAGTCACAGCCACTAACAATGCCCTCTGGAAAGCCAGACACGTTGGCAACCAGGGGAAGCAACACAATAGACAAACACGGCTCTGTAATCAGCCCTGCCCACTGATGGATTCCAAATGAAGATGTCATCTACTACACAAGTCTGTGAGGAAAACAATAATGTTGACAGGAACTTAGTCTGGTGCAAAACAGTGGACATGTTAGCCTAAAGGTAGGAGGAACAGGCTTGTGACTGGAGCACTGCAGTTGACTCAGTCTGGACAGGAAAGTAGATGATTAACAATCTGTTACATGAACAGCCACAGTCGAGCTGCTTTTGTGCTGTATTCAATCTCCAAACTGCGTGTGAAAACTGTTTCAGACAGGAAAGGTGCTCCGAAAAGACTGACTAAAATCCAGTTTACTGGAGTTAAGAAAAAGCCTTTGAAAACGGGAAAGAGGTCATCCAGATGTATTCAATCTGCGCTGCAGCAACACGGGAACTTTTCTTTTGTCTTGACCACATCGTCTACGTCTCGTACGAGAAGATACACTCACAAGGCCTGCTCTGAATGAGCCATTGTCTTGAGTCTGTGGTCCGCAGCAGCAACAACAACAAAAAGGAAGATGACGGAAACAAATAGCAATTGTGCTGTTTTAGGAAGACGAGAGAAAAGTGAGCGATTGTTGAGTTTCTCCACGTCAGCGATCATAAGGAAAAGGGGGGCAGAGAAACAAAGAAGCATGTCATGGTGCTTGTTTGGGGTAGAACTTGAACCGCAGTTCCTAATATTGAAGAGAGTAAGGGGACTGTGTGATGTGGTGTGTTCATGTGTGTGTTCTCAGATGGGTGGGAGCGGGGCTGTGTGTGTCAGCTTCAGCTTTATGTATGTCTGCACGCATTCACACATAAATACAATCCAAGCTATAACAAAAAACAGCAATTACGCATTTTAATGGGCATGTTTGCATTACGTAACAGAGAGACGGACAGACAGAAAACGTATGCATGTCTGTACCTCGTGTTCCAGAGACACAAAGCTCAGCTAGTCTCCAATTTGAAATCACTGCATTACTGTATATAGCATACTTTTGCTGAGCTCAGGCTAAGATTGAAGCTCTCTACGCTGTTATTTATTTAAAGGGACTAGTTTAGGGTCAGACCCTTCGGCTAACATAGCAGCACATTATGTATACGTGCACAGTAAAATATGAACAAACATGCAATATGCAGTATTTAAAGATTACATTCCCAGGACTGTCGGAGAAAAAGAAACTTTTTAGATTACAGGGTTTTACAGAATCATCTACAAACTACAATCACCATGTAAGTTGGCTTGTGCTTCTATTTCCCACTGCATGAATCGAAATAGTTGACAAAAACATGTTTTATTCCTATCTGGATGAAACCTGGAAACATATCTTCAACATATACTCGTTCAGTCAGTCAGATAACTGAATCAACATGCTTCTCGGAACAGGCTCCAGCTCCATGTGAGCTCTGCGCAGGAACTGTGTGAAAATGTTAATTTTGACCTACTGCGTTCAATGATAAACGAGTTTTCCACTGAGCCGTCCAGAGTTTATCTGAGGACAGCTGTTGCTCTCGGGTCACTGCTTCTGTAACTAAGTCCGCGTGTGTAATAAGAGCCTCGGTCTATCGCCACCATCAGTTGCAAAATTATTGATGAGCCACATCTTCGTGTCAAAATAGGAGAGTCTGTGTAGGAGTGCAGCACTGTGGGCCTTGAAATGATCAGCTCAGCATGCTTTCTATTTCCATTTTACAACCTCCGTATCTTTATTATTATGATTATTGGTAACCTCAGATGAGAGCGTGGTTGTTTTCACTTTCATTACTGCATTACAATATTACAAGCTATGATTTTTTTTCAACCAAGAGGCAGATTCATGGTTGTTCACACATGTACTCAAATACACACAGACAGAATGTAAGTGAGCACAGGTGGCCGATAACGTTTCCTTTCCTGCAGTTTGTTCCTGATTTGATTTCCGCCATGGCTGCTATAAAAGAAACCTTTGCAAACTCTAGTGAGATTGTTTTAATATTATTGGAGTAATATTTTACATATTGTGGCTTCAAATATTTTGACTGAGACTGTGCTGGAAACCATATTATTGTCTGCATCTTCCAGCTGGCTGCGGCGACATACTTTTCTTTTGTCTTCTTGCTTTCTGTTAAAAGTAGAGTTGCATAAAGTAACACAGCCTTTCTCTTGTTTCGTCAACATTTCTGAGGCAGCGTCCATCTTGTTTGAGTAAAACTACAGAAACTGTGAAATGACAAAATCGACCGCTGGGTTCTGTGTTTGTGTACAGTGTGACTTTACACTACGAGCAGAGAAGCGGTGTGTTTTCAAAGCAGGAATACTGATTAAAACCTGAAGCACAAGTTAAGGGATTGATAAAGGGAAGAGCTATGCAAACATGATGCCAGACCAGACAACCATGAACACATCAGCCTCTTCAGTATAAAGATGAATTCAGGTAAGAGTCCATGATCAGTTGGAGGCAGTAAAAGACTGCGTGCAGTAGCTTAAACATCCCCGAAATCCATCTAAAACTACACTGCACCATGTAATTCACGTTGACCTACTTCTCTACAAAAATGTTTGAAAAAGAAAGTAGCAGAAAGAGAAACACAGGACTTTCTCCCCTCACATAAAGTCAGACTCTATCAGAAGAGTTATGAGTCACCATTTCACAGTTTACTGATGCCTGACAGTCCTGCACACATCAGCCCTCAGCGGTCTGTCAGTTAGAGGCGCTTCATCACTCACTGCTATCAGTCCCATTAGCACTAAGCTGCAACACTGACTCACTTACCCAAGAACATGGTGCAGGTACACAAAGGATATGGCCAGCTAATATACCAACACACTTAAATACTCTAACATACACGACATGCAAACCCGTATTTACACATATGTCAAATAAAACTCCAGGGACTGAAGGAGGAGACGGGCCAACATAAACACTTGCACTTCCTTTCCAGCCCTCCTCTTATCTCCTTTCATCCCTCTCTCCTCTTCTCTCCCTTGTGTTTTCTTTTCTCTCCTGGATTTTTCCAACTCCCGCAGACACAGCTGCAAGTCAGTCAGGTTGGACTCCCACTCTGACGAGCCTCATCTGTACGTGGGTGTGTGCGTTTGTCCAAGTGACAGAAGCTGAAGAGGTAGGGTTTGTTGGAGAGAGACAAATTCCTCTCAAAAGTGACAATCTGTCATTCGCTATCATTCAGTGGAAAGTTCACTTTCTAGAATAAATAACGCGTATGACGTGTGTTATCAGCGTCTGTGAAGCACATTTCCATGGGGTTTTTCCAAAGTTAAATCTTGTTAATCAAAGAAAAACTTCCCACTGATTCATAGGTATTGTTCTGACTTAAGTAATTGTCCTTCTCCTAAAATATCAGGTCCAGAGAATCAAAAGAAAACAGACTGATGTGAACAAGGAAGTGGAGTAATAACAGAACTGCATTACTTTCCACATTCATGAATCACCAGATTTCCACTAAAAATTCCTCCCTTTCACATGTCTTCTCCGAATTCTGATCACCATAAGAAGTCACGGCCTGCAGTAGGTATGTCTCACATCCATGTTTGTCTCTGTCGAACAGGATTATGAACTCTTGGACTTTTTCAGGTTGGATCAATGTTCTCAGGGCATTTACTGTAAAATTTGAGGTAAATTTCCACCCACTGTGTCGACAAGAGGTCGGATTAAGGTGTCAAGAAGGTAAATAAAGCCTGACATTTGCTGATAGATGCTGAGGACTTTGTGTTTGTGTGTGTGTTCTGGTTTGTGTCACTCACTGAAACGGGGCTGTCTCTTCCTGGGAGCAATAATACGAAACCAGAGAGGGGCTCTGTTTCCTGTTTATAGCGTCTTTGCTGTTAAAGCTTTGTCCCCGGAGACAACACAGAAGCCTCCAACTGATAAAAGGAGCCGTGGAAGGATTAAGAATAACAAGAGGACAAACAGATTTGAAGTTATGATGGTGTTTTTTTTGCTGTAGCTAATCTCTGATTAGTGATATCACAACAGTAATCTTGTAGCACTATCTGTATACATGCTGCTACTTGTCTTTTACAGTCTTGTCGAGTGTGTGTGCTTGATTACCTTTCTTTTCACCTCACAGCACAACAAATGAATTTAAGATCAATGGGGCGAAGAACAACAAAGTATAACAGAAATACACATTCACTTTCACTGTTACAAGGACAATCATATATAACAGTTTCAGCAGGAACAGATACAACAAGAAAAAGAGGTTCCTCTGTGACCCGCAAAGGGTCAATTAGCACAAAGTTCCTGCAGAAAATGACAGAAGATACTGAACAAAGCAGACTTGTGTGACCTTTGAAAGCAATCTGCTAGTGGGAGGTCTGAGGCAAAAGGCAGAGATGCAGGTCAAGCTCCATTTGACACTGTTTTGAGGTCATTAAGGTCTCAGGTCTCCAATCAAGGCCTATCCAAGACTGTCTGCTCCCAAGAACATCTGTAGGATGCTTCATTGTGAGCAGTACAGGCTGCTGGGTATCAGCAAAAATCTGAATGCTTTAATTTATTCAGAAGCTCACAATATTAAAAATTAATATTAAAAACTCCAGGTGGGAATCAAACTCTTAACCCTTCAGGTTAGTGCTAGTCCTAGAATCAATTCAATGAGCAGAACTGGATTCCTGGAAACCATTTCTCCCCTCATGTGTTCCAAATATGATCTTTTGAATGGATTTTTAATTGGGCGTTATTAACCTCATTTAATTATATCCAATTGAATAATGTTACAATACATTTTCCATACAAGACAAGCAGTGACAGAATTGTAGCTGTTTGGATTCAGCAGTTTTTGTTTTTTTTTATAGCGGTTCAGGTTAAGTTTGTAGTGGAACCAGAAGCTGATCAATTCAGCCAATGATCCACTACCTTAACTATCCATTTTCACTTCTCTGCTTGCTTCCTTTACCCTGAATCACAACACATGGTGTTCAGATGTTACAACTATTTGCAAAGATAGCGGCGACTTGGTGTACCTTTGCAGAGAAGGGCGTTATGGAAAACTGTATGACACTCATAATAATAAAGTAAAGTTCTTCTTCTTCTTCTTTTTCTTCTTCTTTTCACACAGGAGCCGACTCACACACCTCACAAATTGTAACTACACATGAGACCATGTGACCTGGACTTCAAGCAAGGAGAAGCCTGTTTGACTTGTGTTGATGGCATTGTGCCCTGTGCAGTCAGTTTATTGTAACTGGTAGTTTAATGGCTACTGTGAGTTTATTTTTTTCCTAAACACAGTGGATATACATATATTTATATCTGTAAATATCACAATTTCTATTTTTCAAGTTAGCTAAGCAACTCTACAGTCTCTCCTTGTGCCTTCACAAAGTTCCTCATGGAGACTCACTGCATTTGGCACTTTACACAATGCGCTACACGATTAAGCCACTGGTCAAGGTGACTGTTCTGTGGATTCACCACTGCCCTCAAGCTTTGTCAAACTTCCCCTCCATGTCAAGAACTCTGCACTGGGCAATGGTCCCTGTAATGATCACATAAAGAGTGTCAGTGTGTCAGACCCTGGCGTCAAAAGCAGTTGTGTCCAGTTTAACGGAGGCTCCTTGATTTAATGACCATGAGACATTAGGCGTGGGAGCACCCTGAGGTTATCCATGGCTGGAGCCAGGCGTCTGCCAATCCTGCCCTGTCTCACCCCTTAATGCTTCCACTGTGGGTCAGTCTTCTCCATGCACCCCTCAGGGAAGCTTGGACCGGTCCACAAACTGCTGATTAGGGGGTACTAAGGCTTCCTGCGAGAGCCCTAGCAGATCAAAGAGCCTAGGACGGAGGGCAACTCAATCCAAGAACCCAGGCTAATCAAAGTTAAATTCAGGATAATCCTCCAAGTTTCACCACGGGCCAATAACTATAGACAATGTGATTTTGATTAGTGCTGATGGCACTGGGAAAATCCATTCTCTCTGAAACTACACAGGGTTGAAAGCTAAGACCACCTCTGTGACTGACAGCCATGAAACATGGGATCACACGGACTGCCAGCATCAGGATGACATTTGCCAAAGAGCAGAATCAAAGATCCGTGAGCGCGGTGAGCTCCTGCAAGGATGCGCACAGTGCCGGCAAAAGCCCCACTGGGACACATTCTGAAAAGCTCTCCTCTCCGCATTCACATGTCGGAGCTGAACAAGTTAACATGAAACATTTGTTCGGGTGGGGACACATCTTTCAAGCGATTGTAAATTTGTTTCCCAGGGGCCACAAGCTCATTAGAGACAAACAGACATTCTCTCAATAGAATTAACATCATAAAAAGTTGTAAATTCAAATGGTGTGTTTGATAAATGGCTGTCGTTTCAAATTAAGCCTTAGCAAGTACAAGAGTAAAACATTAAAGAGCTTCATATCCGTCATATCCATACCCCTGGCTTTGATCCATGACTTGTGGTTTCGTGGTCATTTGGACACTGGTTGAATTACAACTCACATCTTGGCACAGATGCTGGTTGCTTGTTACCGTCCTCGTCAAAAAGGCAAAGAACACTTTGGCACCTGGGTGTGAAGCCTTTGGCTCCGTTTGGTGAACACATGGCGGATCCAAACAGTTGCAAGCCACCATTAATTAAAATCTGAAATGTGTTTAACTATACCACACGTTTCAGATTATATCATAATGCTTACTTGCGGTCTTCAATACCAAGACCATTCTTAGTTTGAGCGTGCGGAGACTTCTGCTCTAAATTATCTGTTAAAGTTTAAATCAACTGCATGAAAGATCAGGAACGAACAGCAGACAAGCGAACTGCGGCACGTCACCACACCTTAAGTCCCTACAAGATATGTCCACTTAGTCTTGTGTTTTGGGACAAAACAGGTGTTGATAAGCACCAGTTTATTCACATCCGACCACCCCGCTGTTCAAAAAGCTGCTACGTGAGGTAAATGTGAATGTGCGTGTCCCCACAGGCTGGGACCCCGATGTGGTAAAAGGCCTGTGTCTCCTGTTGAGGGACAAGCACAAAGGAAGACTGAACTTCCACCCCTGAGGGGACAATAGTGCACTTACCCAGCTCAACACCTCTGTCACAGGACAGGTGATGAGGCTCGTATCTACCTGCAGGGGATGAGGGTAAATCAGAGACAGCTATTGGACCAGAAAGAGATGGACAACATCCTCTTTCGGTCGACTTCATCTGAGGGTGAACAGGAAAAGCTGCTGGGGCATGGCTCTCCTTAGATGAGGCTTTGTTTAGCTTGTCTGCTAATTGTGGGATTTAGGCTCAATCTGCCGACCATCTCTCCTAGATGACCCTATCGCTCGCTGTAGCTCATTAGCTAGCATACAGGAGCCATACATCACCAGGCAACCAGAATACATGTGGAAACCATTTTGATTTCAGCTAGGCCTTTTGCTGTAGGGGTACAGTTGAAGTGGAAGTGGCCTGTTTAGTATGTGGACTGCTCCATAATGATGCTAATTGGTGGTGTAGATGTAGAATAGGCCCTGGTTTATAGGTTTTAGCTGCTGTGTCTTGAGAGGAAGGTTGTATGTTTTGCAGACTGAGGCGATTAGCCTGGATCGAGATCCACATCTGTTCTGTGCCAGCTGTTTAACAGATTCTCCGTATGTATGGGAAGGCTCTCCTTCTGTGATTAAGACCTTTGAAGTCTGCCTTGCTTCCAGTAAGCGCTGACTGTCCAAATTCATCCTCCATTACAGGACTTAGTATTTTAGTAGCAAAAAACATCGTCAAGATGAGTTCTGTCCAGAAGTCTTCAGTCTGAGAAAGTGCAAAATAGGGACTGAAAGGGTGAAAAATGTGCTTGAGATCATCAGATGGAAAAATATGGCAGAACGATTTAGATGCATTCAAAAGCCACCAGTTTAGGTGATTTTAGGTGTTTCTCTTCTATGAAAAACACCATGTGTTCAGCTTGAATTCTATATGTTTGTTGCATTAAATTCAATTGCTGACAAATTTTCTATGTATCTAATCTTTCCAGTAAACTATCTTATTATGTCTCATGTTTGAATCTGTGTTCTGTGCTTTACCGGGCAAATCTCTCCTCAGTACATTAAAGTTGAAAGTTCAACCTGTCCACAGCTGCTGCTGTTTGTGATGGATCAAACTACAAAAACCTTTTACAGCCACCTTCCAGGCCTACACAAGGTGGGTATTTCATAGACAAATGTTTGATTGTGGGTGTAGTATCACTTTAATATCAGGACTTTAATAGGTCAACATAAAAGGGTTCTTACACCAGATTCACAACGTCCTCATTTTTGCCTTGTTCCAACAAACGGTCCAACTTTTACAGTGTTCAGTATTATTGCAGGTGCCATCTAGACATGACAACCTCTCCAGCCATCCAGCTGACAGACACTGACCCACATACAAAACCTAATCCCCTACTTTCCAGTGTTTGTTTTCACAGAAACCCTGAATGTGTTGGTTTGGGTTGTTTATGTGGAGACCTATTGGCTGACTGACCTCTAAGTCTGTCTGCAGCGTGCTTTTCATAATGCCAGTTCCTTCTCTGGCGAGGCCCTTCGACGTCTGGTATTGTTTCGCCTCAGGAAAGATGTTCTGCCAAAGGCCATGAATCCCCGAGCCAAGTTGAAATACCAAGGGAATGTCTCCCTATGTGTGAGCTGCTTGTCTCTGAACTCACACAAATATTGATCTTTAATATTAGGAAATATTACACATTGCATTCCTGCCATTCTCATTGTACACTTTGAATTCTCGTCATATTTCCTTCGGCACACAATGAGATCTGTCCAGAGACATGTCAGTGGATGGCTCCGATCCACAACGCAGCACTTCACACCTCGCTCGGATTCAGCTGCAACCCAGGCATCAATCAGAGCTGTGGCATGTTGGAGCTGAAACAAAACAATGCTTCATGTAGGTCCAAACAACTGTGGCGCTGGGTCAACAATTCTGACGTACGATTCAGGTCTTTGCAAACATCTCCCTCTCTTTTTTGTTCCTTCTTCTTCTTCTTCTGGCAAGATTATGAGCACTGAAACAAAACAATTTGGGAGCATGCTTTTCCTCCACCAGATGTAAACTGCAAACAAAAGGCGCCGTAACTGGCAGGAGTGTGGTGGGGAGAGGGGTAAAGGTCAGCACAAAGGGCCAAATAAACAGAGGAGGACATGGCGGTGCGAGCTTGTTTAGGTCAACCACCAGGTCTGGACCTTAAGTCACCACACTCATGTAGAGATGAGAGGAGGAGGAGAGAGAACGATCACTGTGAGAGAACCTATAGTGGATAAAAGCTTCTGGATCCACTTGTAGCGGTGAAAATGACATGACTGCAGATAAATCATGCTGTCTCAATCAGCTGAACAATCAGCATCAGCATTTAGTTTGGACAACGCTTAGTGCTACCTGGATTACATTTTTAAGAATCAACATAATGATACTTAATATATTTTAATGATTCAGGAAAGTTCTTGGTTAAATATTCATGAAGGTCAATGCTGACTTGAAGGGAGAGGCAACACATCTCCCTCACAATAAAACAGTATTTATAGACAGGGAAGATAAACAAGCTGCAAAGCTGTGGATGTATTATTATTATTATTGTCTCATAAAGTTCATATGGTGACTGTGTTGACAATCTGAATGAAACAGAGCAACATTAGCATTCATCTGAAGTCAATTTAATGAACTTCCATCCAACAGTCGATCTCCTTTAGCTCTGTTTTGGTCTCCACCCCCTCAGGCAAAGCTCTCTTTAGCTGCTAAATGCTCCACTCTGTTGACCAGCTAGTTGCTGACTGTGTCTGCCTGCCATTTGGTGTTGAGCATGTGGCGTCCTGCGGGTTTTTAGGGTTTGTTTTTATGGTGAACCAGAATGGTGAAGTTGTAGGCCATAAAACCAAAACAATCGTCTGAAAGATGCTGAAAGAGCTGCAGAGTTGCTTTTAGGAGTTTCATCACATTGTACATAATCATCTGATCCACTGATAACATGAACATGTTGATAAATGCAGCTTTAATCAACTGATTTAATAACCTCAACCTGAGGATATCTGTCCTTTTATCATCCACTAAACCTCCTCATTTACCTCATAAATAGGTTTCACTTCCTGGATTGGAAAGAAAGACAAGCGGGCCCCATAAAGTTCGAGTAATACCACAACAGGGTTAAGATGCCTTGGGCTCCTTATTATTGAACTCAACCTACAGAAGACAAGAGTTACTACATCAGTGGATACCTCGACGATTACCTCTGCACCTCCAAATAGCCACCACATGGCTCACAAGGCTGTCATCAGCTGCAGAGATGCCAGCAAATGGTCCAAGATGGGCCGGGGCAGGAAGCTGGCCACGGTGCGGCTTCCTCCCTTTGAAGTGTCATTAATCCTCAAGCTTGAGCGTGTGTGTGTGTGTGTGTGTGTGTGTGTGTGTGCGTGTGTGTGTGTGTGTGTGTGAGGACCAATTTGAGTTGAAGATCCTGAGTGAGCACATTTTGACGTGATGTGATATTATTGTTTTTCTTACTGTCATGATCTCATGAGAAGATCAAAACCAATGATGTCTGTTGCTGGTTTGAGTCTTCTCTTTGGATTTGTTGAGAATTAAAAGTATATAAAATCTACAAAGATATTTCAGGTTTCATTTTGTTCAGGTTTTGAGATATCTGTTTCTAAGATGTTTGCCGCCACCATGAATGCTGCTCTGAATAATCCATGGAGCT
Source organism: Chaetodon trifasciatus (assembly GCA_037975065.1). NCBI lineage: Eukaryota > Metazoa > Chordata > Actinopteri > Chaetodontiformes > Chaetodontidae > Chaetodon > Chaetodon trifasciatus. The sequence goes on from JBBMOE010000068.1 coordinate 1,566,050, forward strand.
CGCTGGGATCAGTTTTTACTTGAACTAATTTCTCAGACCTGCACTTTGACCCTCAAACAGCCCTTCTATGAAGTCTGGACCAGTCAAAATATCCTCATTTTGCAAAAAAATGTCCTCTCTCTCAAGAAAAACCTAAAAGTTGTAGAAGAGCACTCACACAAATATGCGTTCAACCATGAAGCTCATAGTCGAGAGGCTTTTAGGCATCATGGTAAGACAGAAAGTACATAAAAACTCTGACAGCCTCTCTTCTAATAGTTCCCTGATTTTTTGTGGGTATCCAGTTTCCTCGTGTTAAATAACTCGTGTAAACAGGAGCTGCATGGAGGGGCCTTCATCCCTGTCCCCGAGGAAACTGGTTCAAAGAGGGCTTAAGGGAAAATGCTGTATTTGAATAAGAAGATGTAAAACGTTTTTCAAATGGGTATCAATCCTTTGGAGTGTGGCAGAGAGAGATACTTGAGCAGTGTCATTAACTTATGTTGCTTAATACCATGTCGTAAACTGCTTGTGTGAGCCACATCACACAGATATTAACATTTCAGTAAATATGGTCCTTTAATGTAAACTGAGGAAGGTCGACGCTCATTGCAAAAGTTGGCATCTTATCCAGGTTTTTTTTTTTTTAATGAAGTATTGTTTTCTTCAACATGTTACGAATATAAAAGCACTTGTTTTTCTATAATTTTAGTGCCTCATTCTTCCCTTTCTAAAACAATGTTTAAGTCCAATACATAAAGATTACTGCTCATCAAATAAAGACTTGTTGGAGGTGCTGGAGCTACAATGTAAAGATGTGGGAATTTGAACACATGAATCTGTGTAATATTCATTTATTTCGGTATTTATTGAGGTCCATGACCCAAAGTTAATGACATACATTGGGGAATGCTTTTCCTCCTTCGCCTCATCCCTCACAGTTGAATCCTTTTGGACCATGGATGTAACCCTGTTGTCTCTCTCGCCCTCTCAGTACGTGATCTTTCACAACTTTTACAGGATTATCACCCTAAGTTAACAGGGTCTTAAACAGTTGACCGGCACCAGGAATCATGCTAGGAATTAGCCACCTGCTACATTGGCCATCCACAAGCACATAGCAGCGGAGAGAGGACTCTCTGCACAGGAAGCGTCCTCCTGGGGGCAAATATGGCGTCAAACAAGGTTGAGGTCGCTCGCCACCTCGCACACAGTGCTCAGCAGGAAGCGTGGCTTCCTTGAGTCGTGGCTGTGAGGGCAGAGGTCAGGGAACGGCATCGGCAGATCGCGTTACTGCACCCAGATGTGGCACAGGACGGCCGTGGCTCCAGTCTGGAGGAGCCCCAAATGCAGCGTGACTGCTTGCTCAGTTCTGCAGAAACAGGAACTTCTATTTTGAGAAATGCCATTCCTCTACGATACGGGAGTGTATTGATCTCTCTTTTTAAAACCTCTATTCTTTCAAGGCTTTGCTGAGCATGCTAGCTATTTTTAAGCGTCACATTTAGACACTTTCCTAACTTGGAACATCAGTTCAACACTTCTTCTGTGAGCTACAGAGCTGCTTCACAGGAACAGTTTTAGTTAAGTGTGAACTGTTCCTCAGGGGCACCACAGAAGAAGTAGGAAAAGTGTGTGTGTGTGTGTGTGTGAGTGAATGTGTGATGTTTGCACTATGTACGGATCATGTGAACCTTAGCATGGCTCTGTTTTGCAGCATGTTTATATTCTCAGTAAAATATTTCCAGTGGCTCTGCGTGTGCTGTGCCTCCTCACTCGCCTGTCTGCCCCGTCAAGAGTGATGAGCTTGGGAATGAGAAACAGGTGTGTGTGAAATGTGTGGATCACTGCTTTATCTCTCTCACTCTCTCTCCCCCCTCCTCTCCCGACCCCTCTGAGCCAGTCGTGCTGAGCTGTGTTTTACGACGAAGGGGATGAAGGGAGGAGGGCGAGCAGGGAAAACACAGAAGGAGAGAGGATGATCCCTGAGAACGCGGCAACGCATAGCTGCAATATTTGCTGTTTATTCTGCGCTTTCAGTCACAAGTTGAGGACAACAGCATGGTGGCATTATGGTGTTACTAAATCAGCAGTTACCAACAGCTAATCAACAAGTGATTTTCACTCAAAAAGGCTGCAATAAGTAGAGGAGAAGAAATAAAAGCATCACAGACATCAGTAAATAAGCTGTGTGAATGGGCTCCAATGCTTGGGAATAGAAACATTTTCTGGTGTTATCTTAATCTAACTGCATCACATGTGACTTAAACAAGAACAATAAAGGGTGTAACATCTAAAGCTGCCCAGATCATGTATGATATGTGGTACTTGTGAGGCTATTGAAGCTAAAAGTCTGATAAGATAATGTGTGAAGTGCACAGTTAAGATTAAGTCATCAACAACAAGAGAACAATACTGATTGAAGCACAATCAATCACTCAATCAATCAATCACATGCCGGACTGGCATTAGTTAACAAGCTGTACAATCAATCACCATGATATAAAACTGCTCTGAAAGTCCTCAGTGTAGGATTAGGAACTCAATTAGTTTGGTAATTAAAATAAAATTAATAATATAAGTGAAGAAATCTATCAGTTTGATGAGATGATTCTCAGCCATGTGTGGTTTTTCAAAGTATTTGTCCTATACTTTGGTTTATGGCCGAGTACCTGTACCAGCTGTACTTTGTGTTTGGTGCCACTAAGCAAATGTTATCATGCTAACACGCTAAACTAATGCTTATGGTAACATGAAACCTGCTGCAAGGCACAGCGTCACAAAGCTGTTGTAATGGCTGTAAACTCTTAGGCTTGGTTTCAGTGCAAGTAAACTTTTTATCCAGGCATACATTAAAAAGAGATTATAAGTTCATAAATTGTTAATAAAGACATTTTGCTGCAGGTGTTCTTCAATTTTCTTTTCCAGCAAGTAAGTGGTACCATTAGAGGGATCTTCCTGATGAATTAAAGCAGGATATATGGTGTTAATGGACTTCTCACCGCCTGGAAACTCCAAAGTTATTAATGGATTATATAACCTAAAATGCATTAACACCATATATTTCTAATATGAATATTAATACGGCCATTAGATGGGAAAGTTTTTGAAATGTGCACTTCAATCACACATTTCAGCACAGACTACTTTAAGCTTGATTTGATTGAACTTCTACCACTAAAACTACTGCTACTGTAAGAATGTTTATGAAGCTAACTCACTTATTATGATGTCGTATTGGACACTATAGTCTCCCCCTTAATCCCCAGCCCCCTCAGCGCTCCACTCAGCTCCCTGCAGGCTACACAGGAGTCAATTTACACAGCCTTATACCTGCCCACCCCCCTCCGCGGCGGGGAGGTCGGGACTCCCTCTTTATCGCGCTGCTGCCATGCAGCGGTCCGTCAGTGTGCCAGCAGTCCGCGCAGAGCGCAGAGCGCAGCGCCACGCTGAAGCAGACCGTCTGTCACAGAGAGGATCTCCACACCTTTCCCGGATTTTCACAACACAACAAGAGTGGATAAACTGAGCGGACAAGGTGAGCAAGGAGCAGACTTTCGTGTTTTATAAGCAGGTGTGTGAGTCGAGATTGGGTTATTTTGTGCAGTTTTCCGGTACCGATCAGGGTGGATTCGGGTATGAATTGATTCTTGTGACCAGTGATCCTGCGTGATTATTTTTCACTTTTCCTTCCATATTGCAGCAGCACTATTTTAGCTACATGCGCGAAAGATTGGTTTGGACTGATTGCGCATTAACTGAATCTTGTCTGAAGTGTGAGCTTGAAATTGTTATCCTTCTTGACAAATAACCAATAGCCTGGTAATTAAAAAGGATCATAAAGTGCTGTGGTGCTGAGTGTGTAAGGCACTCACCGGTGATTTTACCACACCACCTGGTATAAAATCACATTACTATTATTAAAAACCAGTTAAATCTCTACCCCACGGAATAGCACACGTGTCTGCTCTTTTGAAATTTACTGCAGGATTACTTCAGTTTGTCTTCTTAAGAGTCATGCCTGAGATCTTTATGGTGTGTTTATGGCCGATGCCCTACAAGGCAAATTCTCCTTGGCAGCATGTCTGTGATGGATGTCAGGCTTTCTGTAGGTGGATAATCCATAAACAACAGGCAAGGTTTATGGATCGACCTGAAACTGTGTTTTTATTATTTTTGAGAAGTTGACAAGTGTGGCAATTCATCATCTGCCTTGTAAACCTATATGTGGACTCTCTGCTTTTACTCAGCCTTGAAGTCCAGTCAGTAATAGCTCCATGGTATGGAGAGGGTTGGAGAGAGAGATGACTGACCACTGTGCTCTGATTAAAGCAGACACAGCTGACCCGACGCAGCAGGTTTATTCCATCTTAACTCTGCTCTGCACTAAATATTTACATCTGGATGAAATCAGGGGAACGGCTCAAATGAGGCTCTGGCTTCCAAACATCTAATCAGGGAGGAAAGGTTTTGTGATCTTAAACTAAATTAAGCATTTTCCTACCAATGAGTTAATTAAAGAAAAATACATGTCTCGTTTTGTACTCAGTTGTTCGAGCATATGCTCGTTATAAAGCCTAAAACAGCGTCACCTGAGAACTTACACAAGAACAAAAGTAAGTTGGGGACCTGAGGGGTCATTATGCAACACACCCACTCTAAAACTGTAAAGACTGTCTCCTCTGAGGAGACAATCACATGGCCTCGGGGTCAGCTCCACCTTGACCCACCTCTCCCTCTCCCACCCCTCACCTCACTCTCTACTGATATGTTTAAGGCTCATGCAGCCTGAGTTGGTTTGATCAGTGTGGGGTCAGGAGTGTAAACAAAGTAGGAGCCAGACTAAACAGACCACACATGTCCTCCAAACACCATCACGCTGAGATTCATAGGTGAGCATGTGTTGGTTTGGCCTGCGCGTGCAGCAGCAGGAGGTTTAATTCATGCGCTCTGATGCAGATCATGAGCTGACAGTGATGAAGGCTGAATTTCTAGAGGCAGAGGATGATCTTTCAGTTCCCTGCATGAGACAGTGATAATAAAAATAAATAACTGACAGAACAATCTCACCACAAAGTGCATTTAACAGCTCAAATCCCCATTTTTTTCTCAGCGCTTTAAGGAGTTCCCGCCCACGTTGGCTTAAAAGATGAAGTAATCTAAGGTAATTGCTTTCGTCATAGTTTGTGAGTAATCACCCTCAAGGCACGTGTTAAAATGAAGGCAGATCATACATGACGTGTGAGGGTTGAGGAGGTGAGGAGAGGAGATTCAGGCTCCTCCCTACCTTTCCTTCAGTTTTTGTTTTTCTTCAGAGTTTAAGCTCACACTGCGACCTGGCGGGCATCCCTGTCTGAAAGCTACAAATGAGTCATGGATCATAAACACCACCAGTCGACATCAATCCTTCGCACTGTGCACGTTTAAATGCAGGATACAAACAACTCTCTGACTGACTACCTACCTGCAAAATTACAGTGTGGAGCGCTCGTAAACCATTCCCCTTTTCTCCCCGATTCATGTGGCAGTGCGCTAATTTTCCAGCTGTAATACGGCTGCAACTGTGTTTGATGCCAATCCCGGCGGAGCAGACGAGAATACTTCCTCCCCTTGCAGAGCAGGGAGCCCTCGGGCAGCGAGCACAGAGCTGCTCATTGCAGTCTCCGTCTGGGGTGTTGACAGGAGGTCTGACATTACTAACATGACTAAATGAAATGTAATTTAGCTCTTTGCCTTCTCGCTTGGCTCATAGCACCAGCAGGGATATTGATGACGATGGTGTTGGTGGTGCAATACTTTGGAAATCATGTTGTCTTCAGGACCTTTGAGAAAAGTCACTCATACAGTAAATGTTCATGCTCTCACCACATCACAGCCTTCTAAACAGAAGCTCTGCAGCCACCAGATCGCTGACCTCAGCATGATCTTTCACAGGTCAAACAGTTGAACATATAATGAGGTAGAAGAGCACACCAGGATTTTTCTTCTTTCCTGGGCACTATTTTTTGAGGCTTTACAAGTGTATAATCTGATTGGTTTGAGCCACATCAGTGCTGACTGCGGAAAACGAGCGGAAGCCGCAGGATATTTCATGGTTTTAGTTCACAATGGGCCGCTCATGTGTTTCTTATCACTTAAAGTTCAGCCGTACCGCAGCCACATTCAAGGCATGGTGTTCCCTTCTGCAGAGCGCAGCCTTGAAAACATTGCGTTTTAAGGGGGATGTCAAACATTTGCTCTGTCTAATCCCCGTTTTGTTGCATGGTTGCATGTAAAGACCCCCAAGTTATGGCGAAAGGCTAGAGTTTCTAATTAGAGGGGAAAATGTACCCTGCTAATGACATCATCTCCCCCCCGGCACTGTGTTGAAGGAGTGTGCGTTGCTGAACAGCAGCTGGTTTTAGACAGCCGACGTTCTCAGTAGTGTGTGAGACTTCAAACACAAACCGTCAGGCTTATAATTTAGCTTTATTGCTCCTTGTCGCCTTGTTTGGCCCATTGTGCCAACGGTCTCTGGGAACTTCCTCTTTGACTGTTTTCAGGAAGAAACATTTGAAAAAGAGGAAGAAGTTGTCAAAAAAAGTCACAGCTCCTCGGTTCCATCCAGCGGAGAAACAACACTTTCATACAGGCACCCTATGATAGTGTAATACCCGCTCTTGCAAAGGATTGCTGGGTGAAACCAGAAGTAAAACCTACCATCTATGTTCCAAACTAGCATTTCTTGTGCTTTGTAAACACCAGAGTGTGGAATCAAATTCATTGAAGTGATAATTTCATGAGCAGACATATTTTTCTAAATGGATGAGCCTACATATGTAGCTTTATGGAGCGAAACCTTTGCGTGCTGGCTTGTCTCTGAAAGATTTACGATGCTGCACTCACAAGGACTGTCTTTCAGTGTGTTTTAGCTCGCTAGCAGAAATCAAAATTTGCACCAAATGTTTGCATCTAACTTTGGCACCACAGCTGATGTAATCACTATCAGTCTTGAACTCTCTCCCAGGCCTGAAGTTTCTGCTCTTACATCACTCCCCTCTCCACAGGCTCATAACTCAATCCATAATGAATTGTGAGCAATGAAATGGTGAAACGTGATCTGACAGATCTCCATCTCCTGACAGTCCCCTGTGTGTGGGTGACAGCTGTGAGAGCAGCCCTTCTCTCCGCTGCTCTCACATCCCCGTAATTGTTCACAGTCCGACCGGGCGCCTCTGTAGCTCTGCCACATCCCATCACGCTCAACCGTGCCGCGCTGCGTCCGCTCAACCATGAGGGAGACGACACGGGCCTGGACGTTCCCTCTGACACCGGAGGAGACCGTCGATGCCGCTCTGCAATCTCTTCCGGCTCCTCCAGATGTTTTCTGATTCTGACAGGAGCGAGGGAGGAGACGAGGGGAGGAGGAGAAGAGACACAAATGGAGGGGTCTTTTGCCGTGGCACTCGGGGGGCCGTTCGTGAGGAAGCAGGTCGGTCGATCAGTAATGAGAGAGGACAGCTGGCAGGTTCAGCGGAGGTTAACAGCTAAGCGTAGATGGCAGCGAGGAAAAACAGAAGAGCTCAGTTGAGGGTCTGTGTCATCGGAAGAAGCCATGCTTGTTTGAGGTTTTGTTTTGAGGAGGCTGCAAAGCATTAATGCTGGATTTAAGGCCCTGAAAGCTTTCTGAATCAGCTTTTTACTATGAGCGATGGGATCCTACATGAGCATGTTCTTGGCAGCATTCTTGCTTTTTCGCACTGGTTTGACGTGGACAGGAAAAAAGGTATCACCTATTTCTTTCTCTGCACCAATCGGGATTCAGGAACATTTGAATCAAAGTGTGTGTTGATCAAATTCAATAAAAACCTCACCTTCACCTTCCTGGTGAAGCGGATTAGCTTTCCCCAAGTTAAACCTTGATTGTTATTTAGCCATTAATTGTTATAAAGACGGTTTTTAGGGCCTTCAACTTTCAACACAATGAATGAGGTGTGCATTAAAAACAGGACTGGATGATGCATCCCTCATTTGCTTATCCAATAAAGAGTATGAGAAACTTCAGTGGAGCGTTTTATCTCATCAGGAGTTGTACTCTATGAACCAGTGCTCAGCTGTGCAGATAGCAAATCAATGTTGGCACATTTAAAGTGGTGGAGAGTGTGTAGTAGCACAGGAGGGGAGGGGTTGGATGGGGTTTGGCACCACAGTCACAGATGACCCAGTGTTTGGGGACACAGCACAGCTGGAGCAGCTTTAAGCCCCTAACCCACCCCAAACAGCCCCGTCACAGTCCTCACAAGTCGGTGTTAAGCTTTTACTGCTAACATCAGCAGCATGTGTTTAGAATAATTCTGCAAATGTTGTGTGAATGTCCTTTTGGCAACCTGCTGTGACTGTGTGAAAAGAGGGTGGGGTTACGCACGTTACACTCATTTCTTTTCAGTCTTTCTGGGAGTTCTGCATCGGGCGCTTTTCTGCTCACGTGTGACCCCTGCTTTCCAAGTACTGAGTATCACCCAAACCTTCAGTCCCGTGTTCAGCTTTTCATTCATCATTGTCAATATTAAAACCTAGAAGTTGTGGATGCCACCCTCTCCACCTGCATGTGCTTCTTCTATCCATCTCTGTCAGGTGGCTTTTTATTGCTAGGGCTTTTAGGACATTTCAGTCAGCTCATAAGCAGGTACACAGGTGTATGATTGAACACCTCCACTACCCATATTTTGATATTTTAGTTTCTCTTTGCAAGTCTAACAGCCACCATCCACCGAAGCGTCTTTTATCACGTTGTTGAAGCGGACATTTGCCTGGCAGAGTGAAAAATGTGCCGACTTGGTGAAATAAAACATCTGGCAGCTCGCCAGACAGCGCTGTCTTTCAGAGCCTTCTCACCAGCTGAGAGCTTAATGAGGGTTCACAGTGTGGGAACAGGCCTTCATAATTTAAGACTCTGGGAGACTGAGGGATGTGCCCAGATTTCTGCCTATGCACCATGCAGCATAAACAGCCTGAGGGCAGGCTTTTTTGGGGAGATCTGTGTTACCCTGAGTTGCAAAGTGCATTCCCAGTCCAGGGCTGTGCTGCACACAGTAGGTCACAGCGGTTTGTACTGCTGGTCACATAAGCCAAGCTGGCATGTGGAGGGAGCAGCAGCGGTGGTCATAATTTACTAAACAGTGCCGTCCAGAGCTGAGATGTCTACTTAATGTAGGCCAGATCTGAGCGCTTGGTATACAAACTCCACTCTCTCCTGCACCCTCTGTTACTCTCTCTCTGTCTTCTCCCACACAAACATTCCTGACACACTGCACACTTTGGCTGCACTCAACCAAAGAAATTTTAGTTTTTTCTTGGCCATTCAATTCATCAATTTTACTGAAAAACTCAAATTGTTTCACTGGTATTGTCTTCTATCAATCAAAGAGCACCGCTGTCAGTTTTCTTCCCTAGTGGCCACTGATGGAACTGCAGGCCATGTGACATGCAAGAGTTCAGAAAAGATTTTGGCTGTTAAAAAGATTCTGCTGGAAAATAGAGGAGTTCAAAAATCTTTTGAAGCATCAAACATGAAGCATCAGGGATAAAATTTTAAAAGCCACACTGAACTGAACCACGTAGCTCTACAATGATTAATCAGACGATCATTTTCTTGATGAACTAATGAATTATTTGGTCTTTAAAATGTCAGAAACCAGAGAATAATGTGCCTAAACTGACGTCTCCAAATGTCTTATTTTGTCCGACCGACAGTAATCAATAAGAGGACTAAGAAAAACTAACTAATATTCACACTTCAGTCAGGAGTCAGAACGTTTTCATCTGACACTAATGTCCATTTAGTACAGTCGCCTCACACCAGACCTTTCTGGCATATTTGCTGAGTCAGCAGCTTTCTGAGCCACCATTAGGACACATTTTTTTATTCTTTAATAGATCCATCTCCAAAGGCTTAGACCTTATCAAGACATGTTCCTCAATATGCTCATAATAATAATAATAATAACACAGTTTATTGATATATCACCTTTCATACAGTGGGACTAATGACTAATTATTCATTCTTTCCAGAGAGACCACAAAAATCAACAATTAGCAAAATGACAGATGAGTCACTTATTGATTAAGAAGAGGAGCAGCACCACTGCACAAACAAACACATATACAACTGATCTTCCTCCATTGTCTCTCTCTCCTTGGCTGCATTGTTTGGCTTTGATAATACATTTTCTGTGCAGTTTTTACATGAGGATCCAGCTTTACGTCATCTCCTTGTAAGAGTTCACCCTTGTTTACTGTAAGGTTTTGCAGCTGGCTTTAACATTCCTGGACTGTGAGACAGGTTCAGGTGTCTCTGCGTTGCCGTGTGGACTATTAATTTGGATAATTTGTGTGACTTTTAGGTCCCTTATTTCAAACTTTGAGCTGAAAGTTCCCATGATAATGAGTCCTTTCATTTGGCTCATGTTCTAAACCTGAATTTAAGATACATTTTGAAGTGAAAAGATGGGTAGATTTTGTCAGTTTGAGTCTTTCTTCGGCAAAGCTTGAGTATAGCCGACCCCGAAAAGGTAAATAGTGACTCATAAAACTTTATAGGTCAGCGCTGTTTAATTATCAACAGTCTCAGCAGTCTCCCTGGGCCTGGCCAGTCTGTCTATGAAAGCAAGAATAAATGTGAACATGTTATCTCAGCAGACGTTATCAGTGTTAGCACTGCACGGGTGTGACAGCGTTCATAAAGGCCTGGCTTACAGTATAATGGCTGTCGTAAGATGACTATACCACACGTTAAAGCTGTCACTTAAATCTGATGGTCATAATTGCTTTAATTATGACCTCAGTTTAGAGGAACATAGCCAGCTAACAATTACTTAGCAAGTGATTAAGAGTTGATTTTTAGAAAATGATTTATGACGTAGTCTACAGTATAAGAATAATTCCCATCACAGGTTACCAGACTCTTATGAGATGGTGCAAGATTTATTTTAATTAAATTCAATAATGATACTGTAAAAGTTTATTATTTTAATCGTATAAAGTAAAATTTCATCAAATCTTACAAAGTATTCAAAATGAAAATGAACTAAAAAGCTAATTAGCTTATGAATTGATTATTTACCAGCTTATAAACCAGTGGGCTAATAATTAGCTTGTTAACTGATTTGCTAGCTCTTAGCTTACTGGCTAATTAGCTGTTACATGTGAAGGTTTTTGTTTATTGTGAGTAAAACGTTCTTGCTGCCATTTGCAGGTTTCTTCTCATCTTTAGCTTGCTGTGTACTTGCACAACCACCTAACATGCTGCTGAGTGGCACATATCACTGCCATCTCAAAGTCTGCAGCCCTAATTTCTTTGGCTTGTGGCTCCGCAGCTCAGCTGTCTCTGCGTTGATTTGCTTTGAATGACAATAGAGCTGCAGCAGTGAGTTAAGGGCCCATCTTGTCCATTTTACGGTTTGGGGGGAGGTCTATTCAGGTCGGGGGTTCCTAAACTTGTCCCAGGTGGCCTACTGCTGTTCCACATGAATGTGGAGAAAGCCCTTCGGTTGCCTCTAACCGTAGATCAAGCAGCTAATGGCGCTCAAGGCCTCACAATGGTGACAAGATTTACAATGGGATACCGGGCTTTGTCTTTTAGGGGACAGTACCCAATGTGTTCCGTGGCCCCATCTCTTACATTTTATTGTCACCATGTTGTTATTTGTCCCTTTCCCTCTCTGACTAATGAGGCAGAGCGACCAGGTCAACATGCATCTGTAGACCTGGAGGAGGACCATTGTTTTGGTCCATTAATAATGCAAAGAAGGGCCGGTATGTGTCTTTGTGTGGATCACAGAAGACGACGCCTCCTTTTCTTTGCCCTGCCTCATAACAGACTTCTTCAGGTCTGCGTCTGTATTGCTGGTTAATGACCGAACCGGACGACGTCATGAATCGTGGCTCATTAGCGACCACGCAGACGCTTTATACTGTAGAGAATCGATGTGCACAGATGCTGCGTCGTGACATAAAGGCATCTTTGAATGAGCTTTGGTTAACGTTTGAACATTCAGACATTTCAGTCTGTTAGTGATGATCGTTAGTCTGTGTCACCCCTAAGAGCAGTGCCAGGTGTTAGTATAAAGAAAGTGAGGAATGCTAGACGGCAGAGAAAGAGAGGAAGGACATTAGAGATGTCCAGTTGGTTCCCTGTCAGCAGCAGATGCCTCTCATCTGTCCAAAGATTAATTTGACAGGTAAGCGTGCTGAATTCATTTCCCAAGAGCTTCAAAGGTGGTCCTTGTGAATTTATTAACCTCTTATCTTGTGTTTACTTCACTGAATACATATTTCACAGTGGAACTTCCTTTAACCCTCTGATCCCAGGCCAGCTGCTTTCTCTTTGGGTACGCCCAGATGAAGTTGTTCTCCTGTGGGCTCTCTTGAAGCAAACAAACACTTCCTGGATTTTTTTGGGGTGTTTATTTCAGGGGCACCGCTTTCACATTGCAAAAATAAGCAGAACTTCACTTTTTCACTGTCAAATGTGTGTATGTGTCAGAATAATCAGTAACAAAACTTAAACATGGCCCTTTTCTCAATGGGTCAAATGTAGGTAGCCTAAACAGTGCTGTTGATTAAAAGGAAAACTGGAGCATAGGGTCCTTTCCCGTGACAGGTCTCTGTCAGGGCTGTAGCTGAGCATCTTGATGTAGCATGACACAGAACATCTGGTTCCTCTTTAGCTGCATGGGGGCGCCTGGTTAAGCCTCCCCTGCAGGCTGGGCCATCACAGAGAGGACTCGGGGGAGGCAGGAAAGGATGGGAGAGTGCAGACAGACAGACAGAGGAGTTTTATTAAAGAACAGGGAGATAGAAGGCGTGAGAGAGGGGTCACACGCTGAACATGGTGATATCGTTTGCAATTCATGTCCCAGAGATCACTTTGCCTGAAGGTTTGACTAGCTTCTTTGTATGTTCAACCATGTAGGCTACATCTGCTAACTATCCATTTGGTCATGTATAATCTAGGTGTTATGTACTATAGCCAGAGACTGACCATGCCCACTTCCTGTATTAAGTCTCACATAGATCTGTGTAATACATATTAAGGTATGAGGAGACCAGCATGCTTCAAATTAAGTGCTTGAATCGTCGAATTGTGCCGTCGCCCCCCACATCTTTCTGATAGAATTACAGCTGACAATTTCTGTGACTTTCTAAGATTAGTTGGACAAGTTGCCACCTGGGCAATGTCTAATTCCCCTTTTTTGCACAACTACTTCAATGTATGGTCATTTGCACAAAGAAGTGCAACAGCATGACTGTCATTGTGGACAGACTGTTAGAAAGTTTGCATCATTATCCCAATTTGAACGATTGCGTATGTCTCACTCCTCTCCATGAAGGTGGACTTCTGGCCCTGACTTTGAGTACAGCTATTCAAAAGAGTTTTGAACAGTTCTGCCTTTAGATGTGTTTGAGCAACAGTTTATAGGAACAGTTTTTTAGAGCACACTCACCACTTGGCATGTGGGGAAACAGATAAAAACGAAGTGTTTATTGTAACTAGTTGATTGGTTAAAAAACAAAATTGTGCATGCTAAAGGGTGGTTTTGAAAGATAAATAAGATTATGGACTAATGGTTTTGGTTTTTGACCTTTTATAGCCAAACTCCCAACCCTTTGTCGTGGGTTGTTTAAGTTTCTGAACTGCAACCAGCTTAACCAAAGTGATGGTTTCATTTGAATAGTTTAGAGTCCAGAGGAGGTAAGACTGAGTATTTCCCAAGATATAAGCAAAGATTTTGGAAAAGTCTGAACAAATAAATAAATTTTGAGGCAGAATTGTTTTTCTCTTTCTGTTCGAGGAGAGAGACAGAGATTCAGAGAGAGGGAAGATACACAGGGTGTATACAGGAAGAGAGAGTAGGGAGGGAAATGAGAGGGTATGGACGCCCTGTGGCATATACAGGAGACTTAAAGAGATGACGAGTGGGAAGGAGTGCAGGAATGAAAGACACAAGGTTAGGTAGCATTATGAAGCTGAGGGTTGGGGAGGGGGTCACTGTGGAGATGAGAAAGAGTTTAGAGGTTAATGACAAGCTACAGTGAGAGAGGAAGGAGGTCACGTAACAGGAGAAAGATTCATCTCACGCTTTTCACAAACCTGGCGATCACAGGAGAAGACACTGGGTACTAATTTGGCTCATTATGGTCAATGGACCTAATGGTGACTGTTGTTCTGCTGCAGTTCCCGGCTGAGTGTGTTTAAATGTGTGTTTTCGAACCTTTTCATCAAGCAAATTTCTCCTCCCTGTCGCAGCAGCTTGCTCCGTTTTAGCCTAAATTTATATTTAGTTGTCCATTTTTAGCGGCATTTCCCATGAAGACATTGTGTCCCAAACAACTGTCGCTTAGCATTGTGATTCACTTTGAGTCATATGATGTCCGAGATAACACTTAGAGCAAGAGATAACCTCTGAAAGTAGCTGGTTTCCTTCAAGCTCTGGATGTCAGATTCAATGAACGCACACCACCGTGAAGAGTAGAGCCAAACATTAGATGTAGGACAAATATGGATGTTGCCCATATTGTTGTGGATTATGACTGTTGGGTCAGTAGGGATTAACAGTTGCTGTATCCATAGGTATTGCCTGGTGTATTCTTTATATAATTATGCATTCTTTAACCCCCACCCCCTCAACGGAAAGCCAACATCAGGATGAATGACTTTGTCTTGGCTCCTGTGGTGATAATCCTGTTTAATGCTTCAATAGCATTAGCATTTTGAGCTCAGATGGGAAACAGATTGCTCTGAAAGAAAGTTCTAATAAATACCTGTACACCGTTACCAATATTCCCACTTCCTCTGCATTTTCCACCCATTTTTCTTGTTTCATGCTCAATGCAAACCCTTTCTTCCCCTTCCACACCTGTTGTGAGCCATTTTTCCCGGAACTCTACCTCAACAATGGCTGACTTTCCCGACCTCTGACAGCCCGACATCTGGAAAAAACAGCTAGCTAGAGCTAGAGGGAGTAGCCCCCCTCCCTCAGTGAATTTATAGTGGCATGCCATTTGACAGGCCAGAGCTCCTCTGTGAGATGTGTCACCATCCAATGTGTCAGTAGAAATTTAGTTTAGCTTGTAGAGGCAGACCAGAGAGCCATATTAAACTCACTAGAAAAATGCAAGGAAATGTAGCAACTGTTTAATTTTGTTATTAATATTTGTTTAATCTTAGCTAATGGGCCACGTAAAAGAAATTTGCTGGTGAGGGAAACATTCAGCACTTGATAATTAATGTCCACTAACCCACTGCTGTTACTACAGATGAGTTTGAGTTTGGTTAGTTTGGTTTATAACTCATTCTTAAGCTTCATAGTCGCACACAGCACTGCAGAAACTATATTCTCTCCTTTTTAACCAGTTATTGAATTTGTCATTGTGCCCTAATCTTATTTTGTTAAAATAAGAGAAAGCAATCCTCCTAATCCTTGCACTTAAACATAAATATGAGGATACCTGAGTGAAATTATCTTACCTAAATGACAGAATAATAATAATTTTAAGGAGTTGAAGTGTGTGTTGAAATGTGAAATGTGACTAAATGCTTTGTTTTCCTTTAGCATTTTTTTACTTATAAAAAGTTATTTGATTTGATTTAAGTGTCAGTAAAGTTCATACAGACATGTAGGTTTGAACGTGGCTCATGGCCTCTGTCGCATATCATTCTGTCACACTATTACTTACAGTACTATCGTACAAATCAAAGACAGAAAACCTGGGGTTCAGCCGCTATCAGTGGTGTCACATGGTTCGTCTGGAGACACGGATCCTATTTCCTGCCAGAGGAGGTTGTTCTTTGTTTTACCTCATGTGAAGGAAAAGTTAAAATAGCATTTGATAACACTTGAGGCAGACGTGCGGGAACAATAAGCACAACAATATAACACCCTCCTGCTGTCTAGCACAGCACAAGGAGCATTTATCTCTCCAGATGGACTCTTAATACATTTTTAAGAGCGGTGAATGAAAAACAGACTCCACCTGTGCCTCAAGATGTGTTCTTTGTCTTCCCAGTTTGCACATTGCAAACTCATAGCTTCTTTTAGTGGACATGAAAAAGCTGCAGAATGAGAGAAAGGCTTTATGATCTGCAGCCCAACTACAGGCATACGGCCCTCTTTCATTTACAGGGAAACCTCTTATTGCCTTGTGCTGACACACACACATGCTTATACGCTCAGGCGCAAAGCTAGAGCAGATACACAAATATAACCACGACCGCATGCACATACACATGCATACATACATAGACACATGATAACAGTGCTGGGATGTTTTCATACTATAAATACTCCTCGGGTAGAGCCTATTCCCATTATAGACATGTGCAGCCTCCTCCCCCCCGCTTCCCGCTCCCAAATCCTCATATAGCAAGAAAACATAAAAGATATGGAACATCTCTCTTCACAGAACACATCATAAATACAAAATGTGGCACCATTTCACAGAGTCATGCCTTATGTTTGGTTTAAAGTGTCATTTAACTCGCTTTAGTGGCTTGTTAATTTGAAGAACAAGCTGTTTAACTGTGACTATGAAAGAGTTATTACTTCAGAAGTCTATTGGTTTAACTAAGCGACACTTTATGGTGTTTAAATCGCAACAGCCTCAGTCTAGTTTTCAGCACAGATGCAAAAACTTTAAAGCTGTCAGATACACTGCTCCATCAAGAAATTGAACATTTTCTGACAGATTTCAGCCCCTTGAATTACTGGTATCAATATATTGGCTGTGACAGACAGAAGAATTGGTGCCAAGACAGTTTGCTCAAAGCAATGCTACATTATAGAAGAAAGAGGTTGATTATACACTCCAACATTAATTTTAAAAATCAAACAGAATTGATTCAGGAAACTGATTTCCGCAGACACATCAGCATGTGCTTGGACAACAGATATTGTCATCTTACAGCCAACACTGACAGGTTGATGCAACTGTACTGTCACACTACGAGTGACAAAGCTACAAAACACCAAAGCGTGGCTAGCTGCGGGGCCGAGTCGCTGCTGAACTGTAGCTCACTGATGTAGTTTTGTCATCACAGGGTTGTGTGCTTCTGCCACCACGGATAATCAGATGAGAGCACCTAAGGAGACAGCTATCCTTTTTCGTTTGTCAGCGTCAGTTAGCTAAATAACACTACCACAGCTAGCCATTGTGCATTTAAAAATGTCCATTGCATACCGGGTACTCCTGCAATAGCTGCCACCCTCTGCCAAGCTGCATTTTATTTGTCCATCAAGTCCATCATGCAGCAACAAGTGTTTGCTGTCAGTTTGTTTTTCACTAAAAATGACTTAAAGCCTCCTCATAATTTTGAAATAAGGACTACTGAGAAAAGTTAAAGAAATGCTTGCATAGGAAATGTTACCTGCATGTGCTTGTTAATTCAGATTTGTCATATTTGTGTCCACATTTATAAAATTGCTTACACCATATTCAGTGACAAAGGAAAAATGCATTTTGTTGATGCAGTTTTTTCTCACTGGTTCAGCAGTAGCATGTTAGCATTGCATTGAATGCTGACTTAGATTGGAGTGTCACCTACTTGTCTAAAAGTGGTATGCTTATTGGGATTTGATATGTGAAATGGAGGGTCATTAAATGTTTACATGTGTCAGCTCTGCATAGCTGCCATCTCCAGACATGTAACTCCATCCAGCTTTAAATAAGCACAATCTGAGCTGAGCTTTAGGGACCACAGTCTTTCCTGCCATCTGGTCTCTTCTGCACTGGAGAATAACTCTTCCAACTAAAACCACTCCTTCTCTCTCTGTGTCTCCCAGGGGTCTACGCAGGTGAGGTGAGGACAAGGGCAAGATCTGCATCTACCCCATCTCTCCATCAACGACCCGAGTGCCTCGGTGCCGGCCACCCTCAGGTCACCTCAACCACGACGGGCGCCAAACAATAAAAGTCTTGACCCGGCGTCCCTCAGACAGCCCGCACAAAGCAAATATTTGAGGCCATTATATCTAATTTCTCAAGGCAGCCGTCACTGAAAAGATCAACAGTGAAGGGTGTTGTTGGGAGACAGAAAGAGAGAAGAAAAAGTGGGGGAGGAAAAAGTAACCCTTTCAAAGAGCACCCTGCCTGCTATTTCTGCTGTGCTGTGGGCAGGGAGCGTCTCATTTGGGAGTGCTCTTGGCTGACAAGAAAAGGACTTCCCTGTGCCCTGCCTGCCTATCCAAATGCCTGTATAAATACTGGATAGAGATATCACTTCGTCTGGGCTCTAACGTCGCCCAACAAAGAGACTGTGAGCTATCTATAGACAGCTTTACAACAAACTTGGACTCTGTGGTCTCCAGAATTGCTACCTTTCTATTACCCCTCAAGGAGGACTCAAGAGAACAGGAATGAGAGCCGGCTCAGTTTTCTACACGTAGAAACTTTTGCAAACACTCTCACTTCATTTGAAATCTTCACAGGGCCAACAACTGCTCTCTGGGGGACACCGGAAGCTGTCAGTCATTTGGGGGCTGCAGTTTTGATGTCTTTCCCGGCTCAGTGAATCAACATGAAGCCCCTAACCCCAGCTGGATCCCCCTCTCCTCTGAGGCTCCTCAACAAAGGTCCAGACTACCTGCGCAGGCAGATAGATGGTGGAGGCCATGGCCGCTCAATCAGCGCTGTGGAGAGGCTTGAGGCAGACAAAGCCAAATATGTTAAGAGCCAGCAGGTGATCAACACCAAACAGGAGCCTGTACTGGTGCCCTGTGCTACTCCACCCCCACAACCCCGGCGAGCTGTTTCCATCCCCGGTAGCCTGACACCCCACCTTCCCCCACGGCGCTCATCCAACACTCCCTTCTCTACGCTCTCTGGCTCCATCACCTCAAGAGATGAAAATGAGAATGACGACTCCCGCAAGGAGAACAGACGGACTTCTGTTGACGTTGAGGCGCATAACAGGAGCAATGTGAACAATGTAATGCCTCCTAACCCCAGAACTCCTGGAAATAGCAGCTTGGTGGCACCACACAGTGCCCCTGTACTCAGAAGAAGCACAGGCAAACGCATGCTGAGGCCAGACTCCCTCATCATTTACAGGCAGAAGAAAGAGTGCAAGAGTCCCAGTGGTGCAGCAGTGGGAGAGAACAACAACATGGATGTGAAGGGCTACAGTTTTGTCCGCCGCCTCTTCCAGGGCTCCATGAGGGAGAAGAGTAGTGGAGGTGAAGGTAGAATTCAGAAGATGGTGATCGGTGAAGAAAAAGCGCCATCAAGGGATGGAGACTCCCGCATGTCTTGGACCAATGACAAAGACACTATGGATGGCGGACCAGGGAGCAGGAGGTCTAGTAAAACTGACCAAGAACGCAGCCCAGGGTCTGTCCCCAGCCCTGGGTTTACCTGCACACTTGAACGGACTAAGACTGGATGCACAGATGGTACCAGTGACGAAGTTAACAATGGTATCACCAATGGCGACCACTCAAGTAACCATGATGATGAGAATGACCCATGGAAGCGGGCGTCACCCCCATCAGCACCCAGAAGGCAGTTTGGGGTGTTGCAGCGATCTAAGTCAGACTTGCGTCTGCGCTGCTCGATAGCATTATCAGAGCAGGAACATTTCTTTGACTTCTGTGGGCTGGACATGGACATGATAGAGCGCCTGGGTCGAGAGAACTTCCTCTCTGGTGCCAGCTCCATAGACACACTCTCATTGGCCCTCCGCAGTGTTGGCGGGGACGGCTGTGGCGGCTCAGAGCCCAGCGAGTTCTCCCGGCACTCGGGAGATGGGCTCTTTCAGGAGGAGCTGGCTGACCAGCTTCCCACTGGTGTTTCGATCATTGAGAGAAATGCTCGTGTCATCAAGTGGCTTTACGGGTGTAAGAACGCTGCTCGAGAGGGACCCAAAGAGTCTACTGTTTAATATAGGTAGAAGGAACCATGTGCCATGGCGTGTAGGGAGTCTGAAGGTTTCTTTAAAGAGGTTTTGTAGGGTCAACTTTCCACGGCACATGATCACCTTTAGTCTCTTACTTCCTCCAACTCCAAAGAAACTGTTTCTTCAAATGAGCGGACAACGACTGCTACTTGTTATCTCCTGTCAAATTGATATATTGTATTTATAGATCCTATGGAAGTATTGTGTGGGTATAGACAGACCTTACTGGTGAATGGAACCATTTCTCCCTTTGGTATCTGTGTGTGTATGTCTGTGTGTTTGTGTGTGTGTGTGGCTGTGTATTTAGATTGGACACTGCTGTCCTCTCCATTTGTAGCTTCTTTTCAGTTATTGACCGAACTGGATTCAGAACTGATCTGAAATCAGCTCCTGTGACCCCTCACAAGGCACATAAGTGTATGTTAGTCATGACACGGTGGACACAGTTTAGTGCCCTTGACACCAACACTCTCCTTCAATGACTAAATTAAAATGGAAAACCACTAAGCTATGTTTTTTTCTAAACTGGAAAACTGTTGTGTGAGTGTGAAGTGAACCATGAGTACCTCATTCGGATCTGTCCCAGTTTAGTTTGTGTGTTGCTTTTTTTTTTTTACTCCTTAAACGCAGGCGTTGGAACAAACATGCGAGGCGCCCCTGTGGGGTTGTTAATGCACTGAACTGGACAGAGAGAGAGGAAGTGAAAGATAGTGATATAGCTTTTACTCTTTGCAGAGATTCATCTCATGTAACATGTAACACTGAGCTAGATTCAAAGGAGCACCTGCAGTGGAAGACAAGCAGCCAGGCCTTGGCCAGTAATTTACATCATTTTCATCTCATTTTAAACCCCAAAGAGGGTCAAATCTCACATAGAATACACTGACCAATAATCACGTGTGACACAGTTATTGATTACCACTGCTAATGCTTCATGCACGCTCACAGCTCACAGCTGTGTAAGCTACAGAGATGAAAGGGAAAGTTTCCGGTGGGAGCAAAACTGGACTTTTGCAAACAAATATAGAAAAATTTCTCTCAAAATAGGTTTCAAAAATGAAGAAAATCTCACAAATAATAGATTCACCTCTAAAAGTAAAGAGCTCAATTTGTCAGTCCTTTGCTGTGAGTATATTTAGGATGTCACTTTTACCATCTGGCAGTTTACAGATGTTTAACCCTCCCAGCTGGCTCAGTCAGCCCGTTTCCCATCAAAACAAGCAGAGGGAGGCTGAAACTGCCCTCCTTCCTCTGATAACCACAGATCCTACCTCACTGCATCCATCCTTCAGTGATTCTTACTTTATCTCCATGAAAGGTCATTTCCACCGCTTGGCCTGGATGATGCCACTGAAATATGAACTGAGGGTCTGCTGAGGTATGTAGAGGTTAGACAGGGAGGCATTCTGGACCGAGTAATACTGGACCCAAGGGCACGAATATTTGTACATGTGATAAATTAACACAGTTACTTGCAGCTATGATGTGTTTTTTTCTGTATTTATCATCAGCATGAAACACTCCTGAAATTCCTTCAAACGGACTGTTTTTTTTTTCTTCTCCCTGCTAAATTTGGTTGCATGTTTGCAAAGTGGCTCCACAAAATTCTGAATCTCTCTTTTTTTATTTGATATATATGAGAGATTTAGTGTTTATTCCAAAGAAGTTTGTGTATAATGTACACAACAAATAAACACAGAGAAAGAAATTTTTGTCTGTAGGTCATTTATTTGTTGTCTTTGTTGTGTTTTTTGGGTGATTTCACAAAGTATATAATATAATGTATAATATCACACATTGCAGCCAGAGAGCTCGGATGCATACATGATAATAAAAAATTCTAATTAGAAACATATTGCAATATATTGTTTTATCAATATAAAAACATACAGAAAAGCTGCAACTAAGTTGTTCTGTAATCTTCTTAGAGGTTAATAGTGGACTGAGTCAGTGTTGTGACGCTGCCTCGTCCTTGACTCTTTGGTGTCTACCTCCACCACATTACATCTCATTTTTCACATTATCTCAAGTGGCTACTCGCTAATCCTTTTAGCATTCCCTGCATAGTATGCTCTTGAGTGAGTTGCAACAGGTTGTGTTTACAGACAAGGAGGCCTCTGTGTGGCCTGATGCTATGTCTACGCCATCTGAGAGCCGACCCTCCACCCCCGTCTGCAGGCTCTTCCTGACACCCTTTGTCTTTTCTCTCCATTTTAGACGTGAGTCAGCATTTGTCTCCACATGCACCAACTCATAAACTGTTCAACTCTTCTGGGGAAAAAATGTAGAACTAGTTTTATTTTCTCCCTGAGCTGGAGGTCAGAACTTGAATCTTGCAAAAGGTGACGCTTTTTGGAAATGTCAGGAAATTGGTGGCGAAAAGTTAGATGAGAAAATTGGTACCACTTCTGTCAGGAGGTGGTTAACTTAGCTTGGGGAAACAGCTAGCCTATTAGCCCAGCTGCTATTCACCAAGAAATAGTTACAGTAACTCCCTGTACAACCCCAACTTCTCATATTTAGATTCCCATTTTTGTACAGATTCAACAAAGCAGCTATAATGTTTTAATTTGTGAGCTTTTGAGGTGCTGAAAGGCAGATATTTGTACATTGGAGAAAGCCAGGCTAGCTGTTTCCCCGCTTCCAGTGTAGCCAAGCTAGGCTAATCACTGGCTCTAGGTCTATACATGAAAGTTTTCCAGCTCATGTAGTGACAGACAGTGGTTGGTTAGCTTAGCATAGCACAAAGAGTGGAAACAAGGCTTGCTTGGCTCTGTCTCTAAAGCTCACTTATTAACTTATTATGTGTGGTTTGTTTAATGTGGACAAATACTTTAGTGTAACATTACAATTTGGCATTTGTTGCTAGAAAACCAGTGGAAACTCCAGGTTATATCCATGAAATAGTCTGGCACATGAACCTTCATGGCTTTATTTTGTGTAAAGATTACCATAGAGGTGCTGGTAGGTGTAGGTTTGTTACCCTCTGCAGTCCTTATGCTGACGCTAATTGCTAACTTCTCTCCAGCTACATACTTAGAATGCAAATGTGAATGGTATCAATCTCCTCATCTGTCACAAAGTGAATCATTTACTTGCCCACATTTCAAATTATTCCTTCAAGATATCCAAATGAGTTGCATTTAGTCTTACAGATGTGAATTAGAGGCTGTCTCCACATCCCAATGAAATCACCATGTCTGCTGTCCGGCTAAGCTGCTCCATTATTCACTGTCTATGGAGCAGCTCCAGGGTTTGTCTGTGGATGACCTCATCAGCTGTTCAGCTTGAGGAGGAACTTAAAATTCACAAAGGAAAAAATACGCGATTTTGATAATAATGAAGAGGGACTTTTCTTTTTAAAGAAGCCCAAAATGGTTTACGGACATTTGAGGATACAAACACAGTGCCAGTGCTCCGATGTGCAGACACCGAAGAAATTTTTGCTGGGTGGTTGTTTCTTCAGAGAGCCCTAAAGTCTTTAAGTCTCTAACAGCAACACACGCAGTGTAACTACACACATTCAATCTCTCTATCCTTTACCACACTTCCCTTTCCCTCACTCTGTCTCTCCCAAAGTAGAACAAAACAATAGCCCTCCTGTGTGCCTGTGTCTGTGTCTGCTACTCTGACCGGAGGGCCTGCTGTGACATCCTGTTTTGGGTTCATAGGACATATGGTCATGTTTTGGGTTGGGCCTTTCTTCTTTAGTCTGCCTGGAAATAAACAGACAACAG
This sequence comes from Chaetodon trifasciatus, assembly GCA_037975065.1. Lineage (NCBI taxonomy): Eukaryota > Metazoa > Chordata > Actinopteri > Chaetodontiformes > Chaetodontidae > Chaetodon > Chaetodon trifasciatus. Next base: position 1,589,696 of record JBBMOE010000068.1, read on the forward strand.
CTGGCACAGTAGAGGACAATTCAGATCTTACTATTACAGGAATGACAGGGTTTATGTAGGACTAGTGTGGAGCTTTCCCGGGGGGGAAAGTCGCGCTGGTGTACCTGTTCAAGACTTTAGTGTGCTTGCAAAAATGCTTGTTAGTTTGAAAAGTGGATGATAAACCAGCAGGGATGCACCACTCCAGGCTTTGATGGTGCTGATGTGGTTTTTCACTCACATTAAAATACACCACAGGGGGTCCAAAGACCTCCTGCTTTACACTTTTGCCCACCAGCCGAATCCTGTCCTACAAAGTTCTGACCCATTAATGACCGGACATACTGGTTTTAACTGAATAAAGCATCTCTTGAAACTTCACAAAGCTATTCTTAGCAATTTAATAAGCCACAAATGCACAAAATCAAACAGTTTATAATCCATGCAAGCAGTTGTGGGTTTACTTTGTTCATGTTGTAAGAACCTTGCTTAAAGGCCCTCACTGCCACAAAAGCATGACAGACTTATTTCTAGGGCAACAAATGAAAATCTGATTCCCTCGTTGCCTGGAGTTTTAAACTCATTGCGGTCTTGAACGCTTCTGGCAACTGTCACAACAAGATTTTATAAGTGTCACATCGCACAGGCAGGCAGAACATGAGCTTCTTTCGGGATAAAAACCTCCAGTCCAGCTGCTGATAAGAACTCGGGTCAAATACTAACATTTTATGTCCGACTGGCCTCAAACCATGATGCATTTGTAGCTGGGATTTTTCCTCTCTACTCTGAGAAACAATAATGTGTGTCAGGGTTAGCATGGGTTGTGAAGTGTGTCAAATCTGGCCTAGTTCTTCTGCGCCAGCAGCTTCAGCAGACTGTGGATGTCTACGCTTGAGAGAAGCTCAGTTCATGACTCAGGAATAGAGAGGCTGAGCACACACAAAACTAGCACACAGGTCTGCATGATCTGCCTGGACAAGACTAATACACCTTAGCCAATTAGCCGCCGATACAAGCCATAGCTTCATTAGTCATGTGTTACGTGCATCAAAAAGTTACAAGCATGGGGGACTTTGCAGAGACAGTGGTGGGCTGGAACTGAAGCTACTGGTGAGGACAAGTGTCCCAGTTTCACACTACTGTACACACTAATTCTGACCAGATTTTCAGTATGGAGCTCCTCAACAATGGAAAAATTAAGTAGTTATAATAATTATAAAGTTTATTTGTAGAGAACTTGTTGCCATACAAAGTGCTTTACAACAAACACATAAACACAGCAATAAAATCCACAGTAATGTAAGGATAAACAGGCCGACATAAAGGACAAAGCAGGAATAAAACTTAAAACAAACCATAAATAAAACATCAAGGGTGAAATGTACAAACAGCGGGTGAATTAAAATAGAAGTGCACGACGTAAGTGCAACGTCAGGATAAAGTACAGTGTGACTCAAAAGTTAAGAATAAAAATAAAGTTTAAAAGCAAAAAGTATAAGAAAGCCTGTTGATATAAAAATATGTCTTCAGAAGTGATTTAAAAGAAGATTCTGATGCAAAAAGCCGGAGTTCCTCAGGCAGGTCAAGCCCTGACAGCAAACACTCGGCCCCCTTCAGTGTTAAAGTGTGAGCTGGGAACAGTTAGCAGGATCTCAGCCTGCACGCCGGTTGTTGAAGGGACAGCAGTTATGATATATATCATATATTTATTTAAAGATGTCAGTATGCAAATTAAACTTGATTAAGCATGATTTTGTCCCACCATGCAATACAAAACAACCCTGACGACCCAATCAGAGTGGGACAAATTCAGAATTGTTAAAAGAAGGAACATTTTTTCTTAGTTTGACTGCATTATTTGCTGAGATTAGTTGCAATATGTTGTAATTTCAACAACTTACTGTTTGAATGTGGGGACAAAAATTAAATATTTGATCTGTAATGACCAGTTAGGATTCATTGTGTAAGAGAGCAACAAGCTGTGCCTCTTAAAGTGCACCTAAAATGCATCGTCTGACCCATTGTGCTCCATGTTGCTCAGCTCAGGTCTTAATCGGGAGGGGGCACCAGAGACAGGACCCCACAGTTTCATTTGATGCAGATTGACTCATAACGGAGAGACAACAATAAAATCCTCATAACCAATTCCAAGGAATGACTGGAATGATAAAAAAACAGCAGTGGTGGATTCAGTTATGTAATGTCGTTCCAAGATCCAGCAGCTGGCCTCCATCTGGGAATGCAACCGACCGGAGAGTTGGTCCAAAAGACGGTAACTGTTGGACCTGCTTGTTGTCCAAACCTGCCACAAAGCACTTTCAAAGTCCATTTTCATCATTTCAGCCATTGCCCCTTTGAATGCCAGGCTTTCTCCCCCTAAATAGCTGAAATCTTAAACCAACGTTGGCAGGAGGTGCTGCGGGAATCTGCTCCCCACCTCCGTAACAAAAACCATCCCTGAGCTGGAGGTATCCTGTAGCTACGTTGGGTCATAAATCAGAGGAGTGGCCCTTTTCATTCGCCTCTCCCATGCGTGACCTCTGCTTCCCGGGGGGGTCAGAGAGATGGGCTGAGCCTCGGGCCTGTGAGAAACCTGACCAGGACCCTCTTCAAATAACTATCTGACATCAGGAGAGGCTACAGCAGAACAACGGCAGCACTGCCGGAGGGGCTCTGAGTCAACCCTGATTGAAACTTGCAGGAAGAGGAGACAAGAGTTTTATGTGTTTCCTTTTAAGCGTCCACTGAGGTCAGCTGACCCTTACTGTAGAACAAGGGGACTACAGCTGGGCTGAAACTGAAGCTTGGACAGTTTTTACTGTTTTCATTCAGGGAGTGTTCCAGTGAGTGAAAGTTTCCCGGTGTAGGTGTTATATCAGTTGAATAGTTACCTTAACCTTTGCTGCCTTGTGTATGAATAGACCAATAAAGAGGCTGTGCTTTTATGGTTTTCCACACAGACTGACAGTGAAGCACAGTTATCAGAGGGCTGCCAGCTATCTCCTCTCTTGTTGAATCAGCACTGTGAGATACTTCAGCTACTAATAACCAGCGAATCTTTGCAATCTTCTTGACACTCTTGCAAGCTGCATTACATGTCAGCAGAAAAAAACAAATTATCAGCTCTTTCCAGTACTTTTATTTCCCCTGACGATAATAATAGAAAAAAATGATTTGACTGCCAGAAATCCCTAAACTGTCATAGATATCTTTAGTTATTGTCAAGAGTTAGATCCAGAATGCATTTTCTCTATTTGAATATATTTCTCCTTTTTGCTTTCTTACCTTTTAATCATTTATCAGCACGCATGATTATCCTTGTCACACCCCGTATTTTGACTGTCATATTTTCAGATTTCCCTCATTACATGTGTGCATATTGTACACAAATATACTGCATATCTGAGAGAGGTTGTTACGACTGGCTATGAGCATGTGAAAATGTGCACATGACAAAACCAGAAAGCAAAGAGCAGTGTGTTTGCCTGCTGCAGTAACATCAGGGTAGTGAGGCAATTTTAACCAATTTTTAACCCTAACTTGGTATTTAGAGTAAGAATACTCAGACTTTGTATGTACTGACCTTTTTTCTGGTGTAAAATCCTTTATAATGAGTGTTTTAAACAGTGTTCATCTCTGTAATAAACATATTCACGCCAGCTGTGAAATAACTAAAATCTATGAACTCGCACGCTAACATGATTACTCAAAGACTTATGTGTTGTGACATGAAAGAGAAAAATTAATGCTCTTTGTTGAGACAAGGGTCGAGTTTTGGATAACTGGGATTGTGGCTGTGTGGTCGAGAGTTCAGCAGAGCTGAGCCGAATCCTGGCTGCAAATAATCCCCAGTGTTTGTTTTCACCTGCTAGCAGCGCAGATTAGCAGGGTTTACTGCACATTTTGCTGTGAGAGAGAGCAAAATTCTCACTGTAAAGTATATTAAACCAAAAAACAAACACTGTGGCTTTCTACATGCTGTATTTCTCCCATTTGGTGAATAAGAATGATGAGAATTTAACAAACAAATGAGAAAAGAACTTGTGGTGGGCGGTTTGGTGAGAGAAGATTCACAATAATCTGTGACTTTCGTGACCATAATTTTGAAGATGATTATTATAACTGGTGTTATATGAAACAATTTGCCTGTCTGCTGATAATCAAAAGGCTTGTCGTGTCAGAGCAGTACTGACATATCCCTCCTTTCTTGTCTCTGTGCTGATGTGACTTCATGACAAAGGAGGTTTTCGTAAATGTACCATAACAGAGCAGGAAGAGCCGTTCACGAGTGCTTGCACGCTCTTAGTAATTCCAGGTGTATTAATTAAAACTCATCCAGGCTTGTTGGAAAAGTCACTTTGGCTCTGAGAGCAGATGTTCCTCAAAACAAGAAGTAAACAGGTTTATAATAAAACTCTGGAGATAAATCAAAAATCCACAGGCAGCCACATGACAGCTTTCACCAGATAGACGATGATGTTGGTGAACAGGGCAGCGAGCAGCGACCAAAGTCAGCTCTCTTTTGGTGACAAAGCTGCAATGCCAACGCATTTAATTTGGATCTGAAGCATGCTGGCACCCTCCCATTGCTGTCATTAATTGTAAAAACTAAAGATTTTGAAAATCTTGATCCATATAAAACCAAAAAAAAAGCTTTTGTCCAATGTCATTACATATTCCCTGCAAATGATTAATTGACTGAAATATACGTGGTGCATTTGGGCTGCAAACACTGGCTGTCTGATAGCAAGATTTGATGACCAACCACTGATGATGGCAAGTAACTATTGAAGATTCAAGCTTGAGAACTTGCTGCTGTGGAGCAGACAGACTCTATGATTACCACCCCGACATGCCATCCTGAGAGAGTCCAAAAACATGGGTGTGTGCATATTTTCAAAAATGAGTGTCCTCTACTCATGTCAGCAAATTAAGTTGAAAAACAAATGTAATTTCAATACATTTTATGTCCAAAAATATCTTATACGGTTTACAGTAATGCTCTGCAATGTGTTCTTCGCTGTGAAAGCATTTTAGGTCAGTGGGTAGTGAGAAAGCAGCCTAATCATACAGTCAGATCTATTCACGGTCATGTGGGAACGAGAAAACATCAGGTCGACAGCTGGCCTTCGCTCCCCGTCTGTAGCCATGAAAGCATTCATCTACACTTCTCCAGCTCTGATATTCGACTCCCACCAGGGCACAGAGTTCATAACCTAAACTCCACCATACAGCCTCTTTATTGGTCACTTTATTGCACCCCTATGGTTTTCGTTTACTCTCTTTCACTTTCAGTTCTTGATGTTTCCACCAAACACGGTTAAAGCGTTTCCTGGGACCATGTGTTCACAATATGTGTTGGGTGCAAGCAATGACAGGCCCGTTCCTTTTTCGATGGCAGCTTTGATGTGTTCACTAGCCACTTAAATTTGTTTGGGAAAATGTACATTTAAAAAGACAAATCATCCGCAACTTCAAATAGTCTTCCTCAGTATCTCCTCCTCCTCCTCCTCCTCCTTGCACAAGCTTTCACAGATGCAGTTATCTTAAGGTCAACAGCACAGAGGTTTGCAGCAGAAGCAGCAATGCTTCATAAAATATGCAGGTACAGTTCACTTTAACAGGGCTGGGACAATCACAGTAGGTCACCTAAATTCTTACAACTCCCACAATGCAATCTGATTGCACCTTTTGTAAGATGCCAACACCTTTCAAAGTCTACATTCCCAATTTGAAACAGAAGCATCCTGTTAAAAATAAGTCATTTCTCAGCTCAAGTCAAGTATATTTTCTCAGACTTTTGACAAAGCTCCTACAGAGCAACTGGTTTCATGGACCTTGCAGTACATGACATGATAGATTAATAGGCTATTGACGTGTCAAAGCAAAAGGGGGATTTTACTGTTGTAAAACTGATGTCCCCCCTTAAGGGACACAAGAAATAGCTGTGAGATGACTAACAGGAGAAAAAAGAAGTTGAAACGTTTCAAGGCGCCTCAATCAGACACTGCTGCTTTGTAAGATGTGTCTATACAAGAAGCAACTGTAAGTCAAATAAATGTAGTTGCCTAAGAATTGCAAGAAATTCCCTGTGAAATATAGAGAAGTAGAAGTAAAAAGAAGAAAATAAATGAATGAGGAAATGTACTCATGTTACAGTAGATATGGCTCTGCTCCTCCAGATTTTTCTCCAGATAATTGGCACTAAATATTAAATATGATCCCTTTAAGTAATTCTAACTTGTCCAATTAAATTGGTTGACTACATAAGAACCACTATGATTTCTAATTAAAACTGCAGGTCTGCACATTAACTATTTCATTTCCCATTTGCTGGAGTGTGGAGCTCATAAACGTGCAGCTGATGTTTTGACAGGACACGTCCACATGCTGGATGTCAATGGCAGGAAGGCCAAGATAAACATGATGTACTCAATTTTAGGCACCAGCAGCATCTTGAAGACATGTTCAGGAGTTGAAAGAGGAAATATTTCACAGATGGAAGTCTACTACAAATGCTCCAACATCCTCAATTATTAAACAAATTAATTTCCTTTTGCTGTTTATTAATTTTTTGTAGATTAAAACATTTCTGCCTCAAGCATGCATGTGAAAAAGCTTTCTTTGCAGCACAGATTAAATGTTCAGCTGCAGTGTAGACAGACTGAGTCCAGGTTTAGAGTAACCTTCAGGCTGGAGATAGAGAAAAGGAAACTATGCTGCCTCAGCGATGGCTGACACTAAGAGAGGAAGGACAGGAGAATAAATCACTGTCGGCTCCTCATGTCTCTGTCTATGCTAAAACTAAATGTTTGGATAGATGCTGTCAGGCTTTCTATTCTTGTACAACACACATGCATTTTACAGTGATAACAGCGGCAAATGCACCACTTGAAATTCGTAATTGCTAGCTAGCTGCAGCTAGCTAATTAGCTGATTAATACTAACTCGATGCATTGGCTGAAAACTGTGTCTCCAGGTGACTTTTTAATGTTTGTAGCTGACTGATTTTAAAACAAGAACATGTGAAAGCTCTTAAACATGCACTGCATACATGATGTAATGCTAAATAATTGAGGCTAAAGCTGCCTGGCCCAGGCTAAAAGTAGCCGGTTCATGCTGTAACTAATGTTGAAGACATGTTAAATGAGTAGCATTTGTTCTTGTACTGCAGCGTTGAGCTAATTAGCCTGAGTATTATACTAAAGTACATAACAAGACGTTAAATAAAAGTATTTTGTGATGAAATAACCCCATTTGGATGTGTATTAAAAAAAACAACAACAGGCTATTAGAAAAGGTTGGCAAAAAGTTGGGCTTTTGCTATTTGCAACCAATATGTTTCACTTACTAACTACAATACACGATAATAATAATAATAAACGATAGAATACAGATCAGGACAAGCTGCTAACATTAGCTTCCACTCTCGACTTTGTGTTTTCTCTCTGATGCAGTAAATGTGTTGGTCCTGAATGAGGCTTTTTCTCATCAGTACATTCACGTAATCACGTAGCTAGCTAATGATTTTGAAGTAATTTGTTACTGCTGTGGGAAATCAGTTAGCAGAGCATGCTAGCGTTTGTAGCTTATGTTACAGCATACGCTTTTGCTTACACAGAAGCTATGACGCTTGCAGCTCTGTCTGACAGAACCTGTCATTATGCTAACAGTTAGCTGTCATGCTAAAGAAAGAAAGAAATTCAGTCTTTCCAAAGAGCTGCAGGAGGCTCACTCCTTCCTGCATAAAGTACACAGCAATGACAATGCTGCGTTCATTGCATCCATTGTGTTGCAAGGTCTGCTCAGTAATTGTGCTAAACACTGAAATAATTGTCCCCCATCCTGACATTTATACATGCTATGATGTGTAGTATATAAACACATAAATGTGTGTGTGTCTGAACTGTGGTACACTTAAGTGTCCTGATTCAGGGGTTTGAAAATATGGTGTCCCACCCATTCTCACAGACCGCGGGTCAAACAGCTAGAAAATGCTCCATCTCATTTGCAGAGGACACTATGAGATTGAATGATGACCTTGGACAGATGTGTCCCTCTAAGCTACATGCACACGAATTAGCTCGATCTCCACACGCATGCACACAACAGGAGCTGCATTAGCGATCAGCAGCACTTGATCTGTCCCCTCGGGAGCTGTCAGGCTCCAGATGAAGAGCGTCTGTCTGCTGTTCTCTCCAACCTCCAGCAGCATCAAAGCAGACCAGAACGTTTGACCTCACCCTCGTCTCCACCACAGTTCTGGGGTTAGCCTTTCCTAATTTAACCCCAGTCTGTTTGCCAGGGCGAGGGAAGGCCCATCTCCATGGCGCCACGCTGGGCAGGCCCTCCCCTGAGGATTTGTCCAATGAAAGCCCTCAAAAGCCACAGAGGATCCCCACCTGACACATCATCCTCTGTGGGATCTAATTGTATTGTACAGGAAAACACCTGTTTGTCATAAGTGGTGTTTGGATTTAACACATTAGCTTTTAACTATTTTTCTAGTTTTTAATTCCTTGTTTTTTTATGTGATTATCACGTTATGGATAGTTTAATTTGTTTGAACAGTGTCACTTCACTATTTGGTATCTCTGCATACATTAGCTCTCTAACATTGATTTAGCATCTGTTATGTTTGTTTCATTGGTCATCTGCATTGAAAGAAACAAAAAACATTGTCACTTTTTATTATTTTGATGTAAAAGCAAAGCAATAGCTCCTGTTACACTTTTTAAAGTGACCGACAGCAATCAGCAACATTTTGCAAAACTGCTTCCACAGGTTTTTGGAAATAAATGAGGAATATTAACTGCAAGAATAAACACAGTGAAGTAATTCCTTCTGAAGGTAAGTATCCACAATGCTGATCACAGCCGACAGATAAGAAACTTAAAAACAAATTATCTGTCAACAAATTACATGTGAACTGCCTGTTGACCCAGTGAAGTCTAATGGGATCTAATACAGTCTGTTTCCTCTAATTACTTTCTTCGGTCCATCAGCAAGAGCTCTCATGACTTAGTGCCAAGATCCTGAATTACTGTGCGTAGTCCAGCGTGGAATGCAGCTCTATGACGTACATACTGCAAAGTATTTGAGTTATGTAAAGGTGGTTTTTTTATTCGCTATAGGCAGATAAGTTGAAGCAAACTCTGCAGCCATTTACAGCAGACATATTTATAGAGACACTCTGTTTTTTCTGCACTGAAGACTTTCTTGAAGCAGACTTAGTAATTAACAGTCGTGTGAATCATACAAATGATGATGCAGTGGTGCGTTCAAAATTACTGTGATGTTCAGCTTTGTCCGAATTCTTCTCCTCGTTTGGCTCAAAGTGGACTGAGGTCTGAAGGCTCTTTTTTTGTGAGGTATTTTGCACTAAACTGCCTCAGGCACAGCACAGCAATGCACAAGGCCACTGCTGAACTTGAATTGTCTAAAACACGATACACTGCTTGTATGTGACACCCAGCTTTAGGACTGGGTCATGCCCTCTGACAGCGGGTCTCCTGCAGGGGAAGCGTGAGTGATCCAGGTGTCTAATCGGTCAATTAGTGTGTCACTCACACAGGTGTGAAGGTCCTTGAAAGGAACGATTAGTCACTCCATTAAAGAGGCTTGATTTCCAGAGGAGATGAATGAAAGGATTAAGCCTGCTGTGAGGTTTCTCCACCAGTGCAGACACAGCAGACATGGTGGTAGACAGATAAAAGGTTAAATCTGTGATGAGTTACATGTAGATTTTTTAAAGGGGAAGTGAGCATTCTTCTTCCCTTTGTAATAGTTTGTATGGAAGTAGTTGCAAAGCAGCTCAACAGGCCTGGACTGTTTGACGCTACAAGAACAGGAATTGTAGTCTCCCCTGATCGATTGATCTTGTCTGGAATAATAATAAAGTGGACATAAACTTACATGTGTGGAGAATTAGGAGAGGAGAATTTTCTGTTTTTCATAGTTATTCATAGCTAATCAATAACTGATTCCATCCATAATTCATGGATCAAACTGACCCAAATGCAAGATGGTTGTACTGGATTGATTGTTTGATTGATAGCATGATGAATAAATCCAAGCTGAAGTTGTGAGTCATGAAACTATGTCTGCCTTGTCAGCATGTTGGTGTGTTATTTTTGTAATTATTTAGTTGTTTTCTTGTGTTGAGCTGATCTTTTCACATGATCTGACCAGTTTTATTGTTATTTGATGATTCACTAACAAGTGCTAATGAATGCCGACTCTCCCACAACAGCTTTCTCCCGCAATAGCTCGGCCTCCTGACAGCCTCCGTCAACTTCTTATCAAGTGACACTGTCTTCTCCGCTACATCTCCTCACCCACCACCTCTACAGCCAGGCAGACTGTGACACCCCAGATCCCCACGTCAGAAATAGAGATGGACAGAAGGACGGTGACCCTGAAGAGAAGCAGCATGCAGAGGAACGCGGGAATTCCTGTGGGGGTGAAAAGCAAAAGAATGACGAGGCGAAGGAGAGATGGAGGGGCTTTAATGACATCCTGATGACAGGCTGGATGGGAGTATGCACGGCTCCTGCAGGAGCAGAGGAAGAGAAGGGTGTAAGACGAGCCATATGGGCTTGTATAGCTGTGAATAGATGTCTGCTCCGTTACGCTCCAGCCCTGCATGCCTCCATACCTGCACTGATCATACATGATGAGAAACAGGAGCAGTGAAGTCTCCAGCTGTGCATCAATGTGTAATATCCGACTTGGCTTGTTATGTTACGGGCCACTGCTTCCTCCAGGCTCGATTTGCTGGGCACGGATGCATGATCAATCTGTGGTGCGGTGGGAAAATGCTGCAGATACCATTTCTCCCTTTTTTCTTTATGTATCTTGAATTAGAATTGTAACTGGTTTTACAGGCTTGGGATTTTATTTCTAAGTACAGCAGTAAAGGGTTCACCGTGCTTGAAAAGAACTCGGTTGCACAATGTGTCATCAAGTGTTTATCCTTGTTCTAAATGTCTTCTCTCATAGCTTTCTCCTGGCTGCATAGTTCTGCCTCCCTGATATTCTCACAAGTCTTGTACAAATTAATCATGCTAACAGGGACAAGAGTTTCTCCTTGATGCTCATAGTGTTGCACTCAAATGCACACAAAAAAGACAAGTAACAGAAGTCATATGAAGAATAACAACAGAGAGTGACCGAGAAAAGTTTAAAATCCTAAAGAAATAGTTTAATATCTTGGAAAACATGCTGATTTGGTATCTTAGCTGTTAGCCTAGCATAAAGACTGGAAAAGGGGCTGAATGGCTAGCATGGCCCTACCTGAAAGAAATAAAATCCATCTACCAGCACCTCTAAAGCTGACTAAATAACACATCATATCTGGTTTTAGAGCTACAACTGTCAATTATTTTCATTTTTGATGTCAGGAAGTGGTGAAAATGTCCATCAGTGTTTTCCAAAGGCCAAGATGACGTTTCATTTTGTCCACAACCCAAAGATATTCAGTTTATTGTCATAGAGGAGTAAAGAAACCAGAAAATATCCATATTCAGGAAGCTGGAATCAGATTAATTTAAAAACTACTCAAACAGATTATCTGATGATCAAAATAGTTGCAAATTAATCATTTAATTGTTGCAGCTCTAATCTGGTTTGTTTAATCCATACAGTGTGAAAAGAACAAGCTGAGGTGTTAAGGGGGGGTTATGTTCCAGACTATTTTGGCCGGGGGCGGTGTCGCTCTGCAGTGTCGGCTTCTGGCTGACAACAGACTGGTATCTATCGTCTCATCTAACAGTCTGAAAGAAAACCAATAAGCAAATTTCACAAAATGTCAAGCTATTCCTTCAACACCACACGTCTAACCCGAGGTTGCGTAAAGTTGGCTTCAGTATGAGATTAAAATTACAAAAATGAATGCTGCTGAAGCATTTTGTTTCACATAAGCGTTATAAGACTTTAGACTGAAAGCAACCAGAAAAAAAAAAAACCCAAACAGTTAAGTATCTCAGGTTGCAGAATGTCTGCATGAATAAACCCAGCAAACCCTGTTACCTTTGACTTGGCAATACTTTTGGGATTTTGAAACTCATTAAAGCACTTTGATCAATTTAAAAAAAAGTACAGTTTTTATCTCCATCATCCACAAAAATGTTGTTTTCTCAGTTAATTTCTTGAATACCTTCTCAGCGTCTTGCTGGAGTTCTCACGGTGAGCTCTGCGAGTGTATGTGTGTGTTTCTGTGTGTGTGTGTTTAGGCTTAGAGGTTGTAGCTGCAGGTCGGGCGCAAAAGCAAAGAACAACAACCCTAAACAGCTGTAGCAACAGTAACATGAGCCTGACAGGGACTCTGTGGAAGGCTAAAGAATCAATGAGCATTCCAGCAACCACAATACCCAAATATACAACCTAAAGATATCACACACACCAGCACTTTTATTGTCTGAGCGACCGCAAGAACCAGCGGTCCAGAACAACAACCTGCCAATCCGGCTTTGAAAAGCACTATGATTGATGAAGAACTGTAACCCTCTGGCATATCGTTCCCTTAAAAATAACTCTACAAACTATAATTTTGGAGTCAGAAACATCTCAGCTGCTCAGTTGTATTTTCTGTGTCATGTATGGAAGTACCGAGGCTCATGTTCTACAGGCTCAGCGGTCCTCTTGGTAGGTGGCCCTGTATTATGTGGAAATGATCAGCGCAATACAAACATGGATTGAGAAAAACGACGCACATATTGACTGAAATCTTATTGACTTGTGGTCATGGGACAATCCTTTTAAGCCCTGAGCTCTTGTCAGAGAGTTGCTGTAGAAAAATCGACCTATTTACAGCAGAGGGACCTACATTTAGAGACGGGTGGTCATATTTCAACAGAGATGGAGACGGCTGATGGGTGGCAGGGTGTGTGTGTGTGTTTCTGTGTTTGCGTGCCTGTGCCTGTGCATGTGTGTATTTGTGTTTTTGGTGGATTGGGATGTGACCGGAGGGGGGGTGGCTTAGCAAAGAGATTACACCTCTGCTGGGAAATAGAGGGGGTACAGGAGGCAGGTTTTCTTTTCTGGGGGGGCCCAAATCCGTTCCTAAAGAGCCGCAGGATTATAAAACTGAGATTGAGCCTGTAGATTAGAGGGATGAAACATCCTGTGAGAATCTCTTTAACAAGAGGTGAGGGACTGAAGATTGGGGGTCTCACCTCCCTGGCTCTATTCCCCTCCTCTTAAACACTATAAAACTGTTCAGAGAGGCCATACAATGACATGCCAGTTAAAGAATTACCACCGCTCCTCCAAATAAAAAGATAAAAAGGCTGGTTTTATTCATATTTTGCAGTATATTCTCTAAAATGTTATGGGAGTACATCTAAATCATTCAAAATTGCCATTATGAATAATTTAAAGCTACATAACTTCAAAATAGTAACATTTCTGAGGATTTATTCTGTTTCTGAATATCAATTGACGAGCACTCTGCTTTTTAAATCAGGCCAAACTTTCACAGGGATCCACACATTTTCACTTGAGGATTAACGAGGCTACAGGTTGCAAGACAGAGGTCATGCTAACCCAGTGGAGAGTCAGGCTTGCTTAAAAAATCAAGTTGCCTCTTTATCTCTGCAGACATACTGCAGATTAACACTGCGACTGCTTTGGCTACATGTTTGTTTGGGGGCTATCCTGCTTTTAGCTGATAAAACTATCAGAGTGTTGTCTGGTGCAAAGTTACAGCTAATCTCTCTCAGTCTTCTGCTGGAAAATGACCTCCGTGCAGTTCTGAAAGGTCCAATCGGTTAAATACGACCACGTTACTTTCAGGACATTAGTATAATTAGTGTAAACAAGAAGAACCATTAGAGAAGAGATTAGCAGCCTCCGGAGATACTTCATATTGAGTGCCCCTGGGTCGGATTTCATGTTAAATTTACTATAAATAATATTTCACAGCACAAATGGACCTTGCTTTAAAATGCTGCTTGTCTAATGTGCTGCAGTGTTAATGATGCTGAGCTCAGTCTTTGAATGAGTATCAAATAAGAGATAAGACTTTTGCAAAATTAGTCAAGGGGCCACATTAAAGGAGCCCTGTGGAAAAGTAACTCTGTTACTCACAAAACACATCGTGTGCATCCTGAAGGTATAGTGCTGAATGCTTTTCCTCCCTCATAAAACGATTAATTTCTGGAAGAATTCTGGAAGAAATCTACGTTCTTTACATCCATGCTTGCTGGTTTGCATTGTCTTTGCTGGCGTATTGCTACATTTCCTTACTAACAAAATAAGGACAATTTCTAAAAATCATTGCTCCAATGAACTAATAGCAGTCAAAAACTCCACAGGAAAAGGTGTATCTTAGAAATAATCACATGTAACAGTTGTATCGTAGACTGACTGTAGATCTGCTGCAAGAGGGTATGTGAGCACATGTACAGTATTTGTTTCTCAGGTGAGTCAAACTCTGAATTTTAGGGTAACATTATGTTAAAGTATGACTATAATATGGCAATATTGTTTAATATTTGGTGCCATGTACTGCTGCCATCCTCACTTCCTGCTTTAGTGTTCAGCAGGTGAAATACAAACTCAGTTTAATTGAGGTCAGCTGCTTGGCTGTGTTGTTTGTATTCCTTGGATCACTGTCCTGCTCTTCAAAATGGGAGTCTGTGTATACTGCTCATGAAGGGACACCCTTAAAAGTCAGGTCTTTCCGCTTTCATGGACATTTCCAATCAGATGTGCTGGAGGGGGGACAAAGCAACGGAAAAGTGTGTCATTCCCTGCACTGAGTATGTGTGTGCATGTTTTCCTCAGACTAGTTGCCACAGCCTTGCTTAAAGCAGGTGTGGCAGTTGTGCTGTCTGGAAAGCCTCAGACTGTGTGTTTTTGTGTACATCTTTGCACCCGCAGGTCGGTTTCCAGATGGGAAGGCTGCTTGAGTGTGTGAGTCACCGTGTCTGTTGAGACGCTCGCCGCAGCGTCGTCATACCTGAGTGCTACCAGACATGTCTGTCTGGCTTTCATGTAAGAAATGTGTGTGTGAGGTTTGAAGTCAAATATCACCTTTCCTGTTTGCTTTTACAGCCCCTGTTCCGTAATTTCACCTGCAAACCTTCTCCCCGACGAACTCCTGATCTCACATTTTACAGACAAAACAAGCTGGGGCTCTGACGACGGACAGACGACACCTCAGGGCCAGAGTTTCATGCATGTTTCTCTCTGACTGATGCTATTTCATAAACTTAACAACTTCGAGACCTTGAGTTGTAATCTTGACGATTAGCTTCCCCAAACCTGGCAAAGTCTGCTCACTTTGGCTGCATAATTTATGTCTTTTGTTGGCCAATAGGAGTCACAAAGAGACAGACGCTGGAAACGCAACATCAGCTTACAACATAATCATACGGTAGTTTGATCCAGATTCATCAAACTGCACTATGTCTCTAAAATGGTCGCACTGACCTCATGTGATGTTTTTTCTTTCTTTTTTCAGCATACCAATCGACACAGAAATGAGTTTTGTGGATAACCAAATTTCCCTCCAAGGATTAAGAAAGCATCTATGTATAAAACAAATCTAATTTTAATTTTCTTGCGTGTTTCAGCTCGTCTAAACTTATCTTAAGCTTGCACTTAACTTGAAAAATGTGATATAAAAGCTCTAATCAGAGCCACTACATCTTTGCAGCATTAACCTGTTGCCATAATTACCATTTATTATTGCCATGCATCATCATAATTACAAAAGTAATCCCACCACAGAAGACAATCATGGATAAAAACAGATTTAACTTGTTATCTTCTCTAACCGACTCCTGTCCAGATGAGCCAGCGGAGAGAAGGAAAAGCATTGTGGGCTGTGTGCAACAATTAAAGCAGGCTCATACAACATTGTGGGCTGCTTTTGTTTGAAGTAATTACAGCGTGTGGAACAGAACCCAGAGGAAGGTGTGAAGCAGTTTAGTCATCGCTGTTCATCAGCAGAAAAGAGAAAGCACTGAGTCTGAGTGATGTTTGTCATGTAAGATGGGTTGGGGGAATGTTTGTGCTGCACCGAGAGCAAAAAGTGAACACACCTGTTTGAAAGGACTTGAAATGTAAGAGTTGGACACTTTGGCAGCAGGATGTGAGCATGTGTGCATGAAAGAGGACTTTTTGTCATTGACTCTAAAGCCTAAACTTGCTCCTGTGTGTGCGTCAAGAGTAAAATGCGTCTGCCAAATTAATGCAATGTATTCACTTTTATTTCAATTCTATGTGCAATGGGGCCTGGAGGATTTCAGGATGCACCATGAGGGAGGTCCCAATCAAGCACAGCTTAACACAGCTGAGATGAGGCCTAATCAGGCAGATAAACTGAAAACACCTGTGGGGGTGCACTGAAGGCATTTAAGCCTCCAAGGAGAGGAGACACGGCCAATATCAAACACAAAATAAAGGCTGATTATAACCCCACCTTCGCCCTGATAAGTGACCTTTAACATGCTGGAGAAGCTCTTTCACTGCTGGTCATGGTGGTCAATGTGAAAGGGCTGAAAGTTATTAGACAACCAGAACAGATCCAAGTTAACCTCCATCCAGAAAGCTGTTTGATTCACTGATTATCAGCATGCTAGAGCTGCTCTTTAAAGCTGCACTAACGGATAATTTCATGCTAACAGTGAATCAAATGTGGAGAGAGTAATGTGAAAAGTGATGATCCCACAGAGCATTATCACCCGGCTCTGCAGTGTGCAGGAGGACGCTGCTGGACTCATGATGGATAGCTTAAAGAAAAAGAATAAAGATATATGCCCGTTCCACATATTCATCTTCCTCGTGGAAACCTAGTCCCACATTGGTCACAATGCAACTCGACTGCGGACAGTTCAGTCGGAGATTCAGTTGTCGGAAATGTGGCTCCAAATGAATGAAGGCGTAGCTCCGTGTCTGCTGTGTGTGTAAATGGGCAGCTGCTCGGCCGGGCGGTAACCTCTGGGGCTGAAAAAGGAAGCCAAGGAGGAAGTGTCAGAAGCTGAAGTTCCTCAAATGGCCACTTGAGTCAGTCCCCATAGACCCCCATATTAAACCGGCAAACAGAAAAACAGATTTGGTCTCTACAGCTTATTTCCCCATTCATGACAACTCTTGGCCCATTTTTGGATTAGCTCCTAGTTTGGTGGACTCAGACGGTGACATGGTGATGGCCAGAGCCACTGAACAGTCCATGTGCTCCACTTCAGGTGGTAATATGCCATTGTTTTGTTTACATCATCTACGTCTTTGGCAGCTACCCTGAATAACTTTTTAAAAGTAGAATTA